>CATOVK010000004.1:0-338869 GCA_951905685.1 Eumerus sabulonum
CAGGCCACTATAGGTGGCTGGTATCGCGACTGCTCACCAGGCCACTATAGGTGACCGGTTATCGCGACTGCTCACCAGGCCACTATAGGTGACCGGTATCGCGACAGCTCACCAGGCCACTATAGGTGGCTGGTATCGCGACAGCTCACCAGGCCACTATAGGTGACCGGTATCGCGACTGCTCACCAGGCCACTATAGGTGACCGGTATCGCGACAGCTCACCAGGCCACTATAGGTGACCGGTATCGCGACTGCTCACCAGGCCACTATAGGTGACCGGTATCGCGACTGCTCACCAGGCCACTATAGGTGACCGGTATCGCGACTGCTCACCAGGCCACTATAGGTGACCGGTATCGCGACTGCTCACCAGGCCACTATAGGTGACCGGTATCGCGACTGCTCACCAGGCCACTATAGGTGACCGGTATCGCGACTGCTCACCAGGCCACTATAGGTGACCGGTATCGCGACTGCTCACCAGGCCACTATAGGTGACCGGTATCGCGACTGCTCACCAGGCCACTATAGGTGACCGGTATCGCGACTGCTCACCAGGCCACTATAGGTGACCGGTATCGCGACAGCTCACCAGGCCACTATAGGTGACCGGTATCGCGACTGCTCACCAGGCCACTATAGGTGACCGGTATCGCGACAGCTCACCAGGCCACTATAGGTGACCGGTATCGCGACTGCTCACCAGGCCACTATAGGTGACCGGTATCGCGACTGCCCACCAGGCCACTATAGGTGACCGGTATCGCGACTGCCCACCAGGCCACTATAGGTGGCTGGTATCGCGACAGCTCACCAGGCCACTATAGGTGGCTGGTATCGCGACAGCTCACCAGGCCACTATAGGTGGCTGGTATCGCGACAGCTCACCAGGCCACTATAGGTGGCTGGTATCGCGACAGCTCACCAGGCCACTATAGGTGGCTGGTATCGCGACAGCTCACCAGGCCACTATAGGTGGCTGGTATCGCGACAGCTCACCAGGCCACTATAGGTGGCTGGTATCGCGACAGCTCACCAGGCCACTATAGGTGGCTGGTATCGCGACAGCTCACCAGGCCACTATAGGTGGCTGGTATCGCGACAGCTCACCAGGCCACTATAGGTGGCTGGTATCGCGACAGCTCACCAGGCCACTATAGGTGGCTGGTATCGCGACAGCTCACCAGGCCACTATAGGTGGCTGGTATCGCGACAGCTCACCAGGCCACTATAGGTGGCTGGTATCGCGACAGCTCACCAGGCCACTATAGGTGGCTGGTATCGCGACAGCTCACCAGGCCACTATAGGTGGCTGGTATCGCGACAGCTCACCAGGCCACTATAGGTGGCTGGTATCGCGACAGCTCACCAGGCCACTATAGGTGGCTGGTATCGCGACAGCTCACCAGGCCACTATAGGTGGCTGGTATCGCGACAGCTCAGCAGGCCACTATAGGTGGCTGGTATCGCGACAGCTCACCAGGCCACTATAGGTGGCTGGTATCGCGACAGCTCACCAGGCCACTATAGGTGACCGGTATCGCGACTGCTCACCAGGCCACTATAGGTGACCGGTATCGCGACTGCTCACCAGGCCACTATAGGTGACCGGTATCGCGACTGCTCACCAGGCCACTATAGGTGACCGGTATCGCGACAGCTCACCAGGCCACTATAGGTGACCGGTATCGCGACTGCTCACCAGGCCACTATAGGTGACCGGTATCGCGACAGCTCACCAGGCCACTATAGGTGACCGGTATCGCGACAGCTCACCAGGCCACTATAGGTGACCGGTATCGCGACAGCTCACCAGGCCACTATAGGTGACCGGTATCGCGACTGCTCACCAGGCCACTATAGGTGACCGTATCGCGACAGCTCACCAGGCCACTATAGGTGACCGGTATCGCGACTGCTCACCAGGCCACTATAGGTGACCGGTATCGCGACTGCTCACCAGGCCACTATAGGTGACCGGTATCGCGACTGCTCACCAGGCCACTATAGGTGACCGGTATCGCGACTGCTCACCAGGCCACTATAGGTGACCGGTATCGCGACTGCTCACCAGGCCACTATAGGTGACCGGTATCGCGACTGCTCACCAGGCCACTATAGGTGACCGGTATCGCGACTGCTCACCAGGCCACTATAGGTGACCGGTATCGCGACTGCTCACCAGGCCACTATAGGTGACCGGTATCGCGACTGCTCACCAGGCCACTATAGGTGACCGGTATCGCGACTGCTCACCAGGCCACTATAGGTGACCGGTATCGCGACTGCTCACCAGGCCACTATAGGTGACCGGTATCGCGACTGCTCACCAGGCCACTATAGGTGACCGGTATCGCGACAGCTCACCAGGCCACTATAGGTGACCGGTATCGCGACTGCTCACCAGGCCACTATAGGTGACCGGTATCGCGACAGCTCACCAGGCCACTATAGGTGACCGGTATCGCGACTGCTCACCAGGCCACTATAGGTGACCGGTATCGCGACAGCTCACCAGGCCACTATAGGTGACCGGTATCGCGACTGCTCACCAGGCCACTATAGGTGACCGGTATCGCGACAGCTCACCAGGCCACTATAGGTGACCGGTATCGCGACTGCTCACCAGGCCACTATAGGTGACCGGTATCGCGACTGCTCACCAGGCCACTATAGGTGACCGGTATCGCGACTGCTCACCAGGCCACTATAGGTGACCGGTATCGCGACTGCTCACCAGGCCACTATAGGTGACCGGTATCGCGACTGCTCACCAGGCCACTATAGGTGACCGGTATCGCGACAGCTCACCAGGCCACTATAGGTGACCGGTATCGCGACAGCTCACCAGGCCACTATAGGTGACCGGTATCGCGACTGCTCACCAGGCCACCATAGGTGGCTGGTATCGCGACTGCTCACCAGGCCACCATAGGTGGCTGGTATCGCGACAGCTCACCAGGCCACCATAGGTGGCTGGTATCGCGACAGCTCACCAGGCCACTATAGGTGGCTGGTATCGCGACAGCTCACCAGGCCACTATAGGTGGCTGGTATTGCGACAGCTCACCAGGCCACTATAGGTGGCTGGTATCGCGACAGCTCACCAGGCCACTATAGGTGGCTGGTATCGCGACAGCTCACCAGGCCACTATAGGTGGCTGGTATCGCGACAGCTCACCAGGCCACTATAGGTGGCTGGTATCGCGACAGCTCACCAGGCCACTATAGGTGGCTGGTATCGCGACAGCTCACCAGGCCACTATAGGTGGCTGGTATCGCGACAGCTCACCAGGCCACTATAGGTGGCTGGTATCGCGACAGCTCACCAGGCCACTATAGGTGGCTGGTATCGCGACAGCTCACCAGGCCACTATAGGTGGCTGGTATCGCGACAGCTCACCAGGCCACTATAGGTGGCTGGTATCGCGACAGCTCACCAGGCCACTATAGGTGGCTGGTATCGCGACAGCTCACCAGGCCACTATAGGTGGCTGGTATCGCGACAGCTCACCAGGCCACTATAGGTGGCTGGTATCGCGACAGCTCACCAGGCCACTATAGGTGGCTGGTATCGCGACAGCTCACCAGGCCACTATAGGTGGCTGGTATCGCGACAGCTCACCAGGCCACTATAGGTGGCTGGTATCGCGACAGCTCACCAGGCCACTATAGGTGGCTGGTATCGCGACAGCTCACCAGGCCACTATAGGTGGCTGGTATCGCGACAGCTCACCAGGCCACTATAGGTGGCTGGTATCGCGACAGCTCACCAGGCCACTATAGGTGGCTGGTATCGCGACAGCTCACCAGGCCACCATAGGTGGCTGGTATCGCGACAGCTCACCAGGCCACTATAGGTGACCGGTATCGCGACTGCTCACCAGGCCACTATAGGGGGCTGGTATCGCGACAGCTCACCAGGCCACTATAGGTGGCTGGTATCGCGACAGCTCACCAGGCCACTATAGGTGGCTGGTATCGCGACAGCTCACCAGGCCACTATAGGTGGCTGGTATCGCGACAGCTCACCAGGCCACTATAGGTGGCTGGTATCGCGACAGCTCACCAGGCCACTATAGGTGGCTGGTATCGCGACAGCTCACCAGGCCACTATAGGTGGCTGGTATCGCGACAGCTCACCAGGCCACTATAGGTGGCTGGTATCGCGACAGCTCACCAGGCCACTATAGGTGGCTGGTATCGCGACAGCTCACCAGGCCACTATAGGTGGCTGGTATCGCGACAGCTCACCAGGCCACTATAGGTGGCTGGTATCGCGACAGCTCACCAGGCCACTATAGGTGGCTGGTATCGCGACAGCTCACCAGGCCACTATAGGTGGCTGGTATCGCGACAGCTCACCAGGCCACTATAGGTGGCTGGTATCGCGACAGCTCACCAGGCCACTATAGGTGGCTGGTATCGCGACAGCTCACCAGGCCACTATAGGTGGCTGGTATCGCGACAGCTCACCAGGCCACTATAGGTGGCTGGTATCGCGACAGCTCACCAGGCCACTATAGGTGGCTGGTATCGCGACAGCTCACCAGGCCACTATAGGTGGCTGGTATCGCGACAGCTCACCAGGCCACTATAGGTGGCTGGTATCGCGACAGCTCACCAGGCCACTATAGGTGACCGGTATCGCGACTGCTCACCAGGCCACTATAGGTGACCGGTATCGCGACTGCTCAGCAGGCCACTATAGGTGACCGGTATCGCGACTGCTCACCAGGCCACTATAGGTGACCGGTATCGCGACTGCTCAGCAGGCCACTATAGGTGACCGGTATCGCGACTGCTCAGCAGGCCACTATAGGTGGCTGGTATCGCGACTGCTCACCAGGCCACTATAGGTGACCGGTATCGCGACTGCTCACCAGGCCACTATAGGTGACCGGTATCGCGACAGCTCACCAGGCCACTATAGGTGGCTGGTATCGCGACAGCTCACCAGGCCACTATAGGTGACCGGTATCGCGACTGCTCACCAGGCCACTATAGGTGACCGGTATCGCGACAGCTCACCAGGCCACTATAGGTGACCGGTATCGCGACTGCTCACCAGGCCACTATAGGTGACCGGTATCGCGACTGCTCACCAGGCCACTATAGGTGACCGGTATCGCGACTGCTCACCAGGCCACTATAGGTGACCGGTATCGCGACTGCTCACCAGGCCACTATAGGTGACCGGTATCGCGACTGCTCACCAGGCCACTATAGGTGACCGGTATCGCGACTGCTCACCAGGCCACTATAGGTGACCGGTATCGCGACAGCTCACCAGGCCACTATAGGTGACCGGTATCGCGACTGCTCACCAGGCCACTATAGGTGACCGGTATCGCGACTGCTCACCAGGCCACTATAGGTGACCGGTATCGCGACTGCTCACCAGGCCACTATAGGTGACCGGTATCGCGACTGCTCACCAGGCCACTATAGGTGACCGGTATCGCGACTGCCCACCAGGCCACTATAGGTGACCGGTATCGCGACTGCCCACCAGGCCACTATAGGTGGCTGGTATCGCGACAGCTCACCAGGCCACTATAGGTGGCTGGTATCGCGACAGCTCACCAGGCCACTATAGGTGGCTGGTATCGCGACAGCTCACCAGGCCACTATAGGTGGCTGGTATCGCGACAGCTCACCAGGCCACTATAGGTGGCTGGTATCGCGACAGCTCACCAGGCCACTATAGGTGGCTGGTATCGCGACAGCTCACCAGGCCACTATAGGTGGCTGGTATCGCGACAGCTCACCAGGCCACTATAGGTGGCTGGTATCGCGACAGCTCACCAGGCCACTATAGGTGGCTGGCATCGCGACAGCTCACCAGGCCACTATAGGTGGCTGGTATCGCGACAGCTCACCAGGCCACTATAGGTGGCTGGCATCGCGACAGCTCACCAGGCCACTATAGGTGGCTGGTATCGCGACAGCTCACCAGGCCACTATAGGTGGCTGGCATCGCGACAGCTCACCAGGCCACTATAGGTGGCTGGTATCGCGACAGCTCACCAGGCCACTATAGGTGGCTGGTATCGCGACAGCTCACCAGGCCACTATAGGTGGCTGGTATCGCGACAGCTCACCAGGCCACTATAGGTGGCTGGTATCGCGACAGCTCACCAGGCCACTATAGGTGGCTGGTATCGCGACAGCTCACCAGGCCACTATAGGTGGCTGGTATCGCGACAGCTCACCAGGCCACTATAGGTGGCTGGTATCGCGACAGCTCACCAGGCCACTATAGGTGGCTGGTATCGCGACAGCTCACCAGGCCACTATAGGTGGCTGGTATCGCGACAGCTCACCAGGCCACTATAGGTGGCTGGTATCGCGACAGCTCACCAGGCCACTACAGGTGGCTGGTATCGCGACAGCTCACCAGGCCACTATAGGTGGCTGGTATCGCGACAGCTCACCAGGCCACTACAGGTGGCTGGTATCGCGACAGCTCACCAGGCCACTATAGGTGGCTGGTATCGCGACAGCTCACCAGGCCACTATAGGTGGCTGGTATCGCGACAGCTCACCAGGCCACTATAGGTGGCTGGTATCGCGACAGCTCACCAGGCCACTATAGGTGGCTGGTATCGCGACAGCTCACCAGGCCACTATAGGTGGCTGGTATCGCGACAGCTCACCAGGCCACTATAGGTGGCTGGTATCGCGACAGCTCACCAGGCCACTATAGGTGGCTGGTATCGCGACAGCTCACCAGGCCACTATAGGTGGCTGGTATCGCGACAGCTCACCAGGCCACTATAGGTGGCTGGTATCGCGACAGCTCACCAGGCCACTATAGGTGGCTGGTATCGCGACAGCTCACCAGGCCACTATAGGTGGCTGGTATCGCGACAGCTCACCAGGCCACTATAGGTGGCTGGTATCGCGACAGCTCACCAGGCCACTATAGGTGGCTGGTATCGCGACAGCTCACCAGGCCACTATAGGTGGCTGGTATCGCGACAGCTCACCAGGCCACTATAGGTGGCTGGCATCGCGACAGCTCACCAGGCCACTATAGGTGGCTGGTATCGCGACAGCTCACCAGGCCACTATAGGTGGCTGGTATCGCGACAGCTCACCAGGCCACTATAGGTGGCTGGTATCGCGACAGCTCACCAGGCCACTATAGGTGGCTGGTATCGCGACAGCTCACCAGGCCACTATAGGTGGCTGGTATCGCGACAGCTCACCAGGCCACTATAGGTGGCTGGTATCGCGACAGCTCACCAGGCCACTATAGGTGGCTGGTATCGCGACAGCTCACCAGGCCACTATAGGTGGCTGGTATCGCGACAGCTCACCAGGCCACTATAGGTGGCTGGTATCGCGACAGCTCACCAGGCCACTATAGGTGGCTGGTATCGCGACAGCTCACCAGGCCACTATAGGTGGCTGGTATCGCGACAGCTCACCAGGCCACTATAGGTGGCTGGTATCGCGACAGCTCACCAGGCCACTATAGGTGGCTGGTATCGCGACAGCTCACCAGGCCACTACAGGTGGCTGGTATCGCGACAGCTCACCAGGCCACTATAGGTGGCTGGTATCGCGACAGCTCACCAGGCCACTATAGGTGGCTGGTATCGCGACAGCTCACCAGGCCACTATAGGTGGCTGGAATCGCGACTGCTCACCAGGCCACTATAGGTGGCTGGTATCGCGACAGCTCACCAGGCCACTATATGTGGCTAGTATCGCGACAGCTCACCAGGCCACTATAGGTGGCTGGTATCGCGACAGCTCACCAGGCCACTATAGGTGGCTGGTATCGCGACAGCTCACCAGGCCACTATAGGTGGCTGGTATCGCGACAGCTCACCAGGCCACTATAGGTGGCTGGTATCGCGACAGCTCACCAGGCCACTACAGGTGGCTGGTATCGCGACAGCTCACCAGGCCACTATAGGTGGCTGGTAGCGCGACAGCTCATCAGGCCACTATAGGTGGCTGGTATCGCGACAGCTCACCAGGCCACTATAGGTGGCTGGTATCGCGACAGCTCACCAGGCCACTATAGGTGGCTGGTATCGCGACCGCTCACCAGGCCACAGTTTGTGACCTCAGACTAATCCTACTTTTCCTTAAGGGTATCAACCCTTTTGATGTGCTAAGACATTACTAACAGGCATATTATTTGATAAAGAAACAGGTCTGTCGGAAACCATTCTTTTTCTTCTTTCTTTGGTGGCGTTACAGCCCATGAAGGACCAGAGCCAAGCCTCTCTCGATCACCCACGCTGTGTGTGATTTATTTTTCGTGAAAGGGACCCACAGTTTAATGCCGATTCCGAACGGCGTGAGTCGAGAAGCTTTTTCATGGCAAGTTTACTGCCGAGGAGGAACGTCGCGAAATAAACATTCGATGGCGTTGGTGTTATCGGGTTCCGAACTCGCTCATCGTGCGCCAGAGTCCCACACACTAGTCGGAAACTATTAATATATTTTCCGTACACGATGACAAGACATGTTGGGGTATCAAGACTTTTGCTGTTCACTGTATGTATGTATGTATGTTCATTAAACTCGTGAACTGTGGAGCTCGCGGACCCGTCATAGGCGCCGGGCAAGGTATGAGGTAACTGCCTAGCAACCTGTGGTCGCCCGGTTTAGTGAAGGGAACTTGCCCCTAGATAGCTTATTTGATTTGTCCAGTTATTAACAGACGAAGTCGTAAATGACCGGCCGAATGTCTTTTATTTATCATCGCGAAGCAACATTCACGCCATTCGGCATACACATGGATAGTATGCATGTGTGGGTGAGTACCTATTTAAAGATCATATTCACCAAGCTAGTGGAACACGACAGCAACCTGTTGACATCACATGACTCGTGGCGCCGTGGTTTTGACAAAAGATACTATCGCCGTCTGATGAATACCAATCTAAGGTTACATACCTGCACGTATCGGTAGACACATCCATATAAAAAAGAACCTCAAACACTGCCGCCTAGATTAAGGCCACCCTATAAACGGTATTTTATTAATACTGTCGTTGTTATGAGATGGACGACTTATCGGGGCCAAAGTATGTCCCGGAGCTGAGTCTACAGTTATCAAAAGAACGATAAATCACTAAACATTGAAGGGAACGAAGTTCTTATCGCCCACATGGTGAACACAATGCTTAGATTGCCTATCTACCCGACAACGTACTGATTGTCTTAATACAGACAGTCTGGTATCCAAGTTAGGTGTCATGAGAGAAGGCGAAGCGTACCATACGGGACCACTACGATGAAGGGTTAAGCATTTAACGGTGGTACATGATATCATTCAGCATCTGGATGGATAACAGTTGAGAACTATGCTAATTCTTCTTCTTCTTAATGGGCGCTACAGTTCGGGGTAAACCTGGGCCTCAACCAACATGCCCCTCCATCTAGCAGGATCTTTCGCTAGCCTTTTCCATTGCCGCACACCCAGTTGGCTAAGGTCCCTTTCCACCTGTATGCGCCATCTTAAGTGCGGCCGTCCTCTGCTTCTTCGTCCCTCGGGGTTGGATTCAAAGACTCTCTGGGCTAGAGCTGTGGTGTCTATTCGCTCTACATGGCCCAGCCATCTTAGGCGTTGAATCCGTAGACGCCTGACTAGGCTCATGTCGCAGTACAACCCGTAAAGTTCGTGGTTGAATCTTCTCCTCCATCCCCCGTCTGCGTTTATAGGCCCGAAAAATCGCGCAAAATCTTTCTTTCGAACCGACCAAGGGCCTCCTCATCCGCTTTTGATAGTGTCCATGCCTCTGCGCCGTACAACCGTACAACGGGACCAGGATGATAAGGGTCTTACATAGGGTCAACTTTGTCGTTCGGGAGAGGGCTCTATTACTCAGTTGTCTCCTGAGCCCAAAGAAATAGCGATTGGCAAGAGTGATTCTGCGTTCGATTTCGGAACTGACGTCGTTATTCCAAGTGACTGCGGAGCCAAGGTAGACGAAGTCCTTAGCTAATTCGAACTTATATCTGCCTATACAAATGTTCTGGCCGAGACGTCGGTGTTGAGCGTCCTTTTTTGATGACAGCGTATATTTAGTTTTGCCAGCCATGTCATCGAACGTGTTTTTCACGGTGTTTCTCCTCAGCGGTGTTCCGCCAAAATGTCATGAAAAGCTTCTCGAAATTCGCCGTTCGGAACCGGCAATAAACTGTAGGTCCCTTTCACCTATGGGAAAATGAAATCACACACAACATGGGTGATTGAGAGAAGCTCGGCTCAGGTTCTTCATGGACTGTAACGCCAACATACATACATACATCATAGAACCTATTCTCATTTTGCGGAGAGTCTCACACAAATTTCCATCCCCGTTACAAGCTTAACGGGGGCTAGAAAGAAACAAAAAGTAGCCTATGTCACTCTCCATCCCTTCAGCTATCTCCACTTAAAAAATCAAGTCAATTCGTCGCTCCGTTTTGCCGTGAAAGATGGACAAACAGACACACACACTTTCTCATTTATAATATTAGTATAGATGGTACGGAACCCTTCGTGCGCGAGTCCGACTCGCACTTGGCCGGTTTTTTTTTTTTTTTTTTATTTGAATATATGGAATTTGAGTTTGTAGACCTTTTATGTTTTTCTTTTTTACGTTCAAATAAATGTATTTAGAAGGTAGGTAGGTAGGTAGGTAGGGTCGTAGCCTTCCCAGAATTGAGAAGAACGCACTTAGGCCAGGGAGGCCCGTTGTGCAGCTACGACGGGGTTTTACCCCCCTAATCGTGGAATCATCTAGTGCTTCTTAAGAAGTTAAGAAGATTAAGTATCCCTACTTTCTGAACGTCTGTCAGATCGTTAAGGAAGTAAGAGCCTAGGTAACGTTTCCTTATATTGCAAAAAGCTGGACAGGCGCAGAGAAGGTGGTGAATGGATTCAACCTCCTCCTCGTCCCGACAGCTTCTGCAGAAGTCATTTGGAACTATACCTAGTCTTTGTGCGTGACTGCCAATGAGGCAGTGTCCTGTGATGACACCGATGACTTTGTAGATGTCAGTTCTTTTTAGGGAGATTATACTCCTTGTGCGTTGACTATCAAGCCGAGGCCAGATTTGCCTGGTGATGACGCAGGTATGTCCCTGGGTCCATCTCAGGTTCGTATCGGCCCTGGCGAGATTGGTCAGATTGTGTTTAATGGTTGTAAGGGGTACTCCCTCACAAGCCACGATTGATTGTAGCGTCGATCCTTGTTTGGCGAGTATGTCGGCTTTCTCATTACCTGTAATGCCGCTGTGTCACGGTACCCAGATAAGCTGTATATTGAACTGTTCTGCCATCTCGTTGAGAGATCTGCGACAGTCGAGACTAGATTTTGATGGGTACGCATAGGACTCCAACGACTTTAAGGCAGCTTGACTATCTGTAAGGATGCGATTATCCGTGGTGGATATTACGTTCCACTTCAGCCAAGATAAAGCCTCTTTTATTGCCAACAGTTCCGCCTGGAAGACGCTGCAGTGATTTGGTAATTTTAGAGCTTTGTATAGCTTGAGTTGTTTGCAGAAAACTCCACAGCCCACCCCGTCTTTGGTTTAAGACCCGTCGGTATAAAAATCCACACAGTTTCTGCGGGGTTGAGTTTGGCGAGTCCAGTTCTTCCTGTCCGGATAAATCGTCGTGAATTTTTTGTCCAAGACTATGGTGGGTTCTGTGTGGTCCAAGTTTTCTGCCAAAGTTATCCTGTTTTGCAGGATGGATGAGTGGCCAGTGATGTAGCTCGCCCATTTCGAGTTGGCTTTTAGTCTTATGGCCGTGTGTGTGGCAATTTGCTTACCGAAAATATCGAGTGGTGTAAGGTCTAATATCATGTCAAGCGCAGCCGTTGGTGTGGACCTGAGGGCCCCGGTAATGCACATACATGCCATCCTTTGTACCTTCTCGAATTGCTTGAGGTATGGTGTCTTGTCCAGTGCAGTCCGCCAGACTTTCACTCCGTACATTAGTATGGGTCTAACGACCGTGATGTAGAGCCATAGGGTGATCTTGGGGTTGAATCCCCATTTGTTTTCCTAGGGCCTTCTTACATGTGTAGAGAGCAATTGTTGCCTTTTTTTGCTCTTTCAGTTGTATTACTCTTCCAAGTTAATTTCCTATCGAGTATAGTGCCTAGGAATTTGGCACTAGGGGAATAGGTTAACCTGGTATCGAGCAGAGTGATAGGGCAATATTCCGGGATTTTGTGCTTTTTGGTGAATAGCACGAGCTCCGTTTTCTGGGGATTAATCCTGAGCCTGCTACTATGCGCCCATTTGCACAGGAATGAGAATGCCGTTTGCATGCGGTCATACAATGTGGATAGGTATTTACCTGAAATTGAGATGGCAACGTCATCGGCGTAGGCAACAACGTCCAGGCCTCTTTCTCTAGTTTGATTAGTAGTTCGTTTACAACTACGTTGTAGAAGAGGTGAGAGGACCCCACCTTGCGGGGTCCCCTTGGTAGCTACTCTGATAGTTTCTAGGCTTCCCCACTTAGAGTGAATCTTGCGTGTTAATAACAACTCGCTGATCAGCCCTATCAGAGTCCTCTCCACCTTTAGCTTTTCTAGCCCTTCTATTATTGCTTTCGGAGTGACGTTGTTAAAGGCACCCTCTATGTCTAGGAAGGCTGTTAGAGTATATTCTTTGAGATGGATTGATCTTTCGATTTTCCTCACTAATGAGTGAAGAGCTGTTTCGACCGATCTACCTTTACAGTAGGCGTGTGTGCCTTAGAAATTAGGGAGGGATCCAAGCTGTGCCGTATGTGTAGGTCTATCAGCCTTTCTAAGGTTTTTAGAGCGAAGGATGATAGACAGACAGGCCTTAGATCCTTAGGGGAAGTATGAGAATTCCTGCCGGCCTTGGGGATGAAGATTACCTTTGCGCACTTCCACTTTTCTGGAATATGACTCCAAGCTAGGCATCCTTTAAAGATTATCTCTAGCCATGGTATAGTCCATTCCATAGTTTGTGTTAGTTCGATGGGGTAAATTTCATCTGGACCTGGCGATTTGTAGGGCTTGAAACTTTTTAATTTTCTCTCTGGAGATAATGTGTTCGTACTGCCCTTCTACGGCAGAGGAGTTCTGAGTTCCTCGCGAGTGCACTGAGTCTTGCGATTCAGAGCAGCCAGGGAAGTGCGTGTTGAGGAGAAGATTTAAGGTTTCTTCCTCGGATGTTGTCCAAACTCCATTTGCTATGAGGCAGTTAGGAGATTGTGGAATGTATTTAGAATATCTGTCCGAATACTAACGTGAGTGACTGTATGTACATAGATCATTGGGCATAATACACCTACGTCTGTAGGTGTATCCGGGTAACAGAAAAGTGCCCCCGTCCCTGTTGTACCGCTATCAATGCAATAAATTAATTTGGACCGCTGGCAGCAGATAACCATTCAATGACATCCAGGTTTGTTTCTATGCGCCAAAAAGTGTGCACATGTTACGCATGTGTGTAGGTACGCCCATGTATATTATATGGATATATGCATGTAGTGTCGTCTTGTAAGGGCCAAACGAGTACCCCGTCCAGCTTGTCTTAAGAGCGAAACACGTAGCGCTATCTTGTTTCCCAATGGCATGCACATTATAACCCTCCTCACGACGGGTTCGTATAAAGAGTGAAACACTTGCGTAATAGCTTCATTCTGCGTCGGATACCGTTCATTGCTATTAGTCGATCAGAATGTGACTTTATCTCCAAGACGTTGTTTTCCTTGTTTTCAAACAATCAAAAGACAATCTTATCGCGTACACAAGAGCTACGGTGTTTAGGCAGTCCATTGCGTGCAAATTGAAGTGATAGTCTTGTGCTAGAACGTTGTGTTTGAACTTTGTGGTGACCTTTAAGGAAGAAAGAAAAAGACTCGTGTCGTCACGTCACGTATGATGACACCGGACAGCAGCCATCAATATGGTCATAGTGAACATCATAGACACAATGGATTCATATTGAATTTGACATCAGGACATGGTACTGCAACATCCGGTTACGATGATAGTGATATGACTGATTTATTGGTTGCAAAGGGAACCGCCATGACTGTGTTGTTTGTTGCGACATGTGTTTGTGGAACCATTCCATTTCTCCTGAATCGATGTTTTAAGTGGACAGAAAACAATACGAACGCTCATTCGGGTACTGTTGTCAAATGCCTTCTGTACTTTGGAGGTGGTGTACTACTGTGCACAACATTTTTACATCTTCTACCCGAGATCCAGGAGACGGTTGAGAGCTTACAGGCTTGTGGCACACTTCCGGAACTATCATTTTCTTTAGCAAACCTTGTAGTGTGCATCGGCTTCCTCGTGATGTTGCTCATTGAAGAACTTATTCACTCTTACATGCATAGGCATCAACAATCGTTTCAGGATGAAGCGTCAGTTGCATTCGAAAGAAGCCATATCCTTCGCAACAGCCATCTGATTCACACTATCAACAACAGTGATCATAAACGAGATGATAATGTTCAACCAAAAGAAGTGATCGATGCAAATAGCAGCAATGCCGAAATCAAACTATCCATCCAAGATCTCCTGTCGAATGATATAGAAAATCAAAAATACCAGGCGGCCGTGGTAAAGCAAACATCCACACAACCTTCAGAATATCAGTACACCCAGCATGTTCATGACCATGTCCATTCCAATCACAGTCATTTACCAACCGATAATGGCAAGGATTTAATTGCCTCATCCCTACGTGGCTTGCTCATAGTCTTTGCCCTATCATTGCATGAGTTTTTTGAGGGTCTTGCTATTGGGCTAGAGCCATCCGTCAATACCGTATGGTTTATGCTGGGCGCTGTCTCAGCTCATAAATTAGTTCTGGCTTTCTGCGTTGGCGTTGAGCTGATCGTTGCTCAAACTAAACCGTACCTGTCAGCTGTCTACGTCATAACTTTTGCTATTGTTAGTCCCATTGGTACCGGCATAGGCATAGCCATAACCAATCAAGACACAACAGCACCGGGCATTCCTTCGGCAATCTTACAAGGCTTGGCATGCGGAACTCTGCTCTACGTAATTTTCTTCGAAGTCTTGTCAAAAAACCGAACTGGTCTATTGGCCTATTTGGCACTCTTTATTGGTTTTGGCTTTATGTTTGGACTGCAGCAAGTTGGTGAGTTTAACTATATTTATTACACGTCCATAGTATGTATTTCTTAACGTTCATATGTCAATCATCGACCAAAATTTGGAGACAAAAAGTAATCAAAGATATACAAAGATACTTCCTCGACGGGGTACTGGCAAAACCCCCCCGTAGGTAGTAAACTTGCCATGAAAAAGCTTCTCAACTCACGCCGTTCGGAATCGGCATTGAACTGTAGGTCCCTTTCTTACTTACTTATCAGGCCAGCAATCCATGGAGGATCTAAGCCTGAGCTATAGCTGCCTTCCATCCTTGACGGTCCCGGGCACGCTGCTTCCAGTTGTCAAGATCAAGATGTCCTACATTCCCGATTACTTGGTCTTTATACCGGAGGTTCGGTCTTCCTCTTCTTCTCGAACCAGGAGGCTCGGAGTCGAAGACCCTCTTAGCTGCTCCGTTGATGTCCATGCGCTCGAAGTGGCTGAGCCAGCCACTACATCCACATCTTGGTACAGCTCGTAGAGTTCGCGGTTGTGTCTTCTTCTCCATTCACCTTCCTCACAGACAGGACCAAATATCCGGCGCAGAATTTTTCTTTCGAAAGAACCCAAAATCAGCTCCGCTGTCCTGCTTATCGTCCAGCTTTCGGCTCCGTACAGTAAGACTAGCAGTATGAGCGTTTTGTAAAGCATGACTTTGGTCTTTCGAGTGAGGAGTTTTGACCCCAGTTGTTTGGACAAGCCGAAGTAGCAGCGGTTGCCAAGGGCGATTCTATGCCGGATCTCCACTGTGGTGTGGAGTTTACGCGGAATAACTACCTCGAAACTGTCAATTGTTATATTTTGTCCCAGGTAGTGAGCGACGGATTGGTTTTTGCTTGACAGCATGTACTTCGTCTTGTCCTCATTGACCTTAAGACCAACTCGTTTCGTCTGTTCTTCATTCGCCGTGAATGCTTCCACAATGTCACGGCGAGAACACGCGATGATCCGCGTATCCTAGCAGCTGGATGGACTTGTAAAAGATAGTGCCTTCCCTGTTGACGCCTGCCCGTCGCACTATCTGCTCCAGCCCCGGGTTGAAAAAGTCACATGACAGCGCATCTCCTTGCCGAAATCCGGTGCATGTTTCGAATGGTTCCGAGGTCCTCGAACCGAGTTGCACGGTGCATCGCGTGTTTTTTAGCGTGGCGCGACACAACTGGATCAGTTTTACCGGGATCCCGAATTCGGACATCGCGCCAAACAGTCCTTCACGATGAATGCTGTCGTATGCGGCTTTGAAATCGATGAAAAGATGGTGTGTATCGATTCGAAACTCGTTGGTCTTTTCCAGGATTTGTCGAATTATGAACATTTGGTCTATAGTTGATTTGCCAGGCCGGAAGCCGCACTGGTAGCTGCCAATTACTGCGGTGCAAAACGGCTTGAGACGTTCACCCAGTACGCGGGACAGGATCTTGTATGCGACATTGAGCAGGGATATACCAGGGATATAGTTCTTGCAAGAGATAGGATCGCCTTTTTTGTGGATGGGGCAAATAGAGCTGGTATTCCAGTCGTCGGGCATGCTTTCATCTTCCCAAATTCTGCAGATGATCTGGTGCATGCTCCCTACCAGAACATCGCCGCCAGCCTTGAAGAGCTCTGATGGCTTTATGGTCTGCTAGCTCACTTAAATTATCATAGAAGGGCGCGCCGGGGTAGATCCTCCTGCGATTCGCAAAAGAGGGGCATAAGCAGAGGAGGTGATGTATTGATTCCTCCTCGTCCATGCAGCCGCGACAGAAGCCGTTGGAGGGTATTCACAGTCTGGCGGCGTGTTTCCCAATGATGCAGTGACCTGTAATGACATCCACCAGAGTACTTAAGGTTGCCCTTTTGGTTGCCATTAGGTCCCCGGTTCGTCCTAGGTTTAATTTAGGCCAGAGTTGTTTGGTGATAAAGCCGATATTACTCTCATTCCATTGGAGGTTGGTCGCCTTAGTGGTTTGGAGTTTTATCATATGCTTTACCGTAATTATTGGTGTTTCTAGGTACCCGAGGGTAGGTAGGCTGAGTGTGTGCGGCCGCGCAGTTTCCTGGAATATCCCTATGCCCGGGAACCCACAATACTTTAATGTTGAACTGCTCAGCCATCTCATCTAGAGATAGGCGACAGTTAAGAGATGTCTTTGATTTGTGGGTTACCGCTGCCAGGGACTTTATCGCAGATTGGCTATCCGTGCAAATGATAATATCCTTGGCGCATATTACATTGATCCTGAGCCATGCAAGGGCCTCCGTTATCGCTGTTATTTCAGCCTGATACACACTGCAGTAATTTGGGAGTCTAAAGGATAGGCTGAGGCTAAGCTCCTTGGAGAAGACTCCACTGCCTACACCCGACTCCATCTTAGTGCCATCGGTATAGAGGGAGATCGAGTCCTTTGGTATGACTTTCCCTTCAGCCCATTCCTCCCTGGATGTAAAAACAACTTTGAAGTTCCTAGTGAACACGTTTTGCGGGATGATATAGTCTGTGTCTGTGTGATGTGGGCCATTTTATTATGCTCCTCATCCTCAGGGCCGTGCAGGCAGCAATTTGTTTGCTGAAAAGGTGTGTGTGTGATGTGATGTAGGTGAAAGGGACCTACAGTTTAATGCCGATTCCGAACGGCGTGAGTCGAGAAGCTTTTTCAAAGCAAGTATACCCCGCCGTTATAGGGGTCCGAACTCGCTCATCGTGCGTGGAATAAGAACTATTTGTATAAAATCCTTCACAACCTTTAGATTGTAACACCGATGTACCTTGTAACTTTCTTCATTAATATCTCAATTCAATCTAATTTCTTTCGTTTTAGCTGCCGGCCATGAACACAGCCATGGAGCTTGCGCAACAGATCAATTCACAGAACCCCATACTGATACCAGTAGGTCGCTTACGAACAGCGATCGTTCTCTCACGTCATTTGGGGCAGCAATTACAGATCCTCCGTGATCTGAAAGAGATTTTGCAAAAGAAGAATAAATAACCAAATCAAATCCAAAAAAAAAAACAAAACGGAAAAAGCATTTTATTGTATTTATCTAGAACTGAGAATATATTTTCCTAATCATTGTTGTTCAGGTTGGGAAAGGAAGAAAGCTCAACTGAAGAAAGATGCTAAACAACGGAATACGCGGCGTAATTAGCAATCCCACAGAGGTTGCGTCCTTTCTTGATTCGCATATATCCATCTTCGCCCCATTGATTACCCCACCAGTTCTTCAAGATCCAATAGTCATTACCGTAGCCCACGACAAGCATTGCATGGTTCACCGTGTCCGATGAGCAGTCGTTATCGTCGTAGATTCCATCACTGTAAAGTTGGAAGGTTTTCGGAGTGGCGTTTATTGATACAGCAACAGGTCCCACGTGTGCGACAGCGGCTTGGATGGCTTGTTCAGCTCGAGCTGGTAGAATAGCCCAAGACGTTACATTGACCACTGCAAGCTCCTTCACGAATTGACATTTTCCTTTCTATAAATCGAAATATTTGGTTTGAAATGTTTTCCTTGCACGTTTAGCTTGGAGAACTTACTCGGGCAGCGTATCTGTAGTCGCTATCTCTCATAATACCGCCACATGCCTGTAAATACCGCAACGTATTGCGTAGGGACCCACCTGTGCATCCCTGATTACCGAAGGATGCGCTACAATCAACAATTTGCTGGGGACTATTCCAATCTGAATGTTAGGTTTGTTTCATAGTACATATTGTAATTGTATACATACCTTAGACTTAAAAGCTTTCCCGTCCGTTTAAAGACTTGCCCTTCGATACTTTGGGCAATACTGTATGCATAGCACGAGCCACAGGATAATTGGTTGTCTGGTTGTGTTACAAAGCCTTTTTCCCTCCAATCAAGGGTATCAGGAATGTCGTCCATTAGGGGCGATCCAACAATATCAGAGATTAAGTCTAACGCTTCCATACGTTTGCTACGGACCAGACGCAGAAATTTCGTCAAGTACGATTGGTTACTCTGGAACACAAGATGAGTTATTATTCTCTATCACTATGCCATGTCACAAGTTAGCTTACCAAATCGGATAGACAATTGGTCCTCAAACGATACGAACGTTTTCCTCGTTTATATAGCTCATTGTGAACGCGAATTATTTTCAGATTTTTCTGATACGCAATGCGACTGCGAAACTCTTCATAACGATGCGCGTAACTTTTGTTCACGACTTTTTTGAATTCATCGAAATTTTCATATTCAATAATGCGACCGTCTTCTTCGAAAAATCCACTAACCAAATGAATTGGATAATTGAGAGGCGCTATTAGTGCTAGAATCACCTGCCACGATTTCAAGTACATTTTACACACTGCACTCTGTTAACTGGTGCGAAGTGTTTGCGACACTGACTCTTTGGCACTGGACTTAACTCATAATTCCGTAGTACCAATATTGGTCATGGTCAAGTAGTCAACTTTCGTCATATCAGCGCTTTAACCAGGTGTTGCGCTGCGTTGCGGTGATGGCATTTTCCAAGAAAATGCAATCTGTGGTCTTATAAAAACGACTCGTAACATTCGCTCACGTTCTTCATTGTCACTTTTTCCCCTTCAAAGTTTAACAAAATACAAACATCAGCTTTCAAAAAGGACACCTGCCCAACTCTCTCTTCACCCCCCTTTGTGTAATACATTTAAGTGCTCTTCACCACTTTAACATGTCTCATTGAATGTTTACGTTAATAATTCTTCCATATGCTTCATATCAAATTGATTGTTGTCAAGGGTAAGACAACGGGGTCTATAACAACTGACTCGACAAACCCCTTTATCGTAAAATGCATGCAAAACGTTTGGCGCCCTTTCGACGTTAAGTAACTTCACCACCTAATATCACATAATTCTGCACGCCCATATCACCATCACCATCACAAATTAGTAGAACCAACACACAGAGAGAGAGAGCTAGGTCGCGATACTGGTAATAAACCGAACTCCTGGCTTATTGTTGTGATAAATAAAATCAAATCTCCCCCAAGGAAGGACGAAAATGTCGACATCTGTGAGCTACATTTGTATATTGTTGTTTATCCTATCGGGATAGTTGATGATTGTAATTATTGTTATGATGATCCATCCCCTCACGATAATTGCATATGGATCTATGTATCTCTGGCATATGCAAACAAATGTTCATGCTATTTGCGGTGGTTAACGGCGAAATTTGTATAAATTAGATTCGGATGCGGATTCAATTAGTGCAGCACTGTTCCGGCTACCATCTATAGTATATTAATAGAAAATAAGCTTTTTTGTTTGTAATCGGTGGGGGGGGGGGGGTTGTTTAAATGGAATAAGATCTACATACGTACATATATGTATCTTGTATCTTTTGTACTATTGTCTATGATAACTTACACTCGTAGAATAGAATTATGGCATGTGTGTTATGACTCTGTGTAGGTACATATGTGTTTTAAGTCTAGACATAGTATCGATAAGACAAGGCTTCTGCTATCCGCTGGAGCACTCAGACGCAATCACTGGTCCATTGTACTCCAGAAGACACCTTACATTACTGTGATGTAGAGCTAAGGGATTCGGCACACACCACGTCGGCTCCAAGGGTGCGCCACCGTATGCGAGCAAAGGCGGGACAATAACAGAGGAAATGCTCAATCATCATCATCCTCCTCTTCGCCACATGCAGCACAGGGTAGGCGTCTCACTGATGCCGAACACGTAGAGATGCTTGGCAAATGTGTAATGGCCCGTGATAACTCCCACAAGCCTTCTGCAGTCGATTCTCCTTAAAGACAGGAGGAAAGCTGCAGATTTTTTCCAGACATCAGGGCATACGCGCTTAGTCATCCTGCAACCCGGGCAATCCCTCCATCTACGGTTGTGTGTGTTAAATACACAATCGTTAATGTAGAAATTTACCGTGGACGCAGGTCCTGAGAAGCTCTCCTCTGAACCCATTCTAGCGAGTTCATCAGAGGTCTCATTTCCTGGTATCCCAGAGTGGCCTGGAACCCATACAAGCCTTAATGAATTTAGTCTGCCGACTCTGTTCAAGAAGGACTTGACTTCAAGCACTAATTTGGAGCTAGTTAAGGGTTTACACACAGCTTTTAGTGCAGCTTGGCTGTCACTACAGACGCATATGCTTTCCCTCTTCCACCTGTGCTTCACAACATAGTGCATGGCCATTAGGATTGCGTATATCTCTGATTGGAAGACAGACGCATATTTTCCTAAGGAGAAGTGCAGTTGGTTGTTTTCGCGCTCAAAGAAGACCCCAGCACCGGACCCCCGCCCAGATCTGGAGCCATCCGTGAAAATGCGAAGACTATCCTTTCCAGGTTCAGTATCCAGCCATAGCCAATACTGACGCCATGGAAACTCGACTGTGAAATTACGACGCAATAGGATGACTGGCGTCAATGCGTCAGAAGGCATGTCCATGAGACAAGGGTCGCAGGACAATTCTTGCGCAAGCACACCGTTATTCCTATGCGAGTTGTACCAAAAGCCATTTCTCTTCAGACGAGACATGGCTTTCAGAGCACACCCTCTGATAAATATATCAAGAGGTGGAAGGTTCATCATAACATCTAGAGCAGCGCCCGGCGTGCTGGAGAAAGCCCCCGTGCAGCTGAGACAAACCGTTCTTTGAAGTTTGGTGAAAGAGGCTACGACGTGTTTGCGTTTTAGTCTGTTCCACCAGACAACCGATGCATATGAGATTATAGGTCTTATCATTGCCGTGTAGATCCAAAGGACCTTTACCGGCGATAAGCCCCGTGTTTTGCCAAAAGCTCCTTTGCATTGCCAGAAAGCTGACAGCGCTTTGGTGGTTTTTGACTCAACATGTTTTGACCAGAGAAGCTTACTATCTAAGATGACTCCTAGATACTTAGCCTCCTTGGATATCGGGATGGAAGTGCCTTTTAGTACCAGCTGAGTAATGTCAGTATTTTTCCTCCTTCTCGTAAAGAGAACGACATCGGTCTTAAGAGGATTGACTGACCGTAAATTTCTGGTACACCAATCATCGATCACATTTAGCGCCGCCTGTGCTTTGCGACGGACAGTCGCCAAACATGAGCCGACAGAAAGAATGGCGACGTCATCCGCATAGTTATAACTACATACTTCAAGTCAGTAACCTGGAAATCTCAGCTCAGTATCTTCTATAAGCCTATCCACATTCGAAACTAAGGTATTGGGTTGGTCAGGAAAATATACCGCGTAAGCCTGATCCGAAGGGTATTCGATAGCATCTCCGAAGCTCGGTTCTTCGGTAGATATCTACACACATACATACATACATACATATATGTATACAACATCTAAAGTAACACATTTGAAAAAAAAAAAAAACATACGTACAGTAGACTCTCGATAACGTGAACACCGGACAACGTGACTAAATTTTTTTTTTTTTTTTTTTGCTTGACATCTCTAAAACGTGAATAACAATTTTTGGTTCAGGTTAAGGCCAGGCGCAAATTGAGACATGTATAGCGCACGATGGTAAAGGACTAACAAAGGCCTCATAGGGGTAGCATCTATGCGACGGATGCTGGCCTGCTAAAAAGCGAGAAGAGCCACCGCAGTCGAACATCTTGCGGCACTGTTAGTAAGTCCTATCCCCAACTCCTCGTGGTGCCATCTGGAGATTTCCTATGGAAGCCTCCTGCGCCAAAAAAACAGGATTAGTCGGTTGGGCTACGGCCTAGTAAGCCGTAACCGTAAAAAAACCACAAACTCCAAAACAACCACAAGCCTCGGATATAACGGACCGGATTTATGTTGATGACCCTTGCAAAAAACGAAAAAAGGGACAATGATCTTCGGCTTTGTACGTGGAATGTTAGGTCCACGTGGCCTTGCAGCCGGACAACTTGCGGACGCTCTAGACCGCTATAAAGCGGAAATGGAACGGACCGGGTATAAAGCGGATGAAAAACTGCGATATTTACTACGGCGACTGCTATAGGGAGAGAGGGCAACAATTGTTTGGATGCGGATTTGTTGTTCGAGGTGGACTTAGGCAAAAAGTCCTAAGCTTTCGGCATGTGAGCGAACGCCTAATAACAATCCGTATCAAGTTGCATTGATAAATGCTATCCATATCAACAGTATTGCAAGTCGTGCTTCAGCGGATGACGCCCAAGGATTACAGCCCATCCTCAAGCTAGCAAGTGGTTGTCGTGTGATGCTGACGCAAAATATTTGGACGCTTGGCACTGTTGTTGATGTAGTGTATGCGCCTTCCGATGCTGAAGATATAACGAATGAGTTCCCGATATGTGTCTCGCGCAGGTTCAAGAGTTTTTATATTCTCTTATGATGTGTTGACACACACAACCTGGACGGAGTGCAGTGGTTGGGGTCGTTGATGTTCGTTCACTACTCTACTACTACTAATTCCTACACAGGCTGATTGATCCTTGCTACGGGGCGAAATCTCCTTCTAGCCAGTACGCGCTTCCCGCACCTCGATATACACAAAGGCACCTGGCGGTCTTTTGATCAATCGACCAACCAGATTGAAGCAGAGGACGGCCGCACTTAAGATGGCGCACACAGGTGAAAGGGGACCTCAGCCAACTGAGTGTGCGGCAATGGAAAAGGCTAGCAAAATATCGTGCATGCCCCTGTTGGCTTAGGCCCAGGTTCATCCCGAGCTGTAGCGCCCATTAAGAAGAAGAAGATTGACCGGCCCAAAGTCCCGATCTGAATCCTATTGAGAATCTTTGGAATGATGTTGACTCCCTTGTTGAAGACTCCAGGTCAAAAAATTTTAAAAGAATTTTGGTAAACCACAAACGCTGCTTGGGAAGCTATACCTGCCCAGAAAAGTAGGCGCTTAGTAGAGAGTTTGCCAAAACGTTGTCAAGAGTGATAAGGAACCAGGGATATCCTATAAGATGTTAATTAAATATTTACTTATAAGTACATTCGTGTTTTTGGATTATTTATTCATTTTTTTAAGTATTCCGCTGGCTGTGCTAATTAAATGAACAATTTTTTTATTTTTTTCTTATTATTTTTAAGAAATTATGTGTTTTTTAATAAAGCACATACAAACGCACATCAGTTATAAAACAAAAACAAAAACTGAACCTCTTTTAAGACTTTTGGCACAACATAATGTATGAGAACTTACGGGTGTGCTATTTATCTGGACACCACTGTACATATACATATAAACCACTAACATACAGCCAGTGAATGATCTTACAGAATTGATGTGCACATACACATATATGTACATGCATATAGTATATCACAATAAATAGGCAATAAATGGATAATAAATAGATAATGGATGTAACCTTAGATTGCTTAAAAAACTATATAAAGTACATACAGTGGCGAGCAAAAGCGACTACAAATTCGGAGCTCGAAGTGTTTTTGTGGGGTATTGTGGAAAAAAAAAAAACCCGATAAATGCATATATATTTGAATGCAAGCTTTCATAGGGCAATGGGGAAGGTTACAATAGACCTTAAAAATAAGGCTGTTTCGCTGTCTAACCATGGCTAGCGCTCAAGAAAAATGGCCAAAATTTGCAATTTATCTCAGAGAACAGCCCTTATGGTCCAGAAAAGAAAGAGTTGTAGCTCCCCTACATTTTTAGTAGGTAGAAGACCTCGGTTATTAACGGACGGCAATGCTCGTGCCATGGAAGGATGCTTAGAACCAATTAGGTAAAAACACCATAGGCTGCCTCTAAGACTATAAATAAAAACCTTAGCGAATGGACTGCCAGGCGAGCTCATAAACAAATCGGTTTTGTATCGGACATCAAGCAGAAAAAAACCGGCCAAGTGCGAGTCGGACTCGCTCACGAAGGGTTCCGTACCATTTGTATATATAAATATGAAAGAGACAAAAGATATTGTCGACTAACCTTAGTTCAGCATGTGACCAAGGGGATTTTTTGGATGAAAATCATGTCTGTTGTATGGGAGTATTTGTCGTGGTAGCGGCAACAGAAATACATCATCTGTGAAAATTTCAACTGTCTAGCTATCACGGTTCATGAGATGCAGCCTGGTGACAGACGGACGGACGGACAGCGAAGTCTTAGTAATAGGGTTCCGTTTTACCTTTGGGTACGGAACCCTAATAAGCCTGCATTATCCGATGAAAACGTAAAAGCACGGCTAAAGTTCTGCAAAGACCACAAAAACTGGACGGTAGAAGACTGGAAGAGAGTTACAATGGCATAATGAGACCAAAGTCAATCGTTACATATCAGATGGAAAGGAATACATAAATCTGGCACAGACCTAATGAAAGAATTCTAAGGCACCAGGTTAAAGAGACCGTGTGGCACGGAGGAAGTAGCCTTATGGTTTGGGGGTGGTTTACTTGGTGGCATATTAAACCTTTGGTGAAAGTCGATTGTATAATGAAAAAACCAAAATATTTTGGTTGTCTGTAAAGCCAGTTTCTTCTTTCGTGGCGTTACAGCCCATGAAGGACCAGAGCCAAGCTTCTCTTCAATCACCCATGGTGTGTGTGATTTATTTTTCACAAAGGTGAAAGGGACCTACAGTTTAATGCCGATTCCGAACGGCGTGAGTCGAGAAGCTTTTTTCAGGCAAGTTATACTACCGGGGGTTTTGCCAGTACCCCGCCGAGGACGAGGACGAGGTACTAGGAGTTACTATATCACCCTACATGTATTAAAACGTGCAAAAGTGAATACTTTTGACAATGAGCTAAATTAGTTTTTTTTAATGTTATATTTATACCCCTCTGATTGCGCCAACTATAGAGGACTGTTTTGTGTGAACGCCTGAAGCCTTTTGTAAATAAGGTGATAGGTCCTTATCAGGGAAGTCCACCATCGACCAAATCTTCACGCTACGGCAGATCCTGGAAAAAACCAATGAATTTCAAGTCGACACTCACCCCCTTTTTGTCGACTTCAAAGCCGCATACGACAGCGTAATTAGAGACGAGCTATACAACGCTATGTCTACCTTTGACATACCTGCTAAACTCGTCAGACTATGCAGGATGACTTTGGTGAACACCTTACCGATAGTTTTGATGTCAAAAAAGGATTTAGTCAGGGCGATGTGCTGTCGTGTGATTTCTTCAACATCATATTGGAAATGATTGTGCAAAAATCACTGGGCAATACAAGAGGCACAATCTGTTTCGAACCCTCGCAACTCCTTGCATACGCCGACGATATTGACATAATAGGTAGATCGCAGCGAGATGTCAATGAGGCGTTTGCGAGTATTGAGATCGAGGCGGCGAAAGTTGGTTTGGCGGTAAACGAGGGCAAAACTAAATATATGCTGTCATCCAAAAAGGACGCTCACCACCGACGTCTCGGCCAGAACGTTTGTATAGGCAGATATAAGTTCGAGGTAGTTAAGGACTTCGTCTACCTTGGCTCCGCAGTGACCTGGAACAACGACATCAGTTCCGAAATCAAACGCAGAATCACTCTTGCTAATCGCTGTTTCTTTGGGCTCAGGAGGCAATTGAGTAATAGAGCCCTCTCCCGAACGACAAAGTTGACTCTATATAAGACCCTTATCGACCCGGTCCTGTTGTACGGCGCAGAAGCATGGACACTATCAAAAGCGGATAAGGAGGCCCTTGGTCGGTTCGAGAGAAAGATTTTGCGCGAGATTTTCGGGCCTATAAACGCAGACGGGGGATGGAGGAGAAGATTCAACCACGACATGAGTCTAGTCAGGCGTCTACGGATTCAACGTCTAAGATGGCTGGGCCATGTAGAGGGAATGGACACCACAGCTCCAACCCGGAGAGTCTTTGAATCCAACCCCGATAAACGAAGAAGCAGAGGACGGCCGCCCTTAAGATGGCGCACACAGGTGGAAGAGGACCTCAGCCAACTGGGTGTACGGTAATGGAAAAGGCTAGCAAAAGATCGTGCTAGTTGGAGGGGCATGTTGGTTGAGGCCCAGGTTCACCCCGAACTGTAGCGCCCATTACGAACAAGAAGATTTATAAAAAATAAATTACTTTTTAACTTCAAAACCTAGTTACTAAGGCGCACTAAGTAAATAAAATTAAATAAGTAAAGGTACTCCACTACCTTCTATAAATAAGTTAATACCATTTGTTTTCCGGTTTTGGTATTCACTTTTGCTCGCCACTGTTTGTATATCAAAATTGCTTCATGCATACCTTTACGTCGCTGTCATCATTATTATGGTCGTGAACGTCGTCATCGCGATGCGTTGTCACGTTGTGTCACTATGATTACCGTTACAAATAGCGGTACCTCTAATCTCAATCTAAATTTCAGTTTAGACTTAATCAACTAGAATTTTCTACAGGAACTCGTGCGTACGAGTGTATTATGTTATTTGATCAAAAAAAGCAACCGATCCTAATGCGTTTGAGGAGAGATGAATGAAAGGGGGGGGGGGGGGGGGGAGTTATTGGAGGGAAGGAATGAATCAGGAAGAGAAGATGACAAGACAAACCGTCTAACCGACACCGTTGGTGTGTGTTGGCGTTTCGTGGCCATGGTGTCGAAACGTTTGAAAATGCTTTGTAATGTCATGATGGTGTCTGTGGAATGCTGCCTTTATGGGAAGTCTATGGTGAACGTTGTATTCATTTGGTGGCCGGTTTAATGACAGTCGAGCAACGCTCCAGAACTCGTTATTGACACAGGATGGAATGGCTGCACTGGCGTTGCTCATGGTCAAATTGCCGTTACTATTGCCATTGTTAACGCTATTGGAACGTGTGCAGGTAGCGTTTGTAATGCCGGAACAATTGTTGCCTTTGTTGAGAAATGGTGAATTATTTTTGGAGCTGGATATTGCACCAAACAATATACTAGTGTTGTTGCCGGTATCCACTGGCAGTCGTCCACTTACCAAAGACACTGTTGACGGACCGGGCGAATGTGATGGTGATCTGTTGAAGGGGGATGCCGACGCAGCGACTATGTATTGTTTCGATAGTATGTTCGGTGTTGATTGTTGTGATTGATGCAAAGTATTTTGACAATGGTGACTGAACGCCGATGCAATAGCTGCTGCAACATTTCGTTGTTGTTCTGGACTGTAACTAGGACGTTGATCGGTAGTTGCCATATTCGATGAAGATGAGCAATTTGGACCCGGTGAAACGGATAGCACTATATCGGGTGTCCTCGATGGCGCCTTGTTGGCCAACTGAAAGGCAGCGTGATGCTCGCTATTTATGGATGATGCCGGTGAGCAGGAAAGTAATGACGAAGTGGGCGTTTGATTGTGACACGATTCCATCTGGAACGTTGTTTGCTGCACATCAAAGAAAAATAAATACGTGAGTTATGCAATGAATGTGACCACATTTAATAGATGTATCTACTCTCGTCCGATCACTGCAGTTAACCTACATCAGGTGCGGTCAGTACATCTATAGATGGAGGACCACTTGAAAACACTGCGTAAATCCGTTCTGTCCGCGCTCTGTTTTATTATTCCTATTAAGACTAAGAGAATTCTGTCCCCCTGACCTCGACGAAGTTAAGATTGCCATATCGAAGCTCAAGCCGAATAAAGTTGCTGGCACAGAAGGACTGTCTGTTGAGCTCTTCAAGGAAGGCTGGGGATGACCTGGGTAGGAGCATGCACCAGCTCATTTGTAAGATATGGTCAGAGGAAAGCATGCCCGAGGAATGGAGTCCCAGCATCGTACGCCCGATCCACAAGAATGGAGACCCCTCTGATTGCGCCAACTATAGAGGAATAAGTCTCCTTGACATCGCCTACAAAATCTTCTCTGCCGTTTTGTGTGAACGCCTGAAGCCTTTTGAAAATAAGCTGACAGGTCCTTATCAGTGCGGATTCATGCCAGGGAAGTCAACCATCGACCAAATCTTCACACTACGGCAGATCCTGAAAAAAACCAATGAATTCCAAGTCGACATTCACCACCTATGTCGTCAGACTATGCAGAATGACTTTGGAGTGAACACCTTACCGATAGTTTTGATGTCAAAAAAGGATTTAGGCAGGGCGATGCGCTGTCGTGTGTTGTCTTCAACATCATATTGGAAATGATTGTGCAAAAATCACTGGCCAACACAAGAGGCACAATCTATTTCAAATCCTCGCAACTCCTTGCATACGCCGACGATATTGACATATTAGGTAGATCACAGCGAGATGTCAATGAGGCGTTTGCGAGTATTGAGATCGAGGCGGCGAAAGTTGGTCTGGCGGTAAACGAGGGCAAAGCTAAATATATGCTGTCATCCAAAAAGGACGCTCACCACCGACGTCTTGGCCAGAACTTTTGTATTGACAGATATAAGTTCGAGGTAGCTAAGGACTTCGTCTACCTTGGTTCCGCAGTGACCTGGAACAACGACATCAGTTCCGAAATCAAACGCAGAATCACTCTTGCCAATCGCTGTTTCTTTGGGTTCAGGACGCAAATGAGTAATAGAGCCCTCTCCCGAAGGACAAAGATGACTCTATATAAGACCCTTATCATCCTGGTCCTGTTGTACGGCGCAGAAGCATGGACACTATCAAAAGCGGATGAGGAGGCCCTTGGTCGGTTCGAGAGAAAGATTTTGCCCGTGATTTTCGGGCCTATAACCGCAGACGGGGAATGGAGGAAAAGATTCAACCACGACATGAGTCTAGTCAGACGTTTACGGATTCAACGCGAATGGACACCACAGCTCCAGCCCGGAGAGTCTTTGAATCCAACCCCGAGGGACGAAGAAACAACGGACGGCCGCATTTAAGATGGCGCACCCAGGTTGAAGGGAACCTCAGCCAACTGGGTGTGCGGCAATGGAAAAGGCTAGCGAAAGATCCTACTAGATGAGGCCCAGGTTCACCCCGAACTGTAGCGCCCGTTAAGTAGGTAAGTAAGTAATCCATCTTATTTCTATTCTAACCCAAGGCAAGCGTTGTTCTCAGTAAAGCGAAAGGAAAATAATTAAAGAAATTGTGCGGTAGAGTAAGCTGTATGTAGGTACATCCTGTAACACGAACGTAATTGCATTTATGTGTAATATGGTGAGGAAAATCGCTTATTCAACTGTAAAATAATTGAAATTACAAACAATGCTATTGCTAAACCGTTCACAGCGTCCTGGGCTTGTCCGGCACCCACATACATACATACGTATGTCCTTAGACAGGAAAACCAACTCAACTTATTGCTTATGTAAATGAATGTTAAAGTAATTCAATTTGGGCTCACTTTTTTCGTCCTATTTAAGGACGAGGGAGGAAGTGCTCTGTCATATACATACATATATTCTCCCGGATAGTACCCATTGCAAGGAGCTTAGACAACGAAGCGAATGCTGAAAAGGTGAGGTTGAGGAATAATTCAATTAAAAAGGATAAAACAGCAAAGAGGTGCCGAAATACCAAGTGTAACGGGGTGTTTGAGCACCGGGAAGTGTGAATTAATGAGCGAAACGAAACAATTACATTCGTATTGACACGCATGTATGTATGTATGTACCTACTCAGTTCACCACTACCATTGTTCAACGTGCGACCTCCACATTACTGGTAGAGAACGTTGGTGGTGCCACTGCCAGCCACTGCAAGGAATCGAAACAACGTGGAAGGACGCCAAGTTGGCGGATTTTCAATTTTCCTATTTACTCTCACATTTCAACGAAAACGAAATGCGGAGAAGGAGGAGGAGTAGACTTCGACTCCGGTAGACGATATCCTTACTTAATATGGAAATTGAAAATGAGGAAGACAAACTCGTAGAATACTGCCATCCACCTTTTCCTGCTTGCTCACCACACACGCCCAAGCATGCGACTGACCAAACGCGATACACAAATGCACAAATGAAAGGACAGAAGGCACAATAGGATGTGGCTTTCAGTCAAAAGTACACACCCCTCGAACTGTGCCTTCTTTTTCCCTTTCTTGCAAACTCCTTTTTCGCAATGGGTATACTATTGTCATCCCGTTCTGCCGTGCTATTGATTGGCAAACCAGATTCGGTTGGTATGTGAGCAGCGTATGGTGTTTACAAGGCGAAGTAGTAATGCCCTTAGCGAGTCCTTCTTTCTTTCATATCTTCGCATAGGAAAAAGGTGGTATGATAGATGGTTTCCTTAGCGGCGGGCCGAGGAGCTCAGGGATTTTGTGGTTTGTCACAATCTGGATAAATTAATTAGCCGCGTGTGCTTTGATTGTGAGAAAAAATTGAATTAAAATTCCAAATTGAATTGGATGTAAAGTGAAGGCAAGCTGGAGCGTTGTATAACGTATAGGGATGATCGATTAAATAGATTAAAGATCAATACATATGTACATTCGTGCAACTCGGTTCTAGGACCTCGGAACCATTCGAAACATGCAGCGGATTTCGGCAAGGAATGCGCTGTCATGGGACTTCTTCAAGCTGGTGCTGGAGCAGATAGTGCGACGGACAGGCGTCAACAGGGAAGGCACTATCTGTTACAAGTCCATCCAGCTGCTAGGATACGCGGATGATATCGACATCATCGCGTGTTCTCGCCGTGGCATTGTGGAAGCATTCACGGCGATTGAAGAACAGGCGAAACGAGCGGGTCTTAAGGTCAATGAGGACAAGACGAAGTACATGCTGTCAAGCAAAAACCAATCCGTCGCTCACCGTCGACAAAATATAACAATTGACAGATACAATTTCGAGGTAGTTATTCCGTGTAAACTCCACACCACAGAGGAGATCCGGCATAGAATCGTCCTTGGCAACCGCTGCTACTTCGGCTTGTCCAAACAACTGGGGTCAAAACTCCTCCCTCGAAAGACCAAAGTCATGCTTTACAAAACGCTCATTCTGCCAGTCTTGCTGTACGGATCCGAAAGCCGGACGATAAGCAGGACAGCGGAGCTGATATTGGGTTCTTTCGAAAGAAAAATTCTGCGCCGGATATTTGGTCCTGTCTGTGAGGAAGGTGAATGGAGAAGAAGACACAACCGCAAACTCTACGAGCTGTACCAAGATGTGGATGTAGTGGCTGGCTCGGCCACATCGAGCGCATTGACATCAACGCTCCAGCTAAGAGGGTCTTCGACTCAGAGCCTCCTGGTTCGAGAAGAAGAGGAAGACCGAACCTCCGGTATAAAGACCAAGTAATCGCGGATGTAAGACATCTTGGTCTTGACAACTGGAAGCAGCGTGCCCGGGACCGTCAAGGATGGAAGGCTCAGGCTCAGATCCTCCATGGATCGCTGGCCTGATAAGTAAGTAAGTAAGTAAGACATATGTGCATTCTTGTTTGTCCTCGCTGTTACCATTTATCAATATGTATATGCAGAGGACATGAAAATCAGCACGACAATACCAACTCCTGCAGACTCGCTAGCACTCTAAAGCGACCTTGTATCCTTCGGTAATTGGTTAATAACAACAACCTGGAACTCAACATCGGTAAATGCCAGTTTGTTACGTTCTCTCGGAAACGCTTTCCCCCTGCTCCTACAACATATTATCTACTTCACAAGCCTGTACCCCACGTATCCTTCATATGCGACAGAGAGCTAAACTTTGTCTCCCACATCAATCATATCATACAGAAAGCTAAGGCTAAGGTCTAAGGAATTCTCGAATCCCTACGTCACTAAATCCCTCTACATTACATACGACGTCAGACCTATCGTGGAATTCGTCAGTCAAGCCTGGTTTGTAATAAGCTTTTTTTGGGGCTAGTGCTGCCCTTGCGACCTTTGCAGATCTAGCCTCTCCACTCCTATAATGAAGTTGAGAATACTTCTCGTAGGAGCCAGGGTGATCCCCTCAGGAGTCATAACTTCACTGAGAAGGATACGCTTCCTAGGATGGCAGAGAGCAGCACACTCACACAGTATGTGTTCTGCCGTCTCCTCGTCCTCAGGACAGAGCCGACACTCAGCTTCAGGCGAGAGGCTCATTTTGTTTACATAAATGATATCCCAAACCGCAGTGTCCCGTTAGATTGTAATAAGCTTAATAAACAAATAAATTACCTCTTTCTTCAGCAGCCCCTTCCATGAGAATTCATCACTCGAGTTATTCACGTCGATGGTTTCGGCCACCTTATGTCGGATATCTCTGATTGTATCGTCCTTCTTCATGTCCTTGATTTGTTGGTTTTGCTGATGGAGTTCGAATGACTTTACCTCGTCTTCTGTTGTCTCGATGTCGACCATTTCGTCGTCGGACGAGAAGCACTCTTTAATAATTGGTATTAGTTCCGACGATGATATCACAGTCGGGCTCAGCGTAGATTTTCGTTCGTTATCGTAAGGTGTTGCAGCAGCAGCGGCAGCCACGGCTACAGCAGCGACTGTATCTAATGCTAAGTTCGTTGTTGCTGCGCTATATGAGGAGGCGGAGGAACGATTCATTTGGATTACCGGCTTGAAAGCCGAATTAGTGTAGAATCCGGAAAATGTTTTGACCTCCGATGATACCACAGATACCGGATAGCTTTGAGGCGGAGAGCTAAATCGCTCATGAGATGCACTCGGAGATGTATTATTCTGATGGGGAGATTCGATGTTTGCGGAATTGCTTGGCGTATGATCATGAGATGTAACAGAAACATTCAAGCTGTTATTGCCAAATATCAATGATCCGGTATTGGCCTTAATCCAAGGTAACGTGCAATTGGACAGATTAAATTGGTTACCGGACTTGTTTTGAGCATGAGCGTGCCACATGTAGTCCATCATGAAATTTCGAGAGAAAGGTAAAGTTATGTCCGTCGGTGTTGAGGTTACAGGATGAGCGGCTATCAGATTTGTTGCTGCGGACGATGTGCTTGTATTGTCACGATGATGATGAACATTAAGCGGTCGTAGGGGGAATTGTTCGATTGCAACGTTGGGTAGACCGCTTCGACGTGGAGAACATTCCTTCGATCGTTTCGTACATTGTGCCGCGACGGATGATGATGATGAGGATGACGAGGATGCTGTTGATGAACCGGCTGTTACGTTGGGCGATGTTGTGGATACGGTAAAGGAGCTACGAGAATACTCTGATGTTAAAAGGCGTTTTCGTGTACCACCATTGAACATTGCTTTCACATCCTCCCACGCGTGGATAATCTCCTCAGGTGGACTGCCACTCAATTTCATATGACGTCGCCAGGAATTGAAATTAGCCGCATCCGGCTGAATGTATTTATCACTCGGGCCAATTCTATGCGAGTGAAAGATAAATTTATTCGGTGAGAAGAACAATCCGCAGTAAGAACACTTGATGCATTTAGCCCGCGATGAGTTATATCGTGACGGTAGGAAAGATCCGCGACATCCCCAGGCACACTTATGGTGGACACTAAATGCAAAATCTTCTGGCAGCCGTGGCGGAGCATTATCACCGAGAAAAGATTTACACAAGCGCTCCGCTTCTCGTCTAGTTATCATGCCACAACGCCTAGAGCTCACTGGCATAGCGCCGGCTCTTCGTAATATCTCCAATTGCACTGGTGTACACTGAACGCACGTAATACCAAGGGCTACTCGTCGATTATGGATTTCGTTATAGCTGAACTGCTTAAGTAGCGTGTTCGAGATTTGAGCTAAACACAGACGTTCCTTCGAATCGATGTACAATGAAACTATCGGAATCCCATACAAGAGGACGGTGCCAACCTATAAGTTAAAAGAAAGCAAAAAAAAAAAACGAATCGAATAAGAGGCAAATAAATCTTGAACATAAGGTAAGTGCATCCTCGTTTATAAACGCGCTCACGTCCTCAATTATTTTCGGCAAATTGTTTCATCAAAGCAACGCAAGCCTACTCTTACTCAGTAGCTCTAGCGTCAACCCCTTTTAGAATTATTTGCCAAAGTATTTTCGTTGTTTCCGTCCGTCCCTTGGGTAAGATTTGTTTGATAAGAGACAATCAGTTTCGTTGTTTGTTTCAAACATTAAGGGTGTGTCTCAGGTGGTTGTTAAAACACTATTTCATGGCTCTAACCGTAACCGCTTTCTTATCACGTTTTCCTATCATTAGTATCATAATTGGGTATTACTCACCTGATTAGGCTTGGGAGAGGGAACTGATGATAACCTGTTCATTTCTTGCTGCCCTTGCTCCTGTTGCTGTCGTTGTTGACCCTGCGATTGTGATTGTTGTTCCTTTGATGGTTTTATATATTGCCGATTGGACGTGGTAATGGTACTTGTACTAGCATTCGCAGGACATGTGCTGTCATTTGCATATGTATTGTCTATGGATAGATCAAGTGTATTTGTGTCTCGTGTTATTTCCATTCTCCCGATGTCTTGTACAATAAATCCGCTCACCATGGAAGGAAGAATTCTGAAAGTGATTAGAAGGACGATTCAATCTAAACGACAAGCCTAAGTAGCAGTGACGAAAGGTATTTATATCAATCAATCCTGTCTGCTCTCTTTGCCTATCCTTTCTGGCAACCTATTTAATAATACATAGTACAAGCAGGACTACTTGCCTGCCTTGGGGTGTTATTTACCATCAATTAAACGAGTATAATCATTCGTTTAATCTAATTAAAAATTCATGTTTCATTTAACCCTGTTTATACAGGAGTAGGTATGTAGGTACATACATACAGTCCTTGCCCTTAGCAAATAGTGTGTGAGAGACAGCATCAGAGGGTTGGTTCAGAGGCACATGTTTTGTGCTTCACCACCAGTCAACGACGTCAATTATGTCCTATTGTCATTGGATATAGGCTTTCGACTTGCAATGTTATTCTCTAATATCTCGACTTCACTTCTGAAGTCTTCCCATGATAACATACAATTTCGAAACGAAATCGACAATAAGCGTTTGCTTCCGTAACGTTTGAACGCAGCAATTTAGAGCTTTTTTCCTGTAGACTTCTTAGGACAAAAATCTTTGAATGTTCAACGTTGTTCGGTTCGGCCGATTTGAATATTCACATGTTAACGCTCTCAACCGCTTTGGTATCATTTACTTTCTGAGCAGAGCTCGAATCTATTTCTGAGCAGCTAGCATCTTTGAGTAGAGTAAGAATACAAAGTTATGACGTCGGAAAGCTACTATCGCCAGAATCCGCTCGTGCTTTTACCGATCGCGTCTCCCTTAAGCTCTCCAATACACCTGAATCCTCCACACTATCAATAGAACAGCAGTGGAGCCTTTGCAAACAAGCCCTGAAAAGCTCTGCATCCGAAGTTTTGGGTTTCAAGGCTCCACCACGAAGAATCACCTGGTTCGATGACGAGTGCAGGAGGATTCACAAAGCGAATCAGGATGCATATAAGGCCTCGCTGCATAAAAGAACAAGAGCAGCTCGTGAGCTCTACGAGTTAACAACAAGGGAGGAGCATAAGCTTCTTAGAAGAAAGAAGAAAGAGCACGAGAAGCGCACGATTGAGGATTTGGAGAGGTGTTACTGCAGGCGTGACGTTCGAAAGTTTTATCAACAGATAAAGCGAACAGAAACCTGTAGGGATGAGAACGGACACCTAGTAGTAGAACCGCAGTCGGTGCTGAGAATATGGAAAAACCACTTCTGCAGACTGTATAACCGCGATGTTAGTCAATATACCGCTGTCAGGCAGAATGATCCATTTCTAATCGACGGAGACCGCAGAGAATTCTGTCCCCCTGACCTCGACAAAGTTAAGATTGCCATATCGAAGCTCAAGTCGAATAAAGCTGCTGGCGCAGACGGACTGTCCGCTGAGCTCTTCAAGGCAGCCGGGGATGACCTGGTTGGGAGCATGCACCAGCTCATCCGTAAGATATGGTTAGAGGAAAGCATGCCCGAGGAATGGAGTCTCATCGTATGCCCGATCCACAAGAAAGAAGACCCCTCTGATTGCGCCAACTATAGAGGATTAAGTCTCCTTAACATCGCATACAAGATCTTCGCTGCCGTTTTGTGGGAACGTCTGAAGCCATTCGTAAATAAGTTGATAGGTCCTTATCAGTGTGGTTTCAGGCCAGGGAGGTTCACCGTCGACCAAATCTTCACACTACGGTGGATCCTGGAAAAAATCAATGAATTCCAAGTCGACACTTACCACCTATTTGTCGACTTCAAAGCCATTGGCCATTTGTTAGGTGGGAACAACCCCACATTCGAACCCCCTCTTGATGCTGGATACAGATTTCAATTATGAATCTGTATTTATGGACACGCTGTCATGTGACTTCTTCAACCTGGTGCTGGAGCAGATAGTGCGACGGGCAGGCGTCAACAGGGAAGGCACTATCTGTTACAAGTCCATCCAGCTGCTAGGATACGCGGATGATATCGACATCACCGCGTGTTCTCGCCGTGGCATTGTGGAAGCATTCACAGCGATTGAGGAACAGGAGAAACGAGTTGATCTTAAGGTCAATGAGGACAAGACGAAGTACATGCTGTCAAGCAAAAACCAATCCGTCGCTCACTGTCGACAAAATATAACAATTGACAGCTACGATTTCGAGGTAGTCGGGGGAAACGTACATTCCACAAATGACACCACAGTGTAGATCCGGCATAGAATCGCCCTTGGCGACCGCTGTTACTTCGGCTTGTCCAAACAACTGGGGTCAAAACTCCTCACTCGAAAGGCCAAAGTCATACTTTACAAAACGCTCATTCTGCCAGTCTTGCTGTACGGATCCGAAAGCTGGACGATAAGCAGGACAGCGGAGCTGATTTTGGGTTCTTTCGAAAGAAAAATTCTGCGCCGGTTATTTGGTCCTGTCTGTGAGGAAGGGGAATGGAGAAGAAGACACAACCGCGAACTCTACGAGCTGTACCAAGATGTGGATGTAGTCCGGAAGGCAAGGATCCGTCGACTACACGGGCTCGGCCACATCGAGCGCATGGACATCAACGCTCCAGCTAAGAGGGTCTTCGACCCCGAGCCTCCTGGTTCGAGAAGAAGAGGAAGACCGAATCTCCGGTATAAAGACCAAGTAATCGGGAATGTGAGACATCTTGGTCTTGACATCTGGAAGCAGCGTGCCCGGGACCGTCAAGGATGGAAGGCAGCTATAGCTCAGGCTCAGATCCTCCATGGATCGCTGGCCTGATAAGTAAGTAAGTAAGCTTCCTCTGCAAGAAACATTTCAGCATTGTTCCAAGACTCCAGAAAACATTGCAATGCATACATCCACAGTCAAGGGAGTTGCTTTATGTAAGGAAGGTTAGGTTAGGTTAGCTGGGTGCCCTATTAACATGAAGTCAAGGCTCACTTAGACTACGAGGAGTCCATTGGTACACCAATCATCGATCACATTTAGCGCCGCCTGTGCTTTGCGACGGACAGTCGCCAAACATGAGCCGACAGAAAGAATGGCGACGTCATCCGCATAGGCCTGGACGTAGATTCCAGAGGCATTGAGAGCATCAATCAGGGAATCGTCCACCATGCACCATAACAGCGGAGACAGGACGCCACTAGAGACACTAATGCATTTGAAAAAAGCGTACGTTATATCGAGCAATGCATTCGTTATACTGGACCACTACTGTACATTGGTTTACTAGATACCCTCGATTACTTAATAAATGAGAACCAACAAGTGTAGTACCCCAATTGAATGTTACCCACATCCCCTTCCTTATTTCACAGTCTTCTAACGGTCACAATCGATGTGCCTAACATGTGTTCTAGAGCATATTACAAATGTCTAAGCCAACACAATTCGGCTTTCAGAGATTCCTTTTTTTTTCGTCCGATAAGGGTGGGGTTGTAAGGCTCGTTCAGCGGCCACTGTCCTCTTCATTCACTACTACACTCTACCGCATCTTGTTCGGATGTGGTCTGTCCATTATTGTACATCATATCATACATACTGTACTTAAGTCGGTCGGGTTTTTTGAATTCCCATGATTGGTCCATCCTTGAGAAAACATTTCAAAGCACATTATCAACTTTAAGGTAATCTCCCCTGTGCCATGGGGATGGAGCTAACAGATACTAAAAGCGCAAGTGAGGGAAATCGCTGAAACCAATGTGCAGTCGATTACTACCAAACCTTAATTGAAATGTCAGATTAAAAAGGACGAGGCGATTAACTTAGACTGCACGCAGGAACCGCGAACCAAACTTTTGTGCGGAGTTGGATGAATGGCAAATAGAGAAGCATATGTACATATGTGTGTATGTATATCATACGGGTTGTCTTTTTGGATACATTCTGGTGCGTCGGCATTTGGGTAAAGATGAACTGTGTCAACATCTTCCTTAGAGGTACTTACTCACCTACTTACTTTGATGGCGCTACAGTTCGGGGTGAACCAGGGCCTCAACCAACGAGCCCCTCCAGCCGGCCCGATCTTTGGCCAGCCGCTTCCAGTGCCGCACGCCCAGTTGGTTGAGGTCCCTTTCCACCTGTGCGCGCCACCTTAATTGCGGTCGTCCTCTGCTGCGTCGTCCCTCGGGGTTGGAGTCGAAGACTCTTCGGGCCGGAGCGTTGTTGTCCATTCGCTCTACATGGCCTAGCCATCTTAGACGTTGGATCTGAAGACGTCTAACTAGGCCGATGTCGCTTTACAGCCCGTATATTTCTTGGTTGAATCTCCTTCTCCACTCTCTGTTTACACAAACGGGACCAAAGATTGCACGCAGAATTTTCCTCTCGATACGCCCATGAGCCTCTTCATCTGCTTTTGATGACGTCCAAGCCTCGGCGCCGTAGAGGAGGACCGGGATGATTAAGGTTTTGTAAAGGGATACCTTAGTTTTTCGATAGAGGGTTCTACTACTCAATTGCCTCTTGAGTCCGAAGAAGCAGCGGTTGGCAAGAGTTATTCTGCATTTTATCTCAGCGCTGGTGTCGTTGCTGCTTGTCACTATCGAGCCAAGGTAGACGAAGTCCTTGACTACTTTAAACATATAGCCGCCGAAGTTGACGTTCTGACCAAGACGTCGGTGTTGCGCGTCTTTCTTGGATGACAGCATATATGTATTTGGTCTTGTCCCCATTTACCCTTAGACCCACTTTAGCCGCTTCTGCTTCAACACTTGCGAACACCTCACTGACGTCTCGCTTTGTCCGTCAGTGGCCGTGGTGCAGTGGTTAACATCATCGACCGCCGAGCGGAAGGCTTATGGTTCAAATTCGCTTCATAGCCAAGAAAAAGTAATTCCCATACGGACAAAAAAAAGTATGCAACGCAGTTGTGGATGGAAAGTGGACAGACGTACTGCTGCAGGCATAACACTCACAGTATATGGTCAACCGAAATTCATCCTCTGCATATGCAATACTAAAGTGCTTGAACGAATAACTACGGACTATTTGGTCGGCTCTCGTCCTATCTAGGTCTAGGACAACCACCCCTGAGAGTAGTGAACGAACATCAACGACTCCAACCACTGCACTCCGTTCAGGTTGTGTGTGTCAACACGTCATAAGGGAATATGAAAACTCTTGAACCTGCGCGAGTCTCTAAAAAAAATAACGTCAATGTCATCTGCGTAGGCAAGCAATTGTGTGGACTTGAAGTAGATCGTACCTCTTGTATTGGCCGCAGAGTCCCACAAGTATGATGTTAAAGAAATCACATGACAGTGCGTCACCCTGTCTAAAACCTTTTTTAACATCAAAGGGGTCGGTCAGTTCACCTCCGACCTTAATGGAGCAGCGAGAGTTCTCCATAGTCATCCTGCATAGTCTGACGAGTTTGGCAGGAATGTTGAAACATGACATGGCTCTGTATAGCTCGTCTCTATAAACACTGTCATACGCGGCTTTAAAGTCGACGAAAAGATGGTGCGTGTCGACCTGGAATTCATGGGTCTTCTCCAAGATCTGTATGTATGTATATTGGCGTTACAGTCCATGAAGGACCTGAGCCGAGCTTCTCTCAATCACCCATGTTGTGTGTGATTCAATTTTCCCATAGGTGAAAGGGACCTACAGTTTATTGCCGGTTCCGAATGGCGAATTTCGGGAAGCTTTTCATGACAATTTTACTACAGGGGGTGTTGTCAGAACCCCGCTGAGGAGAAACACCGTGAAAAAGACGTTCGATGACATGGCTGTGTCGCTTCTCCAAGATCTGCCGTAGTGTAGATATTTGGTCTATCGTGGATTATCCTGGCCTGAAACCACACTGGTAGGAACCTATCAGATTGTCCACGAACGGTTTCAGGCACTTACACATTACGACAGAGAGGATCTTATACGCGATGTTCAGTAATTGGCGCAGTCATAGGGGTCTGGTTTCTTATGGACCGGGCAAAACGATACTGAGATCCCAACAATCCCGAATGTCTTTTTCACGGTGCTTCTCCTCAGTGGGGCACTGACAAAACCCCCTGTAGTACAATGGAAATGAAAGAGTTTTTCTCGAAATTCGCCGTTCGGAATCGGTCCTTTCGGGTGATGGGTGATTGAGCGTAGCTACCCATACGTTCTCTATAAGCTGTAACGCCACCTACAATAACCCTGAAAAGGTAACCTTTTCCCAAATGCAAACTTTCTGGTATTCCCCCATTGGGACCCGTATTGCGAGCACGTCTACAGTTGCTCTCTCGATTACACGAAATGCCAAGTCGACAAATCTTCTTTTAAACTTTAAAACACAACCACCCGTAAAATCGAAGTTGAATTGTTCCTAGCTGCCGGCCATTCCCCTGGCACATGTAAATTCCCGAGTGCATCCAACAGTGTCGCATCTGCTCGAGCGAGTAAAAGAAAATTGCAGACGGCATCACATATAATTAAAATGCCCACTTAATGAAAATTAAACCGGAAGTGTTCAATGGGGATAATCCGGATTACGCATCTAGTCGATAATTTGCACGATTTGCTTCCACCAGAGTACAACCTTTGATTAAGCTCCTGCCTGGTACAGGAGTGTATGATCGTTTTGCCAGAGTACATGCCAAAAGTATTCGTAATCAGAAGGTAATTGTTTCCATTCAGTTGAGGCGAAACCGTAAACAACCCCCATGGAATCACTCTCCTAGTCTACCACCCACCATCCATCCGGTAGTCTCGAAACAATTTCACAAGTTATCTAATAAAACTTTCTTTGTTGCCTATTTTCATCCCTGTGAAGCAGAGCATGTCGCTCGAGCATGTTTATGCTCGGAGATCTGTCCTTGGGGACGCATACGTACACTAATCGGAATTAATTCGAAATTTCATTGCCTGTGCTCAAGTGGAATTTCAATTGGAATCTATTTTCTCTTCTTGGTGCCATTCCCTTGCCCGTTGTTTGTTTTATTTTTATTTCCTGTTTGCGTGGGGTTTAATCTTTTGCTCCAACATGTGACGTCGACGACGGACGTAACCAAATCTGATAACCTTATTGCGGCGCTTAGTCTGAGGAGGATGTACTCTCTCTCTCTGGTTGGTAAGTGTAGCTAGAGTTTAAGAGTGGTCGCCACGAATATGGACAGCTGGAATTATGGAATTATTAATGTACTCGGTCCTTAAGAAAGGAGACCCCTATGACTGCGCCAATTACAGAGGGATAGGCCTCCTGAACATCGCGTACAAGATCCTCTCTGTCGTACTGTGTAAGTGCCTGAAACCGTTCGTGGACAATCTGATAGGTTCCTACCAGTGTGGTTTCAGGGCGGGAAAATCCACGATAGACCAAATATCTACACTACGGCAGATCTTGGAGAAGCGACACAGCCATGTCATCGAACGTCTTTTTCACGGTGTTTCTCCTCACCGGGGTTCTGACAAATTGTCATGAAAAGCTTCTCTTAATTCGCCGTTCGGAACCGGCAATAAACTGTAGGTCCCTTTCACCTATGGGCAAATGAAATCACACACAACATGGGTGATTGAGATAACCTCGGCTCAGGTCCTTCATGGACTGTAATGCCAATATTCATACATACAGATCTTGGAGAAGACCCATGAATTCCAGGTCGACACGCACCATCTTTTCGTCGACTTTAAAGCCGGGTATGACAGTGTTTATAGAGACGAGCTATACAGAGCCATGTCATGTTTCAACATTCCTGCCAAACTCGTCAGACTATGCAGGATGACTATGGAGAACTCTCGCTGCTCCATTAAGATCGGAGTTGAACTAACCGACTCCTTTGATGTTAAAAAAGGTTTTAGACAGGGTGACGCACTGCCATGTGATTTCCTTAACATTATTCTTGAAAAGATCGTGCGGGACTCTGCGGCCAATACAAGAGGTACGATCTACTTCAAGTCAACACAATTGCTTGCCTACGCAGATGACATTGACGTTATTAGACGGACAAAGCGAGACGTCAATGAGGCGTTCGCAAGCATTGAAGCAGAAGCGGCTAAAGTGGGTCTAAGGGTAAATGGGGACAAGACCAAATACATATATGCTGTCATCCAAGAAAGACGCGCAACACCGACGTCTTGGTCAGGACGTCACCCTCGGCAGCTATATTTTTGAAGTAGTCAAGGACTTCGTCTACCTTGGCTCGATAGTGACAAGCAGCAAGGACATCAGCGCTGAGATAAAACGTAGATTACTCTTGCCAACCGCTGCTTCTTCGGGCACAAGAGGCAATTGAGTAGTAGAGCTCTCTCTCGAAAAACTAAGGTATCCCTCTGCAAAACCTTAATCATCCCGATCCTCCTCTACGGCGCCGAGGCTTGGACGTTATCAAAAGCAGATGAAGAGGCTCTTGGTCGTTTCGAGAGGAAAGTTCTGCGTGCAATCTTTGGTCCCGTTTGTGTAAACGGAGAGTGGAGGAGGAGATTCAACCAACATCGGCCTAGTTAGGCGTCTTCGGATCCAACGTCTAAGATGGCTAGGCCATGTAGAGCGAATGGACATCAACGCTCCGGCCCGAAGAGTCTTTGACTCCAACCCCGGTGCCTTTATTCACTCTCACCCTTCCCTTTGCTCTCCCCATCGCCGAGTTTACTATAGGAGTACCCAGCATTTGCCCAACCCAACTGCATACACCCGCGTTTATTTGGGCCGTATGAAGGCTGGACACTATTGCCTCGGTACTAACGTTATTGTATCTTTCATTGTTTATAACGCAGATGAGCAGATGAGAGGCTCTTCAGGCTCCCTCACGCATACGCCCAATTACATGATCATGTTAGAAACAGGACTTACCCCCTCATTTGTCCAGACGTTAAAGCTGCAAATGGACTACATTCTGAAGGTTTTAAGCTGGCAGGACAACAGGCTCCCGAAGAGAGCGGCTTTACAAGCAATAAGAAAAAAAAACTGGGTGGTACTCGGAGTGGTTAGAGCTGGCGCGAAGATGCGGTATGGAACTGAGCTACGAGGATAGAAACTGGAAAACTGCACTACAACAGATCATAGAGGGTGTAGAGGAGCAGGCTAGGCGGAAATGTATAGAGGATGCAAAAGGGGATGCAATTGGACTACAACCTGAGGAGGAATAATTACTTCAAGGACGAGTTAAGCATCCAGGAGATTTCGATGATGTTCGTGGGGAACTCTTAAAACTAAACTTTATTCCTCACAGAGAAGATCTGCCTATACTCTGTAACTTATGCAATTTAAGTGAACGAGAAGATAGCATGGGAAGATGACCAGATTCTCAGGGAAACAAGAAGAACTATCTTCGGGAAAGACCTTTTGTCGGAAGCGGAAATTATAGGGCTACTCAACGAAATGAACGTTCGTAAATTGTATAAGTATTGTGATATAGCGTTAAGGTATAGGGAAAAGATACGGAATGAGAATTCTTATTATATGTCAATCCGGCAGACGGCAATGCCATGTAAACTGATTTATAAGTTTATTTTGTAAATTTAAACTAATATAACGTGTGTGTCTGTTTGTCTGTCTTTCACGGCAAAACGGAGCGACGAATTGACTTGATTTTTTAAGTGGAGATAGTTGAAGGGATGCAGAGTGACATAGGCTACCTTTTGTTTCTTTCTAGCTTCCGTAAAGTCTGTAACGGGGATGGAAATTTGTATGAGACTCTCCGCAAAATTAGTATAGGTTCTATGATACAAACGAATAATAAAATATTTTAATTAAAACAACCATAAATCAATCAGCTTTTGAGAAAACAATCAACATTCGAAACATAAATAAGTGTTACTCTTGAATTACGATAGATGGCGATGATATGTTTCTTAAACGCGCTAACGTTGTGTGCTCTCTATCTGCACTTAAGTGCGGGCATCGGGCCGCGCCTCACACTATAGTGCATACGGTACCTATACTCTGTTAATTGACTACTAAGCGTCCCAGTCATGCTTATACGAAATGTACATGCCCCGAGATTATGTAATGGGACGAGACTTCGTGTCACACATCTTGGCCGCAATATAATTAGAGCCACTATCTTAACCGGCGTAGAAAAGGGTGAAAATGTAATGATCCCACGAATCCCAATAGTTCCCACAGATCTCCCGTTCCAGCTTAGAAGGCTACAATTTCCTCTAAAGCTTAGTTTCGCTATGACCATTAACAAAGCGCAAGGTCAATCATTAAAGGTGGCTGGTGTGAACCTAGAAAAGCCGTGCTTTTCCCATGGACAATTGTATGTAGCATGTTCGCGTGAGAGCACCGTGGCGCAGTGGGTAGTGTGTTGGCCTATGACGCCAATGACACGGGTTCTAATCCCGACACAGCCATGTCATCGAACGTGTTTTTCACGCTGTTTCTCCTCAGCGGGGTTCTGACAAAACCCCCTGTAGTAAAATTGTCATGAAAAGCTTCTCGAAATTCGCCGTTCGGAACCGGCAATAAACTGTAGGTCCCTTTCACCTATGGGAAAATGAAATCACACACAACATGGGTGATTGAGAGAAGCTCGGCTCAGTTCCTTCATGGACTGTAACGCCATGTAACTGTGTCCAATGCCCAGAATCTTTACATTCTATCTCCAAATGGAAAGACATATAATATCGTCTACAGTATCGTATTAAAATAACATTCTGTTCCCCGAGTGAAGCCGCGGGCAAAAGCTAGTAAGAGAAATAAAATCTAAATCGAATCTACTAATTTCCGTCAGATCTTGATAAGTGTCCAGAAAAGTCGACAAGCTCTGGGACATTTCGATCAACTTTTTCGAACTTGTGTTGGCATGGCAATGTCGGGCAAAATGCAATATCGCCATTTTTAGGGTTCTATACCCAAAGTTAAAACGGAACCCTCTTACTAAGACTTCGCTGTCCGTCCGTCTGTCACCAGGCTGTATCTCATGAACCGTGATAGCTAGACAGTTGAAATTTTCACAGATGATGTATTTGTGTTGCCGCTACCACGACAAATACTAAAAACAGATCAATATGAATATTTAAGGGGGGCTCCCATACAAAAGACATGATTTTCATCCAAAAAATCCTGCCTGCAACCAAGATCTTTGATGAGGTAACATACATAGTCCCTTTCATATTCATATACACAGATGATACGGAACCCTTCGTGCGCGAGTCCGACTCGCACTTGGCCGGTTTTTTTTTTTTAAGGAACGTGTCAGTAAAATATCTTACAGAGGAAAAGGATAAACAATATGCTCATTACGTCAGTCCATTGATAGTAAGTAATTTCGACAGCTTTGAGCAGATTTCAATATGTTTAAGTGAAAGAATGAGCTTAGAAACTACTTACCACTACCTTGTCGAATCTGGTCACAGATTGTAATCCTTTTTGAATCTAAAGTTGTCAAGTAATGAAACCTTTATGTTTACAACACAAATGCGTATACATCTGATGAACTATTTTTTTCAAATTCCACTTAATATTGAGTAATACGATTCCTTTCTGTTTATTGTGCCTCCAGAGCCTTGACGAATAGGATTTATTAAAAAAAAAAAAAAACCAAACAGCCACGTACGAAAAGAACAATTCTTGTTTAGCGCGCGTAATGCAAAGTGAAGCTTATTGGCGACGGAATTGAATGACGGATGGGATATTGCCAAAAATCAAACCACAAGACCACGCGTGCAGTCGACCAGGATGCCAACAACGGTGACGATGACGAGGAATCATGTGAACCAGGATTAGATAATATAACGTGAAAAAATGCTGGCATATATGTAGGAGAAAAAGACAGCAACAACGAAGGAAAAAGGATACGAAATACAATAGTAAAAAGGATCATCCCGATTGGGGGAGTAAATGCGTGAACTCGGATCCGTCAAGAAGAAGGAAGAAGATGCCCATATCACAGTCGTTTCGCCTTTCAATTGAACCCACTACCGAATAGGTAGCTCGTCGTCGCTATTCTGCCAATTATTGCGAACGGATGCTACACAAAAACTCCACTCTAGCCAATCATCATTCAACTTTCTGTGGACGTTCGTTAAGGGTAGTTTTCTCATTTGCTCTGAAGATTATTTCAGCTTTTAGTGTATGTATGAGCGGGACAAGTATATAGTACGTTTTGTACAAGTCCCAGCCCAGTATGTGATAAGTGCGCACAACACCGCCATGCTCGACGTATGGACGTGCGACAGTCTCCTCGTTTGTTGTGGACTGGGAAGACGATGTATCCACTCGTTGGTTATTTAAATTTCATCAATTTCTGAACATGGATCGACAAATCGACTTGGACTTGTTGTGTTTGCCCTTATTTCCATTCGGAAGAGTTGTAGTTGGCTTAGTTAAGACCGTCTTATGCCGTCGGCAAATGATTCCTCTAAGATGATGCCTTCTAGATAGATAGCCTTTTCCTATGTACAAGAAGCAAGATTATTCGCTTTGAGGCAATTGATATTTTGTAAATCAAGGTAAAAGGCACACTAATAAAGGATTAATCTATGTATTGGCTCTTACCTTAGTCCTAATTAAATGAACACACAACGAGTTTCAACGTAATGATTATCCATCCCAGAGGCGTAGACAACAATTAATCAATTACAGTGGTGTTCAGATAAATAGCACACCCGCGAGTTCTCATACATTACGTTGTGCCAAAAGTCGAAAAAGAGGTTCAGCTTTTTTTGTTTTATAACTGATGTGCGGTTATATGTACTTTCTTACTTACTTAGGTGGCGCTACAGTCCGTGGTGAACCTGGGCCTCAACCAACAAGCGTCTCCAGCCGGCACGGTCTTTGGCCAGCTGTTTAAGGTCCCCTTCCACCTGCGTGCGCCACCGATGATTTGGCCGTCCTCTGCCGCGCCTTCCTTGCGAGGTGGATTCGAAGACGCTTCGGGTCGGAGCTGTATTATCCATGCGCTATACACGGCCTAGCCACCTTAGACGCTGTATCCGTAGACGTCGTACCAGGCCGATGTCGCTGTACAACCCGTACAGTTCTTCGTTATATCTTCTCCTCCATACACCGTTTGAATAAACAGAATTTTTCTCTCGAAACGACCAAGGGCATCTTCATTCGCTTTTGTTAAGGTCCAAGCCTCTGCGCCGTATAGGAGGACTGGGACGATTAAGGTCTTATATAGTGTCACCTTGGTTTTCCGAGAGAGGGCTCTACTTCTCAATTGCCTCTTGAGCCCAAAGGAACAGCGGTTGGCAAGAGTGATTCTGCGTTTTATCTCAGCGCTGGTGTTGTTGTCGCTGGTCATCAGCGAGCCAAGGTAGACGAATTCCTTGACCACTTCAAAGTTATATCCGCCCATGGTGACGTTCTGGCCAATACGTCGGTGTTGTCCGTCCCTTTTAGATGAAAGCAGATATTAGACCCATTGAGACCCATCTTAGCCGCTTCTACCTCAATGCTCACGAAAGCCTCATTGACGTCTTGCTGTTTTCGTCCAATTACGTCAATATCGTCGGCGTACGCAAGCAATTGCGTAGACTTGAAATAAATCGTACCTCTTGTGTTGGCCAGTGACTCTTGCACGATCTTTTCAAGCACGATGTTGAAAAAGTTGCACGACAGCGCGTCGCCCTGCCTAAATCCTTTTTTAACATCAAAGGTCTCGGTTTGCTCATTACCGACCTTAATGGAGCAGCGAGAATTCTCCATTGTCATCCTGCACAGTCGGACGAGTTTGACAGGGATGCTAAAACTAGACATGGCTTTGTACAACTCGTCTCTATATACGCTGTCATACGCGGCCTTGAAATCGACGAAGAGGTGGTGAGTGTCCTGGGTATTCTTCTCCAAGATCTGCCGTAGCGTAAATATTTGGTCTATTGTGGACTTACCTGGCCTGAAACCACACTGATAAGAGCCGATCAGGTTATCCACAAGCGGTTTCAGGCGGTCACACAATACGGCAGAGAAGATCTTATATGCGATGTTAAGGAGACTTATTCCCCTATAGTTGGCGCAGTTGTAGGGGTCTCCTTTCTTATGGACCGGGCAAACGATGCTGAGATTCCATTCGTTGGGCATGCTTTCCTCCGACCATACCTTGCAGATGAGATGGTGCATGCGCCTTACCAGCTCATCTCCAGCCGCCTTAAAAAGCTCAGCAGAAAGGCCGTCTGCGCCAGCGGCGCAAGACTTAAGTCTTGATATCGCTGTTTTGATTTCGTCTAGGTCGGGTGGATGGAATTCTCCTACATCGTCGTCCATTACGAATGGCTCGTTCTGCCTGACAGCGGTATCTTGTCTATCATCGCCGTTATACAGTCTGCAGAAGTGGTCTTTCCAAATCCTCAGCATCGACTGCGACTCTACTACCAGTTCTCCATTTTCATCTCCTCGATCTCACGCTTTCCGTGCTCTCTCTTCTTTCTTCTGAAAAGCGTGCGTTCCTCTCTTCTCTTCTGCTCATAGACTTCGCGGGCAGCTCTCGTCCGTCGTTGCAGCATGGCTTTATATGCCTCTTGTTTTGCTGCATGGGCTTGTTCGCATTGTTCATCGAACCAGGTGTTTCCAGGTGGTGGCTGTTTGAAACCCAGCACCTCTGAGGCAGCATCTCTGACGGCGCTCTGGCAATGAGCCCATTCCTGCTCTATTGCTTGTGCTGCTTTGGGCGGATTTTTAAAGAGCTTTGAGGAGATTGCTTAAAGCTCCATAGTGATATTATGGCTCTCTCAACCTGGTGCAAAAACAATCATCTCCTTCTAAATATGAAGAAATGCAACGTTACAACTTTCTTCAGATGTTCAAACCCAATTATACACCGTTACTCCATTAACTCAGTAGAGTTAAGTCGAGTAAACGTGGTAAAGGATCTTGGGATCCTCTTTGCTCAGACGTTAACTTTTTGTGATCATGTTGATTATATAACATCCAAAGCTAATTCCATGCTCGGCTTCATCAAAAGAAACACAGTTGAGTTTTCTAACCCTCACTCACTGATTACCCTCTTTACAGCCCTTAGTCGTTCTCTTCTAGAATATTGTGATATTGTATGGTGTCCTTTGCGCTGGAACTTTACGCCAGAATACGATGTTAGATGTCAACTACTGGGCTTAGGCAAAGCTTGTAAAAAGAAGGAAGATCCATGACGTAATGTTTGCGAGAGACCTCCTTTGTTACCATATAAAAAAGCCCCTGCTTGTTAGCCTTAATCCCTATCCTGGAGTCTTTAACAAGTGATTCAACATCATTCCAAAGATTCTCGATAGGATTCAGATCGGGACTTTGGGCCGGCCAATTAAGCACGGAAATTTGTCGCTCCGAAAGCCAATTCTTCACTATCCGCGAAGTATGCTTTGGATAATTGTCATGCATAAAAATCCATGATACAGGCATAGAGTCGTCGGTATATGGCTCCATTTGATCCTCCAGGATTAGCTTATATTGATGTTGATTCATAATGCCATTTATTTTCACAATTGGTCCAACGCCCTGCCATGGCATCGCCGCCCCATCATAATGCTCCCACTGTCATGCTTGACAGTCTTAATGGTGTATCTGGGATGGTACTCTTGGTTCATTGGCCTTCGCACGTGCTTTTTTCCATCTGATCCAAACCTGTTGAACTTATTTTCGTCGCTCCACAAGATATTTTTCCAAAAGGACTAGGGTTTGGCTTGTGAGCGTTTGCGAAAATAAGTCTTCTCTTTCTGGAAGCTGGAATTCCATTAAGCGGCGACTTACAGTTACAGCTGATATTCGAACATTGCGTTGGTCAGGTAGTTGTTGCCTTATCTTCCGGGAAGTTATGAAAAGGTCGCTGTCACTGATTTTGTGGATAATTCTGTCAGTCATTTTGACGTTTTTCTTTTTTTTGTTTTTCCTTACGCGATTCGCGGTAGATTGGCTGTACCGTATGACCTTCATTGCATTTTGAACAAGCTTCCTAGAGCACCTTAATGTCCTTGCCACCTCTGAAATAGTCTTTCCATCCTGTACCATGGCCCCCCCATGGGGGCATGGGGCCAGAATATACCCGGGGTAAGGCATGCCTGTCGTAAGAGGCGACTAGAATCCCATGCCGAGATACTAAGAGATATACAATAACGTAAGATGAGGAATGTGAGAGTGACAGAGGAGGGGAATACTCCAAACGCTTTATGGACCTCCCAGATCCCAGGTCTCCATTTCCGCCGATAAGTTATAAAAGTAGATAAGATTCCGGTCGGAGTGTACTAAAATCCAAGCACACTGAATTGAAAGGAGGTGAGTGGACAGGCTCGAGTTTTTGTGAAAGCTTATCTGTAAGTGACCAATGTGCTTTGAACTTAATTGGTACCACGGGGACAAGGGTGCCCCCGAAACATACGGTTACTTTTAGTAGTAAGTCATTCGCCGGATGTTCCGGCCCTGTCGGATGAGGAAGGATTCGTGGGGGCTATGGTTATCCCAAATGCGGGAACAAATGGTATCTGGCCAGATGCAAGAGGTGTCGGTGTCTGTCGTTCGACTTGTCTAATGCGTCAGATACAAGAGGTGTGGATAGGCCTCGGTCTCCATCAAAGACGGTGTTCATGCCACAACATGTTCACTAATTGAACCATCAGTAGTTTACTACTATGGGGCAATGACCAATGCTTGTCTTGGTCCCGATTGTGGGTAGGCCCACCCTGAGATTAAACCGTAAAGGTCGGTGCTCACGTAAGGCAAATATTCATGATCTGTACCATGGTACCGACTATTTGCCTCCTTTCTTCCGTGCAATGCGTTCCTCTGCCCATTTTAAATGTTCCTATTTGTGTAAGAAATGAGCGTAATGATGGCTATCCTTAAAAAGATTCACACTAACCTCACTTAAGTCAGTGAAAAATATTTTTTTTCCGACACACCATGATATGTGCTATTTATAAGAGCACCACTGTAAGCCGTTGTAATTAATTCTTAAAAAGTTACATCAGATAAAGTGAGTAAATTGAGTGGTGTGGTGTCGAGGGCGGTGGACACGTTATCCTTGATCACCTTTTTCACATATAATTTAGTTAGACCAACATTTGCCTTTCCCAAGCTCACAAATATCGCCTAATACGCCGCGAATATGTAAACAAATAAACGTCAACACGTTAAGGGTGACTAAGGGTGTACAGTGCCTGGCAAATAAATAGATTTGAGTGGCAGTAGTTGAAAGACATTCGTCCCCTTGTAATAACAGTTATTCACAGGACGTCATAAACTGGCAACTTACTCGATGTACAGTGAAGTAAGTTAAGCTTCGTTCGAAACGATGGTCGCAGTGATTAATGCGTTGGATTCTGACGCACGATGAGCGAGTTCGGATCCCGATAACACCAACACTATCGAGTGTTTATTTCGTGGGGTCCCTCCTCGGCGGGGTACTGGCAAGTTCCCCCTTAGTATACCTGCCGACTTACGCCCCTTCGGAATCAGCATTATACTGTAAGTCCCTTTCACCTGTGTGAAAAATGGAATCACACACAACATGGGTGATTGAGAGAAGCCTGGCTCTGGTCCTTCATGGGCTGTAACGTCACCGTAACGTAACATTGGAAATTTGTATTTGATAACAGCTTCACGTCTCATTGCATTAGGTTAGGTTAGGTTAGGTTAATGTGGTAGGCATAAGCCACACGTAGGCCGGGGTCGGCCCATTGTGATACCACATGGATCATTACCCTGATCCGCTACCTGCGAACCAGCCGGTGCTTCTAATGAAGCGATGGAGTTGAGCTATCTTTTGGTTTGCAGGCTCACTTAGATTGTCAAAGAAGTGCGCGCCGAGGTAGATCCTCCCGCGATTCGCAATAGAGGGACATGAGCAGAGGAGGTGGTGTATTGATTCCTCCTCCTCCTCCTCGTCCATGCAGCCGCGACAGAAGTCATTGGAGGGTAGCCCTAATCTGGTGGCGTATTTTCCGATGATGGAGTGACCAGTAATAACACCCACTAGAGTACTTTAAGTTGCCCTTCTGGTTGCCACTAGGTCCCTGGTTCGTCCTAGGCTTAACTTAGGCCACAATTGTTTGGTGATAAAGCCAATATTGCTCTCATTCCATTGGAGGTTGGTCTCCTCTATGGTTTGAAGTTTTATCATATGCTTTACCGTACTTATTGGTGTATCTAAGTACCCGAGGGTAGGTAGGCTGAGTGTGTTTTTTTTTTTTTACACAGTGCAGGCAGAAGGTAGGAAGGAAGAGGGATTGAGGAGCTGCCGATGGACATTGATCTTAAATGCTTGCATGTTGCATTGAGGGGGGAAAACCGAATCTGGCAGGGAGTTCCAGATTCGTGTGGTTCGGTTAATGAAAGATTCTCTATATTTGACAGTACGTTCGAAAGCGGGCTTCAGGGTATATTAGTGAGCATTCCTAGAAAGACGTGTATTGCGGGAGAAATGTTGAAGGGGCGGAATGCAACTGGCTATTTCATCAGAGCATTTTTGGTGGTAGTAACGATAAAACAGGGAGAGGCAGGTAACATTCCTGCGGTGTTCCAGCGAGTCTAGTGTTTTGGTAATGCTGGAGTCACCTATCAGTTTTATCGTGCGTTTTGTATGCTGTCTAGTAGGTGCAATGAGGTCTTGGAAGCACCGGACCAGATATGAGCGTTAAACTCTAATTTGGGGCGAATGAACGCCTTATAGATTGTAGCCAGATCTAAGGGTGAGAAAAATTTCTTGCACCTGTATAGGAAGCCTGGGCATTTCGCAGCATTCTTGGCGAAACTGAATATATGGTCGCTCCAATTAGGGTTGTGAGTAACACACATACCCAGGATGGAAAGCTTTTCGGTTTCTGAGACGCAAGTGCCATTCATGGATAATGGTTGCGAGCTAGTTATACGCTTTAACGACAAGAGACAGCATTCTGTTTTGGAAGCATTCAATTCCACTCTATTGTTTTTACCCCATTGGATGACGCTGTCAATATCGGAATTTAATGAGCTCAACATACGCTGTCGCTCACTATCTACAACCGAAGTGCAGAGTCGTAACCTAGTGAACGAATATGAGAAGCTGAAGGTACTGTCGTCAGCGAAGGAGTGAATTGGATTAGAAGTAACAGACAAGAGATCATTTATAAAAATAAGAAAGAGTGTCGGAGACAAAACGGAGCCCTGGGGAACACCGGCATTTACAAAGTGAGTATCAGACTTGAATCCGTCCAAAACAACTTGAATTGAACGATTCAAACGTTAGCTTCTAATCCATTGAAGAAGAGACTCATCGATCCCAAAAGCATGCATTTTCGACAAAAGGGCTTCATGCCAAGCCCTGTAAAATGCCTTCGAAATATCTAGTGCAACAATTTTGCTTTCACCTGCTTGGTGAAGCTTGACCCTAACTTTGCGAGTTCGTCGGCCGCGCAGGTTCCTGGAATATCCCTATTGAACTGTTCAGCCATCTCATCTAGAGATAGGCGACAGTTAAGAGATGTCTTTGATTTGTGGGTTACCGCTGCCAGGGACTTTATCGCAGCTTGGCTGTCCGTGCAAATGATAATATCCTTAGCGGATACTACATTGATCCTGAGCCATGCAAGGGCCACTGTTATCGCTGTTAATTCTACCTGATACACACTGCAGTGATTTGGGGAGTCTGAAAGATAGGTTGAGGTTAAGTTCCTTGGAGAAGACCCCACTGCACTGCCTACACCCGACTCCATCTTAGAGCCATCGGTATAGAGGGAGAACGATTCCTTTGGTATGACTTTCCCTTCAGCCCATTCCTCCCTGGATGGAAAGTCAACTTCGAATTTCCTGGTGAACACATTCTGCGGGGTGATGTAGTCAGTGTCCATGGGTACTTTGAAGTGTTTTAGAATAGTGGTGTGGCCTTTTTGAGATGTGGGCCATTTTCTTATGCTCCTCATCCTTAGGGCCGCGCATGCAGCAACTTGCTTGCTTAAAGGGGTTAAAAGGTGGAAGATGTAGTAGAACATTTAAGGCATCTGTGGGGGTCTTAGATCTGATCGCTCCGCTTATATATAAGCTGGCCGATCTTTGTACCTTCCCCAGAAGGTTTCGATTGACTGCTTTGTCCAGAGCAGTCCACCAGACTACGACGCCATACAGGAGGATAGGCCTTATGACTGTTGTGTAGAGCCAGTGCATAATGCTTGGTTGGAAACCCCACCTTCTGCCCACCACTTTCTTACAGCTGTAGAGAGCAGTGGTTGCTTTCTTGACACGATCAAGAATGTTAGGTTTCCAATTCAGCCAGATGACGAGTACCGGCTGGTGATCCATGTGGTATCACAATGGGCCGACCCCGGCCTACGTGTGGCTTATGCCAACCACTTGAACCTAACCTAACCTAGTCGAAATGTATTATATTATATTGGATGGGTGGTGCAAAAAGAGTAAATATGTGGGTAAGGTTTCAATGGGCATAACGCTTTAAATTCACACTACGTGGGTGCAATTCTAATATTACACCATAAGTGTATGGAAAAAGTTACTGAGAACTATAGCCAAAGGGAAAATTCGGTCGGTTCCTCTCCTCCTATCTAGGACAACCACCCCTGGCGAGTAGTGAACGAACATCTACGACCCAAACCACTGCACTCTTGAACCTGTGCGAACTTAAAAAAAAAATTTAATTAATATCCATCCACTCTCATGGCTTTCGCAGTTGTAAGGAAAGGTTGACTTTCTTTCGTGGACACGTCAATATTTACGAACCACTTTATAACTACTCGACAGCCACCAAACAGCCGTCCATTAACATGTACGAGTACAGCCATCTACCTCACCTCAAGTCCTCGGATCACATTACTCTATCTTTTTATTTCTAACTGCAAGGACTCACATTTATCTATGAAGCCAAGCGACTCGTTTCAATTTTCTAATTGTGTTTACCAACTCCAATTGAGGCTTTCAATTTATGTTATGCACCCTTCAATGGCCGTCGATTAATATGGAAACTACCCTGCGTCTCGGACTCGTACGCCGCTAATTTTACATCCTTTCGGTCGGCGGTTTATTTATGATTTCATTTTCTTTGGTGCACATAGATACATTTGTAGATAAAGTAAAAGTCATTCTAACTATGAGCCATTAGGGAGCGGTGGAGGGTGAAGTGTTAAAGTGGTTACTTTATGTAATTCCTTGATTCCTCGGTTTGCGAAGATATGTATTCACATAACAGCATACTTCTGAAAAGGCTGTCGAGATTTGGAAAGTTTTTCGGGAAGCCGCGACTGAGTGGTTATATAGATGTAGATAAGCAAGATGTGCAGCCGAACAAATTGCGGACGCCCTAGACCGCTATAAAGCGGACTTAACCGCCATCCAGGAAATGGCCGCGTACAAAGCGGATGAAAAACTGCGGCATCTACTGCGGCGACAGCGATAGGGAGAGAGGACAACGATTGTTCGGATGCGAGTTCGTTGTTCGAGGTGAGCTAAGGCAAAATTGTACTACGAAACTACAATGCTAACCTGGGTAAGGAAGGCATCTTTGAACGAGTCATCGGCAAACACAGCCTAGAAGACACCATATCCGATAAGGGACACAGGCTGATTGATCTTGCTACGGGGCGAAATCTTCAACCAGTACCGCGCTTCCCGCACCCCGATATACACAAAGGAACCTGGCGGTCGCAAGATTAATCAATCCCTGACCAGATTAATCACAGCGGACTACTATCTTGTAGTAGCCAAGATGCGCCTACAGATATCACGAACGCAGCGGAGTAGAGTAATAATACAAAGTTTTGACGTCGGAAAGCTACTATCGCCAGAAACCGCTCGCGCCTCTACCGGTTGCGGCTCCCTTAATCTCTCCCATACAACTCAACCCTACTCGTACTCAATACAACAACAGTGGAACCTTACCAAACAAACTCTGAATAGCACTGTTTCTGAAGTTTTGGGCTTCAGGGATCCACCACGAAGAAACACCTGGTTCAATGACGAGTGCAGGAGGTTTCACACAGCCTCGCTGCATAGAAGAACAAGAACAGCTCGTGAGCTCTGCGAGCTAAAAAGAAGGGAGGAGCATTAGGTTCTCTCGAAAAGCGCGCGATTGGGGTGTGACATGCCGTGGCGCAGTGGTTAGTGTGTCGGACTCTGACGCACGATGAGCGTGTTCGAATCGCGATAACACCAATGCTATCGAATGTTTATTTCGCGGCGTCCCTCCTCGGCGGGGTACTCGCAAAACCCCCCGTAGTAAACTTGCCATAAAAAAGCTTCTCAACTCACGCCGTTCGGAATCGGCATTAAACAGTAGGTCCCTTTCACCTATGTGAAAAATAAATCACACACAACATGGGTAATTGAGAGAAGCTTGGCTCTGGTGCTTCATGGGCTGTAACGCCACCAAAAGAAGAAGAAGAAGAAAGAAAGCAAACATGCCAAAGTTATAAAGCTATCACGGAAGCATGTAGGGCTGAGAACGGACACCTAGTAGTAGGACCGCAGTCGATGCTGAGAAAATGGAAAAACCACTTCTGTTAAACGCTGTCAGGCAGAATGGTCCATTTCTTAACGACGATGATCTCAGAGAATTCCGTCCCCCTGATCTCGAAACTCAAGTCGAATAAAGCGGCTGTCGCAGACAGACTATCTGCTGAGCTCAAAGCAGCGGGAGGAGCATGCATCAGTAGAAAACATGCCCGAGGAATGGACTCTCAGCATAGTTTGCCCGATCCATAAGAAAGGAGACCCCTCTGATTGCGCCAACTATAGAGGAATAAGTCTTCTTAACAGCGCCAATTTGTGTGAAGGCCTGAAGTCTTTTGTAAATAAGCTGATAGGTTGTTATCAGCGCAACTTCAGGCCAGAGAAGTCCACTATCGACCAAATCTTCACACTACGGCTCTATTACTCAGTTGCCTTCTGAGCCCAAAGAAACAGCGATTGGCAAGAGTGATTCTGCGTTTGGTTTCGGAACTGATGTCGTTGTTCCAGGTCACTGCGGAGCCAAGGTAGACGAACTCCTTAACTACCTCGAACTTATATCTGCCAATACAAACGTTCTGGCCAAGACGTCGGTGGTGAGCGTTCTTTTTTGATGACAGCATATATTTAGTTTTGCCGTCGTTTACCGCCAAACCAATTTTCGCCTCCTCCATCTCAGTACTCGCAAACGCCTCATTGACATCTCGCTGTGATCTACCTATTATGTCAATATCGTCAGCGTATGCATGGAGTTGCGAGGATTTGAAATAGATTCGTGCCTCTTGTATTGGCCAGTGAGTTTTGCCCAATCCTTTAGCAGATATGTCAAAGGTAGACATAACGTTGTATAGCTCGACTCTAATTACGCTGTCGTATGCGGCTTTGAAGTCGACAAATGGGTAGCGAGTGTCGACTTAAAATTCATTGGTTTTTTCCAGGATCTGCCGTAGTGTGAAGATTTGGTCGACGGTGAACTTCCCTGGCCTGAAACCACACTGATAAGGACCTATCAGCTTATTTACGAATGGCTTCAGACATTCACACAAAACGGCAGCGAAGATCTTGTATGCAATGTATAGTTGGCGCAATCAGAGGGGTCTCCTTTCTTGTGGATCGGGCACACGATGAGACCCCATTCCTCGGGCATGCTTTCCTCTAACCATATCTTACGGATGAGCTGATGCATGCTCCCAACCAGGTCATCCCCGGCTGCCTTGAAGAGCTCATCAGACAGTCCGTCTGCGCCAGGAGCATTATTCGACTTGAGCTTTGATATGGCAATCTTAACTTCGTCAAGGTCAGGGGGACAGAATTCTCTGCGGTCTTCGTCGATTAGACCTGAATCCTCCACTCTTTAGTATTAACTTAGTATCTATTTAGAATCTCTTAATAAGCCCTTGGCGGTTATTTAGAGGTCTCGCTGCATCGGTTAATTCAAGGAATCTGTTAATTCCTTGTTCAATCCGCACACGTGTCGCAGTAGTTGTCCCTGAGAACGCCGCTAGTATGTTATCTGTTTATCCGATTGGATACCCCGCCACGCAATCTATCGAAGAAGTTAATCTTAAGACGAACAGTTATTTTATAAGGACCAACAGCTTTCATTATACATAGGTCACTACAAATTTGACAAACAAGCCCAAGTCTCGGATTCACTGCATTAACGATTTTTACAAGAGCTTATGTTCCCTGCCTCTCTCAAGGAAGGCGCACATTGGCACTGAACTAATGGACACCATCCATATGAATCGCTTTGTTCTCCTCCGCCAGCAGCAACAATAAAAACTCATTCATAGCAACAAGCAGGGTTAGATGTATCTTAATGATTTCAATGAAAGAAAACCAACCCCCTGTTACAAGCTTAGCAACTTCTGGTACTCTACAAGCGTGAAGATCTGAAACTACTCCAGCAATAATCTCTCAATAGAATTAAGGATTAGCGAATAACAAGGTACAACGTATAGAAGGACGTAATTATATCGTTCCACAAAGCAGCGTTCCAGCCTAACCTTTCTAGTTCAGTCTTCGTTTTTATGGAGAGCGTGTGCTGGGCATTAATTGCATGCCTTATCGTAGTGTTGTTGTAACATTTGCCTATCTTACCTAGACTTGCTTGTGTTTCCTACCGGATTACATATTTACGTTGTTAGGTCTTAAATTCTTTTATGATTGATAGTGAGAGAGCGGCTTCCTAATTGGCCTGGGATGAAATGTGGTGGAACCCTGAATAACTTACAATCGAAACATGGACGAGCCAAAATACATTGAAAGTAATGACGAATAGGAAGGAATCTTATGATTCGAGCAAACCAGTTCCACTCCAGAGGACCGCTAATTGTCTCTTCCCCAAGCTTTTGAGAAATGCCATTCAGGGATTAAGCAATGTACTTATCATTCCTTATTTGATTCCACTAGTAGACGAATTCGGATTTTATTGTTTCTAGCATCCAGGCTTCCAAAGCTGTGCAATTTTGTACCAAACAGTCCTTCACGATGAATGCTGTCGTATGCGGCCTTCAAATCGATGAAAAGATGGTGCGTATCGTTGGTGTGAAAATTTGGTCTAAAGTTGATTTGCCGGGCCGGAAGCCGCACTGATAGCTGCCGATTAGTGCGGTGCAAAATGGCTTTAGACGTTCACACAATACGCTGGACAGGATCTTGTATGCGACATTGAGCAGGGATATACCTCTATAGTTCTTGCAAGAGGTAGGATCGCCTTTTTTGTGGATGGGGCATATAGAGCTGATATTCCAGTCGTCGGGCATGCTTTCATCTTCCCAAATTCTGCAGATGATCTGGTGCATGCTCCTTATCAGAACATCGCCGCCAGCCTGGAAGAGCTCTGATGGCAAGCCATCTGAGCCTGCGGCCCTGTTGTTCTTCAGCTTCTAAATTGCTGTGCCCACTTCTTCGATGCTGGGTGGGAGGACTACTTCAGCGGCTAGAGTTGGGATTTCCTCGGTTGACACACCGTGATATGTGCTATTTATGAGAACACCACTGTATGCTCGCCGGTGCTGTACATATGCATGTTTGAGACTAAGGCCCATCGATGTCTCCTTCCTTCCTCTCGTAGTTTGTTTTCCCCCCGCACTGTGCCACGGACATTATAAGGCTCAATCTTGAATATAAAATATATTATTCACCGCAAAAAATTGCCTACATCTGCGCTGAGGCGGCGGCGGCCTCGAAAACGCAATTTGAACAGTATTGAACTGAAGGAAGAATAGTCATCCGAGAGACAATAGGCTTAACAATGACAACGTCCTGGCAATAAAACTGTCCCGCCCATATTTTTGCGGGTCATTTGTACGGCACAAATGATTGTCTTCCAGAGGAATAGTCATTGTCTGCAGGGATGAAGAGGCGAATTATACTGTTCGATAACGATGTACCAGCGAAAAAGGACTACGAACATCATTTAAATATTAATGCGAGTCCTGGCCAGTGTTGCGTTCCCACGTATAGGTTTCGAGCAAAAATGTAAATATCTTTATCGGGAATTTATTATGATTCGCATATTTGTTGTAACCCATTTAAGGGCTGGATCGCAGATTAGATTTAATTGAATGGCACATGCACGTGCGAGAGGTATTCAACTGACAGAGTGATATATGGTGGCGTCTCTGGGTTGGTAATTGCCACGATTTGGTTGTTCGTATCTGGATAGAGTAATTGCTACCGGCTTTCTTTGAGTGGGCTGCGGGTTGCAACAGGTAACATTACTATAAGCATTGGGTCAGTTGGTTGGCTACCTTTTGATGAAACTTCTTTTTTTTCTTTTGATGGCGCTACAGTTCGGAGTGAACCAGGGCCTCAACCAACAAGCCTCTCCAGCCGAATCGATCTTTGGCCAGCCGCTTCCAGTGCCGCACGCCCAGTTGGTTGAGGTCCCTTTCCACCTGTGCGCGCCACCTTAAATCCAGTCGTCCTTTGCTGCGTCGTCCCTCGGGACTGGAGTCGAACACTCTTCGGGCCGGAGCGTTGATGTCCATTCGCTCTACATGGCCTAGCCATCTGAGACGTTGGATCCGAAGACGTCTAACCAGGCCGATGTCGCTGCACAGCCCGTACAGTTCTTGGTTGAATCACCTCCTCCATTCTCCGTTTACACAAACGGGACCAATGATTGCACGCAGAATTTTCCTCTCGGAAAGTCCAAGAGCCTCTTCATCCGCTTTTGACAACATCCAAGCCTCAGCGCCGTAGAGGAGGACCGGGATGATTAAGGTTTTGTAGAGGGATACCTTAGTTTTTCGAGAGACGGCTCTACTACTCAATTGCCTCTTGAGCCCGAAGAAGCAGCGGTTGGCAAGAGTTATTCTGCGTTTTATCTCAGCGCTGGTGTCGTTGCTGCTTGTCACTATCGAGCCAAGGTAGACGAAGTCCTTGACTACTTCAAAAATATAGCTGCCGAAGGTGACGTTCTGACCAAGACGTCGGTGTTGGGCGTCTTTCTTGGATGACAGCATATATGTATTTGGTCTTGTCCCCATTTATCCTTAGACCCACTTTAGCCGCTTCTGCTTCAATGCTTGCGAACGCCTCATTGACGTCTCGCTTTGTCCGTCTAATAACGTCAATGTCATCTGCGTAGGCAAGCAATTGTGTGGACTTGAAGTAGATCGTACCTCTTGTATTGGCCGCAGTCCCACAAGTATGATGTCAAAGAAATCACATGACAGTGCGTCACCCTGTCTAAAACTTTTTTTAACATCAAAGGGGTCGGTTAGTTCACCTCCGACCTTAATGGAGCAGCGAGAGTTCTCCATAGTCATCCTGCACAGTCTGACGAGCTTGGCAGGAATGTTAACACATGACATGGCTCTGTATAGATCGTCTCTATAAACACTGTCATACGCGGCTTTAAAGTCGACGAAAAGATGGTGCGTGTCGACCTGGAATTCATGGGTCTTCTCCAAGATCTGCCGTAGTGTAAAAATTTGGTCTATCGTGGATTTTCCTGGCCTGAAACCACACTGATGAAACTACAAAGGAGTAGTGTGAGTACGAGGTACTCATGAAATCTGATGTGTAAACATCCGTGCCATCCTTGGATGGCAAAGGACTAACAAAGGTCTCGTAGGGGTAGCATCTATCCGACGGATGCTGGCCTGCTAAAAAGCGAGAAGAGCCACCGCAGTCGAACATCTTGCGGCACTGTTAGTAAGTCCTATCCCCACCTCCTCGTGGTGCCATCTGGAGATTTCCTATGGAAGCCTCCTGCGCCAAAAAACAGGATTAGTCGGTTGGGCTACAGCCTGGTAAGCCGTAACCGTAAAAAAAAACCACAAACTCCCAAACAACCACAAGCCTCGGATATAACGGACCGGATTTATGTTGACGATCCTTGCAAAAAACGAAAAAAGGACAATGAGCTTCGGCCTTGTACGTGGAATGTTAGGTCCCTAAACAGGCCACGTGCAGCCGAACAACTTGCGGGCGCCCTAGACCGGCTTAAAGCGGACATCACCGCCATCCAGGAAATGCGGTGGAATGGACCGGGTATAAAGCGGATGAAAAACTGCTATAGAGAGAGAGGGCAACGATTGTTCGGATGCGTGTTTGTTGTTCGAGGTGGACTAAGGCAAAAAGTCTTAAGCTTTCAGCATGTGAGCGAACGCCTCATAACAACTCGTATCAAGTTGCATTGATAAATGCTATCCATATCAACAATATTGCAAGTCGTGCTTCAGCGGATGACGCCCAAGGATTACAGCCCCTCCTCAAGCTAGCAAGTTATTGTCGTGTGATGCTCACGCAAAATATTTGGACGCTTGGCACTGTTGTTGATGCAGTGTATGCGCCTTCCGATGCTGAAGATATAACGAATGAGTTCCCGATATGTGTCTTGGTTCGATTTGATGACTACGAAGGGCCTGATTTTTAGAGACTCAGGCTCAAGAGTTTTTGTATTCTCTTATGATGTGTTGACACACACAACCTGGACGGAGTGCAGTGGTTGGGGTCGTTGATGTTCGTTCACTACTCTACTACTACTAATTCCTACACAGGCTGATTGATCTTGCTACGGGGCGCAATCTCCTTCTAGCCAGTACGCGCTTCCTGCATCTCGATATACACAAAGGCACCTGGCGCGCTTTTGATCAATCGACTACCAACCAGATTGATCACATCGCGATCGTCGTCAGACACTCCTCCACTATTCTTGATGTTCGAACTTTCCGAGGGGCTAACATCGACTCGGACCACCATCTTGAAACAGCCAAGATGCGCTTACAGATACCAGGAACGCAACGGAGTAGAGTAATAATACAAAGTTATAACGTCGGAAAGCTACTATCGCCAGAAACCGCTCTTGCTTTTCGCGATCGCGTCTTCCTTAAGCTCTCCAATACACCTGAACCTTCCACGCTATCAATAGAACAGCAGTGAAGCCCTTGCAAATAAGCCCTGAAAAGCTCTGCATCCGAAGTCTTGGGTTTCAAGGCTCCACCATGAAGGAACACCTGGTTCAATGACAAGGGTCTCCTTTCTTGTGGATCGGGCATACGATGCTGAGACTCCATTCCTCGGGCTTTCTTTCCTCTATCCATATCTTACGGATGAGATGGTGCATGCTCCCAGCCAGGTCATCCCCAGCTGCCTTGGCTTTCATCTTCTCAAATTCTGCAGATGATCTGGTGCATGCTCCCTACCAGAACATCGCCGCCAGCCTTGAAGAGCTCTGATGGCAAGCCAACTGAGCCTGCGGCCTTGTTGTTCTTCAGCTTTTGAATTGCTGTGCCGACTTCTTCGATGCTGGGGGGGAGGACTACTTCAGCGGCTGGAGTTGGGATTTCCTCGGTCCTCGGTCTTAAGCAAATCATAAAAACAAAAACAAAAAACAATTATAACATACGTTGTAACGGTCGATAAATTTAAATTCAAATAAGCAAGTCAACATGTCTCTTGCCACAAAACTGGTGTTATTTCAATATGCGTTCAATTGTTCCACTATCGGCCTTCCACACACGAATTTCCAGTTTTTCCAGACAGACAGTGTGTATGCAAATATGTCAAAAATGAGGGCAAACCATTAAGCGCGGCTCACATTGAAGGATTTGTCGTTGCGATTTGCTTGACAACCGTGGTTGAACGACAAATTGTGTATGCATGACCAATGTGAACGCTCTAGCTACAAATCGGTACGATGCAGGAAGTTGAAAATGTCCAACTTTCTGCTTGTTTGTCGACTTGTCGTAAGGTGTGAACAGTTGTCGTACAACTTCAGAGCATTTTTTTCACTTTTGCTTGTGCGTTCAGAGAATCAACACCAACTTTGAGCGGAATGATGCCTGTTTCACAATGCTACTACACGGCGACGCGACAGCACAACTACAAACGCCGTAGCTGTCAAATCCATATTCATTCAATGGAATTATATGGAGTAAGTCACATAGGCACGTATGTAGTCGTGTCGCAGCGCTGTAATTTCGAAAATTTGAAAAACTGTCGCAACTACACGGCGTTGTGCCATTTCGAATTCGACATTGGAGGAATACGTTTGATAACTTGATCTAACCCACCGACTTCCTCTGACTTTTGTTTTCGCTTTTAACTTTTTATAGACTAAAGCAGCCGCACATTTTAATCCATTTATGAACTAAATTCAGTTTCAATCTTCGAATTTTTTACTGATGCCAACCTCACTCTATAGAACTCACCTCCAACTTCACTCACAGAGGTAACCGCGCTGTCAAAAAACAAAAAACGCGGATGAAAGTAGCTCCATTGTGTATTAACTGAACGACTTTACAAGCACAGCAAACGGCAGCGTTTGTAGTTACGCTGTCGCGTCGCCGCTTAGTAGCATTGTGAAACAGGCATGAACGATATGACTGCAAACAAAGAAAAATAATTTTGGTTTGATTTTTCCATCAATTGACGTTCCTGTCAATTCGCAAATAATTACGAAAATCCTCTGTCAAATTTTGGTGAAATTCTCTTAACAGTTACCGATGAGAAATTATTACGTTTTCCGACCCATGGTTTAATCCACATTCGCTTTTTTGACGTGACAATGTCGTATAAATCGATGAACACCGGCTGCATGTACGAAATAGTATGACTCATTGCCACGTTCCGCCTGAACTGAGCGTGTAAGCGAGAGCGCGAAACAAGCGATAGAGAGGCATCTATTTTGCCTATGGGATAGAATTTCGTTTGCATACTTGGGGGCGAGAAAAAGAAAGTTTGCGTTGACGTAGGCATACTTTTTGGAGTAATCGGTAATCCAGGTGATACATACATACAGGTATACACCCTAATTCCGTTTTTTACACGACAAATACGATTCTGAATAATTCGTCTGAAAAAGTCTGGAGTACATACATACGTATGTGCCCATTTCCAAATCGTAAAAATGCTCAGAGCCAATTACTTATGAACGCGTGCGTTTAATAATTGCTCGTTGGGTAGCGCACACTCACGAGCAGGTCATGAGTGTTTGCGTTTCCTTACCAAATCACAACACTGTCCGAGCAATCTCATATGTATCGGCTGTCGTCCGAGCACCGTAATCAAGCAGCGTCGGGTGCGGTTAGTACTTAGTGGGTGGAGCGCTTGGGAACACCGCGTGTTGTTCATTTTTCATCAATGTTTTCTAATGACGTTATCGCGTAAAATAATCGTCCGTAAACCGACTTTACAGACAACCAAAATATTTTGTTTTTCTTCATTTTCGAGTATTTCATCGATAACTATCCCTGTAACCAGAGCATACGCCGCCATGTTAATACTTCGAAATCTCTATCGCAAGTGAAGTCGCTCAAGCAAGTTGTGCGGTGTGAACGCTACGCATTATTTGGTCGTCAAGCAAATCGCAACGACAAATCGTTCAATGTGAACCGCCCCTTAGAGCCTTTGCATCTAAAGTCAATCTGACTTCCCACTGATTGGGCTATGATCCCTGGATTGGGCTGTCATCGTTTGTTTCGTACGTAGGCGCAGTGTTTTCGTTTTTCGGCTTATCGTCTTTTGTTGCTCCGACCGAATAGAAATTAGATCTCGGAAGTTAAACATTTAAATCCCATCCAGACGTCTGTTTTCGTTCTCGCTGGATTTCGAATTCATTTTTTTTCATTTTATTTTCCTTATTCCCATATTTGTTTTTGCTTTTAATTGTGTGAAATCCAACAGTGTGCGACAGATAGCTTCAACCCTAAACACCATAACTGTAATGAGCGCAAAAACAAACATTCTAAGGCAGTAAGCCATTGAGTCGTATCGAGAAATCTACATTTTCCGTGTATGCTCCCGCAAAAAAAAAAAAAATAAAAATAAAAAATTGGGCCAAAGCGTGACATCGAGTGAATTTCCCACTCATTGGTGGAAAGTGTTATTCGTTTATGTTCTTGACCATGTTCTCCCGTGTTGTGGATTCTTTTTTGTGCTCATTATACGTTTCCAATTCACTGTAAGTAGCAAAGCAAAGTTTGTTTCTTTCTATGGCCATGCCTGAAAGAGATTGACAGCAGGAGAAAGCACCGAATCATGGTTCACGACGTCACAACAAAACAAGTGTAAGTTGCTCGTGTGTATGTACATATTTTCCATTTTTGATATTGTGATTGGGTCGAATCGATTTTGACTGATTGGCGGTGTTAGGTTACAATCACAACCAAAGTTGTCAATCGAATCGAATTTATAATAGTTTACACCTGCCCTCGTTAACAAAATGCATATTACGCGAGCTTTTGGCTCGGGGTTTCCATTAAGCGCAGTGAGCAATTTTGTTTTTCTTTTATTTCAATCTGTTAAACACCACAGAGTACCTACACATAATTAAGTATTAGCTACAGGCGCCTGCCTGACAGTTGTTGACATACCCTTAGCGGAGCGGCTAAACCCTGCGGAGAAAATGGTTAAAACCCCGTTAGCGAGCGAAGCGAGCCACCCACCCCATACTTTAAATACACCAGACGTTCTTACAGGCCTGCCTGACAGTGTTTACTTACTTACTTTGGCGCTACAGTTCGGGTTGAACCAGGACCTCAAGCAACAAGCCTCTCCAGCCGAACCGATCTTTGGCCAGCCGCTTCCAGTGCCGCACGGCCAGTTGGGTGAGGTCCCTTTCCACCTGTGCGCGCCACCTTATATCCGGTCGTCCTTTGCTACGTCGTCCCTCGGGGTTAGAAGGACGAAGAAAGAAGACTCTTCCATTCGCTCTACATGACCTAGCCATCTTAGACGTTCGATCTGAAGACGTCTAACTAGGCCGATGTCGCTGTACAGCCCGTACATTTCTTGGTTGAATCTCCTCCTCCACTCTCCGTTTACACAAACAGGACCAAAGATTGCACGCAGAATTTTCCTCTCGAAAGGCCCAAGAGCCTCTTCATCCGCTTTTGATAACGAGAAGGAACGGAATGATTAAGGTTTTGTAGAGGGATTCCATTAGTTTTTCGAGAGAGGGCTCTACTACTCAATTGCCTCTTAAGTCCGAAGAAGCAGCGGTTGACAAGAGTTCTTCTTCTTCTTCTTAATGGGCGCTACAGTTCGGGGTGAACCTGGGCTTCAGGTGCTTCCACGGCGAGAACACGCAATGATATCGATATCATCCGCGCATCCTAGCAGCTGGGTGGACTTGTAAAAGATAGTGCCTTCCCTGTTGACGCCTGCCCGTCGCACAATCTGCTCCAGCACCAGGTTGAAGAGGTCACATGACAGCGCATCTCCTTGCCGAAATCCGGTGCATGTTACGAATGGTTCCGAGGTCCTAGAACCGAGTTGCATAGTGCATCGCGTGTTTTTTAGCGTAGCGCGACACAACTGGATCAGTTTTCCCGGGATCCCGAATTCGGCCATCGCACCAAACAGTCCTTCACGATGAATGCTGTCGTATGCGGCTTTGAAATCGATGAAAAGATGGTGTGTATGGATTCGAAACTCGTTGGTCTTTTCCAGGATTTGTCGAAGTGTGAAAATTTGGTCTAAAGTTGATTTGCCGGGCCGGAAGCCGCACTGGTAGCTGCCGATTAGTGCGGTGCACAATGGTTTTAGACGTTCACACAATACGCTGGACAGGATCTTGTATGCGACATTGAGCAGGGATATACCTCTACAGTTTTTGCAAGAGGTAGGATCGCCTTTTTTGTGGATGGGGCATATAGAGCTGGTATTCCAGTCGTCGGGCATGCTTTCATCTTCCCGAATTCTGCAGATCATCTGGTGCATGCTCCTTATCAGAACATCGCCGCCAGCCTTGAAGAGCTCTGATGGCAAGCCATCTGAGCCTGCGGCCTTGTTGTTCTTCAGCTTCTGAATAGTTGTGCCAACTTCTTCGATGCTGGGTGGGAGGACTACTTCAGCGGCTGGAGCTGGGATTTCCTCGGTTCCTACCACTCTCTCTTGGTCATGCTCGTTAAGCAGCTGCTGGAAGTGCTGCTTAAATGCATCCATTATTCCCTGCGGGTCGGTGACAAGATTACCCTCGCAGTTTCGAAGAGCCTGGGTGCCCTTTTTGAAGCCTCCTGCAAGGCCCTTGGCTTTCTTGTAAAAGGCTCGTGTTTTATACTTATCGCTAGACTCCTCGATATCCTTGAGCTGGGAGGCTGCGAAGGTTCTTTTCTTTTGTCGCAGTAGTTTTTTCTCCTCCCTTCTTCCGGCTCGGTACTCTTCTTCCCCTGCCCTGGTTTTCCTCTGCAGCGCCTTTTGGTACGCCTCGTCGGTTGCTGCCTTTTTCTGCTCACACTCGCCATCATACCACGGGTTTTTGTTGTCGGGGGTGGTAGGTACCCTAAGGTGGTTTCGGCTACTTCCTGAAGGGTTGAGCGGCAATGCAGCCACATATTATTGGCATTTTTGTTCGACGTAGGCATACCGTAGAGTCTTTCGCTCAGCTGCTCCCTGTAGACTCTAGTAGCCTCCGGTGTGCTCAGGCGCCCAATGTCGAACCTCCTCCTGATGGGCTGGTGCAGCTTTCTGACATTGGAAAGTCGAGCTCTGAATCTTTCTGCTACGAGGAAGTGGTCAGAGTCGACATTTGCCCCTCTGAATGTTCGCACGTCCAGGATGTTTGACGAGTGCCTTGCGTCAATGAGCACATGGTCGATTTGGTTGGCGGTTCGACCGTCCGGAGATCGCCACGTTGCTGTGTGGATTCGCTGCGCTACTTATCACCGCATTACGAGCTGTCGCAAAGTCCGTATCGTGTATCGTGGAGGCCGTGCTTTCCGATCACTCCGCTAAGAGTGTCCTCCTTACCGATTTTGGCGTTGAAGTCCCCGAGCACGATTTTTACATCGGACTTCGGACAAGCTCCGTAGGCGTTGTCCAGGAGGTCATAGAAGTCCTCCTTGATAGGGTCTTCAGCCTCGTCGGTAGGGGCGTGTGCACATATAAGGCTGATCACAGCCAGGCGATCACTTATAGGCTTAAAGTCGATGACCTTCGACCTTAACCGCTTTCCCACGACAAATCCGCATCCCAGTAAGTGCAATCTTTTGTGACAGCTTCCTCATCATACCGTTTCCTATCCAGCGCATTTCCTGGACCGCAGTAATATCCGCCTTGTACTGGGTGAGGATTCCTTCTAGTTTATGAGCAGCTCCGGGAGTGTACAGGATTCTGACATTCCAGGAGCATACTCGCAAATCGTGTTCCTTTTTCGTGCGTTGTCGTCGTCGAGTATCCGCCCGTGTATCCGAGGTATCTTGTTAGCCCGCCGCACAGCCGCCATTCTGGTTGGGGTTTTGTCGCTGCATACGTTTGTTGTTGAAGAGGCTATCCAGAGGGCGCCGCGAGGAGGCCGTATGTCAACTTGACCCGGGCATTTAAACAGGGATCGTTGCTGGCATCTCGCCAGGTTGAGAGCGATCAACAACCTTACCCTGTATGTCCGAGCCCATGCCCTCTACAATCATCGTACCGCTAGTTGAATTTGCATCTGTCCATTCCTCGTTTCAGGTCTAGGTCTCTCTGCTCCCCATGGTGCTGTGATACATCAGCCTTTCGTTTTTTACTGAGGAAATAAGAAGAAAACCAAAAGAAAATGTGAACAAATCTTAATTAGAACCCAAAACAAGGAAAGCAAACAATACCAACTGGAAGTGGTCAGTAGAAACAAATTGAATTGAACAATGGGGGCAACAATGGGCAAAACCGGAGGGAATTTATTGGACTCGCTACCGACACAAGTAAGGCATTCTTTGTCCGCATACAAACGCATAATTTACTCAAGTTAACAGGGCACGCTGCACGTAGTGATGCTGGGACTAGACTCGGCTGGGAAGACTACCGCATTGTATAGACTTAAATTCGATCAGTATTTGAACACGGTGCCGACGATTGGCTTTAATTGTGAAAAGGTAAGAAGGGACGAATGAAACATATGATGGAAGTGGTAAATGCTAGTTGTGATTTCAGATTCAAGGGACTGTGGGGAAGGCGAAAGGAGTACACTTCTTGGTGTGGGACGTTGGAGGTCAAGAGAAACTTCGACCACTTTGGCGCAGCTACACGAGGCAAAGCCCACACGTTACCCTATGTACATGGGCATATCTGATTTCATATTGATCTTTATAGGTGCACGGACGGTATACTTTTTGTAGTTGATTCGGTCGATGTGGAGCGAATGGAAGAGGCTAAAATGGAACTAATGCGAACGGCGAAATGTCCTGACAATCAGGTACTATGTGTAGATAATTCAATTTGGTCATATAGGAATGTCGTTCTCTGTGACAGGGTGTTCCTGTTCTTATTTTAGCCAATAAACAAGATTTGCCTGGCGCACGGGATCCCAAAGAGCTTGAGAAGTTTCTTGGCCTCCATGAACTGTCACCCATATGCCCGAACCTAAATCTAACGTCACTAAGTTCTAGTTCATCGTCGCAAGCGACCACGCTATCACAGCTGAATCTAAGCCAAAATCAAAGCATAACACCAACCTCGCAGCACTCTCATCGCCAAAAATCCATAAGCGCACAGAAATCAACATCCACGTCGTCGTCCCTTTCATCGACGAATACAGCAACTAAAGCCACCAATTGTGATATCACCTATCATTACCAACAGCAGTATCAAAAGCAGACATCAATCAGAATTGCACAACAAGGGTCGACGCCAACGAATCCGCATCAGAAAGGATCTGCCGGAATACAGCAACAGTTCAAAGGTTGGTACATCCAACCAGCTTGCGCAATTACCGGCGAAGGTCTTCAGGAAGGTCTCGAAGCCCTATACGAGATGATTGTCAAGAAGCGAAAAATGACTAAGGCGAACAAGAAGAGGCGGTAATGCGGCTGAATGTCCGATCCGACACCGTTCCCAGACAGAGTCCAACCTACACATATACACTATGACACATACATACAGAAATTGTTTTTTTCTTCCTTCGTTAAGAGTACCTTTGGACCCAGGGTTGACCTAAGCTGTAGTATGCTTTTCATTAAATACTTTCAAACCAAAGCTTATAGGTACAGTGGCTTCATTGGATAATCGGACAAACACTATTGTCGTCACGGGAGCTATTGTCTTATTTCATTTACACTTACGTTCCTTGATTGCAATAAAAAGGTTTTAAGAAAGACTCTATATGACGGGCTGTAGGGAGCAAACTTAACTATTCTTCAATACTTCCCGAGATTGAGGTGGCCATTCCATCACTTAAACATTGTTGTTCGTAAACCATTGCTTTGCTGCATTCGAAGTGTGTTTTGGGTCATTGGGTCTTGTTGGAAAGTCCAACTTAACGTCATCTCCCACTCAGCATAAGGCAGCATCACTCAGCATGCGACTCTACTTACTTACCTACTAAGGTGGCGCTACAGTCCGTGGTGAAACTGGGCCTCAACCAACAAGCCTCTCCAGCCAGCACGGTCTTTGGCCGGCTGTTTAAGGTCCCCTTCCACCTGCGTGCGTCATCGATGATGTGGCCATCCTCTGCCGCGCCTTCCTTGCGGGGAGGATTCGAAGACGCTTCGGGTCGGAGCTGTATTTTTCATGCGCTCTACATGGCCTAGCCACCTTAGACGCTGTATCCGTAGACGTCGTACCAGGCCGATGTCCCTGTACAACCCGTACAGTTCTTCGTTATACCTTCTCCTCCATACACCGTTTGAACAAACGGGACCGTAGATAGTGCGCAGAATTTTCCTCTCGAAACGACCAAGGGCATCTTCATCCGCTTTTGTTAAGGTCCAAGCCTCTGCGCCGTAAAGGAGGACTGGGATGATCAAGGTCTTATATAGTGTCACCTTGGTTTTCCGAGAGAGGGCTCTACTTCTCAATTGCCTCTTGAGCCCAAAGGAACAGCGGTTGGCAAGAGTGATTCTGCGTTTTATCTCAGCGCTGGTGTTGTTGTCGCTGGTCATCAGTGAGCCAAGGTAGACGAATTCCTTGACCACTTCAAAGTTATATCCGCCCATGGTGACGTTCTGGCCAATACGTCGGTGTTGTCCGTCTCTTTAAGATGAAAGCAGATATTTGGTTAACCTTGAGACCCATCTTAGCCGCTTCTACCTCAATGCTTACAAAGGCCTCATTCATCTCTCGCTGTGTCCGTCCAATCACGTCAATGTCGTCGGCGTACGCAAGCAATTGCGTAGACTTGAAATAAGTCGTACCTCTTGTGTTGGCCGGTGACTCTTGCACGATCTTTTCAAGCACGACAGCGCGTCACCTTGCCTAAATCCTTTTTTAACATCAAAGGTCTCGGTTTGCTCATTACCGACCATGATGAAGCAGCGAGAATTCTCCATTATCATCCTGCAGTCGGACGAGTTTGGCAGGGATGTTTAAACTGGACATGGCTTTGTATAGCTCATCTCTATACACGCTGTCATATGCAGCCTTGAAATTGACGAAGAGGTGGTCTTTGGTCTTCTGGCCTGAAACCACACTGATAAGAGCCGATCAGGTTATCCATAAACGGTTTCAGGCGTTCACACAATACGGCAGAGAAGGTCTTATATGCGACGTTAAGGAGACTTATTCCCCTATAGTTGGCGCAGTTATAGAGGTCTCCTTTCTTATGGACCGGACAAACGATGCTGAGATTCCATTCGTTGGGCATGCTTTCCTCCGACGATACCTTGCAAATGAGATGGTGCATGCACCTTACCAGCTCATCTCCAGCCGCCTTCAGAAAGCTCAGCAAACAGGCCGTCTGCGCCCGCGGCTTTATTAGACTTAAGTCTTGATATCGCTATTTTGACTTCGTCTAGGTCGGGTGGACTGAATTCTGTTATATTGTCGTCCATTATGAATGGCTCGGTATCTTGTCTATCATCGCCGTTATACAGTCTGCAGAAGTGGTCTTTCCAAATCCTCAGCATCGACTGCGATTCTACTACCAGTTCTCCATTTTCATCCCTGCAGGCCGCCGCTCTGGCTTTGTAGCCATGGCATGTTCGTTTTACCTTGTTGTAAAACTTACGGGCGTCATTCCTGCGGAAGCATCTCTTCATCTCCTCGATCTCACGCTTTCCGTGCTCTCTCTTCTTTCTTCTGAAAAGCGTCTGTTCCTCTCTTCTCTTCTGTTCATAAATTTCGCGAGCAGCTCTCGTCCGTCGTTGCAGCATGGCGCTATATGCCTCTTGTTCTGCTGCATGGGCTTGTTCGCATTGTTCATCGAACCAGGGGTTTATAGGTGGTGGCGGTTTGAAACCCAGCACCTCTGAGGCAGCGTCTCTGACGGCGCTCTGGCAATGCGCCCATTCCTGCTCTATTGTTTGTGCTGCTGTGGGCGGATTTTGAGAGAGCTTGGAGGAGACACGATCGGCAAAGATTCTGGCAGTCTCTTGCGATTGTAGCTTTCCGACGTCAAACTTACGTAGTCCTACTCGACTCCTAAGCATTCTTGATATCCTCATTCGTACCTTGGCTACAACAAGGTAGTGGTCCGAGTCGATGATGGCCCCTCGGTCGGTTCGTACGTCGAGAATACAGGAGGAGTGTCTGGCGTCGATCGTGATGTGATCGATCTGGTTGGTGGTCGATTGATCAAAAGACCGCCAGGTACCCTTGTGGATGTTGAGATGGGGGAATGGCGTGCTTGCTACAAGGAGGTTACGCCCCGCTAGGAAATCGATTAGCCTTAGTCCGTTGTCGGATGTGGTGTTATGTTGTGGTGCTATGGAGGCTATGTGACCATGACTACTAACCGTTTAAACAGTACGTCCTTCTTACATTGTGTTTTGCTGTACTTTAGAAAGTACAATGGGAGGTAATGGGTTAATGAAAAAATACAAATTCGCTGTCCATGGTGACTGCGTGAAATGATGTACTTGAATGACGTTTTGTGTGTCAAACAAGATCTACAGGGTGTACGTGAGGCACTTCACTCAGAACTGACGTCACTTTTGATCGAAGGTGTGTACCGCACTTAAGAAGTGACGTTTCTTGTTATTGTAATGAATTTACCCGTTATGTTGAGTTTTTTCTCGTTACTTTTGTTATTGTAATTGAAGAAGGGATTTCGGAGAATACGGTACAAAAAATACATTTTCATTTACGAATTCGAGTGATTCTATTACATTCGTTTAAACCAAACAACGTTGTCCGATTAATCGTTTGAGTCACGGTACGTATACATACATACAGTGGCCGACAAAAGTCTACGTACGGTACTAATTTCTGCTATACGATGAATCCAAGTTAATTATAGGAAAAAGTAATGATGCAGTTTTGTTCTAAATCCTTTTTTAATAATACGTAACAAAAATAAACTTTTTGCAACATTGCCTTAACAAATTATTCACAAAAAAACGAAAAAAAACAACAAAATTGCACGTTAAAAGCCTTTTATAAGTGAAAAAAAACCGAAAACTTCGATTGGAATTCGCCCGAAAGCACATTAATGAAGGAATCGATTTCTGGAAGAGGGTTTTGTTTATAGACGAATCCAAATATAATATAGTTCGATGGCGTTGGTGTTATCGGGATCCGAACACGCTCATCGTGCGTCAGAGTCCAACACACTAACTACTGCGCCACGGCGCCCTCGGTTGCTTCGTCTGGAGTGGCAAAATTAGTCTTCATTCAAGGAAAAATGGATCGTTTTCAATATAAGACCATTTTGGAACAAGATTTAAAACAATCAGTGGACAAATTAAGCCTTGGTAGCAGTTGGATATTCCAACAAGACAACGATCCAAAGCAGACCGCTTATGTCGTTAAGGACTGGCTTCAATATCATGCCCCACGTCAACTGAACACACCGCCTAAGAGTCCAGATTTAAATGTTATTGAACACATATGGGAACTTTTGGATCGCAAGGTAAGAAAGCATGTTATAAGAAGTGCTCCAGAGCTTAAAGAGAAGCTTGAAGAAGAATGGTTCCGAATATCCCCCACTAGTATCGAAAACTGAGTGAACTCAATGCCTAGACGCTTGCAAGCCGTCATAGATGTTGGTGCTGGGCCAACGAAGTACTAACTTCGGTTAACAAACATTTCCGGTGCCTTGTTGAAGTTTTTTCCCTTCATTTTTAAGAGTCGTACGTAGACTAGTCAATGTTGTTTTGGTTTTTCTTTTTTTTTTTCGTTTTTTGTGAATAATTTGTCGAGGCAATGTTGCAAAAAGTTTATTTTTGTTATTTTATTAAATAAAAACCGGCCAAGTGCGAGTCGGACTCGCGCACGAAGGGTTCCGTACCATCTGTATATATAAATATGAATGAGACTATGTATGTTACCTCATCAAATGACAGATCTTGGTTGCAGGCAGGATTTTTTGGATGAAAATCATGTCTGTTGTATGGGAGCCCCCCTTATATATTCATTTTGTCCTGTTTTTCATTTGTCGTGGTAGCGACAACAGAAATACATCATCTGTGAAAATTTCAACTGTCTAGCTATCACGGTTCATGAGATACAGCCTGGTGACAGACGGACGGACGGACAGCGAAGTCTTAGTAATAGGGTTCCGTTTTGCCTTTGGGTATGGAACCCTAAAAAGGATTTAGAACAAAACCGCATCATTACTTCTTCCTATAATTATCTTGGATTCGTCAAATAGGTACCGTACGTAGACTTTTGTCGGCCACTGTATGTACACGATTATTTTCCGATTTCTCCCTACGCGCTGTTCCACAAAGGACATACGTACGAATTGCATCGAATGAATTTTGTTAGTTTCTACTTATTTCGGAAATGGACAGAGCGCTTTACTATCATTTCCTGCAGCTTGGGAACAATCAAGTCCAAGGCACAACAGCTCTAAAATCGTATATTGACGCAACACTATTGTTCAGTGTTAGCAAGGCTTTACACATACATACGCACCTCTCAATCACAATATATAAATATATATGTATATGTAGGAAAGGACTATATTTGGTTTTAATTCAAGAATACACTTTAATCCTTATTTAGTATTACAAGGATTTAATGATCTTCTTCTTCCTCTTCTGGTGGCGCTACAGCCCGTGAAAGACCAGAGCCAAGCTTCTCTCAATCAGCCATGTTGTGTGTGATCGAGCTGAGCGAGTGAAGCTCTTACATATACCCGGGATTGAAACTTCTTTGTTATTGTACTCCGCTGGAGCCGCTACTGCAATCTTGACCAAACTTGCCACGGGTGTTCGAATCAGACCTACCATCGAGGAATAATCGCCAGAAAACTTATTCCCTATTGTACTCGACAGGGGAAACTAAGCACACGCTATCTGGCGAGATGCCAGCAACGATCCCTTATTAAATGCCCGGCTCAAGTTGACATACGGCCTCCCCGCGGCGCCCTCTGGATAGCCTCTTCAACAACCGTTGCGAGCTGAACAAACGTACGCAGCGACAAAACCCCGACCAGAATGGCGGTCGTGCGGCGGGCTAACAAGATACCTCGGATACACGGACGGATACTCGACGACGACAACGCACGAAAAAGGAACACGATTTGCGAGTATGCTCCTGGAATGTCAGAACCCTGTACACTCCCGGAGCTGCTCATAAACTAGAAGGAATCCTCACCCAGTACAAGGCGGATATTACTGCGGTCCAGGAAATACGCTGGATAGGGAACGGTATGATGAGGAAGCTGTCACAAAAGCTTGCACTTACTGGGATGCGGATTTGTCGTGGGAAAGCGGTTAAGGTCGAAGGTCATCGACTTTAAGCCTATAAGTGATCGCCTGGCTGTGATCAGCCTTATATGTGCACACGCCCCTACCGACGAGGCTGAAGACCCTATCAAGGAGGACTTCTATGACCTCCTGGACAACGCCTACGGAGCTTGTCCGGAGTAGGATGTAAAAATCGTGCTCGGGGACTTCAACGCCAAAATCGGTAAGGAGGACACTCTTAGCGGAGTGATCGGAAAGCACGGCCTCCACGATACACGATACGGACTTTGCGACAGCTCGTAATGCGGTGATAAGTAGCGCAGCGAATCCACACAGCAACGTGGCGATCTCCGGACGGTCGAACCGCCAACCAAATCGACCATGTGCTCATTGACGCAAGGCACTCGTCAAACATCCTGGATGTGGGAGCGTTCAGAGGGGCAAATGTCGACTCTAACCACTTCCTCGTAGCAGCAAGATTCAGAGCTCGACTTTCCAATGTCACAAAGCTTTACCAGCCCATCAGGAGCAGGTTCGACATTGGGTGCCTGAGCACACCGGAGGTTACCAGAGTCTACAGGAAGCAGCTGAGCGAAAGACTCTACGGTATGCCTACGTCGAACACAAATGCCAATAATATGTGGCTGCATTGCCGCTCAACCATTCAGGAAGTAGCCGAAACCACCTTAGGGTACCTACCACCCCCGACAACAAAAACCCGTGGTATGATGGCGAGTGTGAGCAGAAAAAGGCAGCAACCGACGAGGCGTACCAAAAGGCGCTGCAGAGTGCAGCGCAAGAAGAGTACCGAGCCGGAAGAAGGGAGGAGAAAAAACTACTGCGACAAAAGGAAAGAATCTTCGCAGCCTCCCAGCTCAGGGATATCGAGGATTCTAGGGATAAGCATAAAACACGAGCCTTTTACAAGAAAGCCAAAGGCCTTGCAGGAGGCTTCAAAAAGGGCACCCAGGCTCCTTGAAACCACGAGGGTATTCTCGTCACCGACCCGCAGGGAATAGTGGATGTATTTAAGCAGCATTTCCAGCAGCTGCTTAATGAGCATAACCAAGAGAGAGTGGTAGGAACCGAGGAAATGCCAGCTCCAGCCGCTGAAGTAGTCCTCCCACCCAGCATCGAAGAAGTTGGCACAATTATTCAGAAGCTGAAGAACAACAAGGCCGCAGGCTCAGATGGCTTGCCATCAGAGCTCTTCAAGGCTGGCGGCGATGTTCTGATAGGGAGCATGCACCAGATCATCTGCAGAATTTGAGAAGATGAAAGCCAAGGCAGCTGGGGATGACCTGGCTGGGAGCATGCACCAGCTCATCCGTAAGATATGGTTAGAGGAAAGCATGCCCGAGGAATGGAGTCTCAGCATCGTATGCCCGATCCACAAGAAAGGAGACCCCTGTCATTGAACCAGGTGTTTCTTCATGGTGGAGCCTTGAAACCCAAGACTTCGGATGCAGAGCTTTTCAGGGCTTATTTGCAAGGGCTTCACTGCTGTTCTATTGATAGCGTGGAAGGTTCAGGTGTATTGGAGAGCTTAAGGAAGACGCGATCGCGAAAAGCAAGAGCGGTTTCTGGCGATAGTAGCTTTCCGACGTCATAACTTTGTATTCTTACTCTACTCCGTTGCGTTCGTGATATCCGTAAGCGCATCTTGGCCACTACAAGATAGTGGTCCGAGTCGATGTTAGCCCCTCGGAAAGTTCGAACATCAAGAATAGTAGAGGAGTGTCTGGCGTCGATCGCGATGTGATTAATCTGGTTGGTGGTCGACTGATCAAAAGACCGCCAGGTGCCTTTGTGTATATCGTGGTGCGGGAAGCGCGTACTGGCTAGAAGGAGATTCGCCCCGTAGCAAGGATCAATCAGCCTGTGTAGGAATTAGTAGTAGTAGAGTAGTGAACGAACATCAACGACCCCAACCACTGCACTCCGTCCAGGTTGTGTGTGTCAACACATCATAAGAGAATACAAAAACTCTTGAACCTGAGTCTCTAAAAATCAGGCCCTTCGTAGTCATCAAATCGAACCAAGACACATATCGGGAACTCATTCGTTATATCTTCAGCATCGGAAGGCGCATACACTGCGTCAACAACAGTGCCAAGCGTCCAAATATTTTGCGTGAGCATCACACGACAACCACTTGCTAGCTTGAGGAGGGGCTGTAATCCTTGGGCGTCATCTGCTGAAGCACGACTTGCAATATTGTTGATATGGATAGCATTTATCAATGCAACTTGATACGGGTTGTTATGAGGCGTTCGCTCACATGCCGAAAGCTTAGGACTTTTTGCCTTAGTCCACTTCGAACAACAAATCCGCATCCGAACAATCGTTGCCCTCTCTCCCTATGGCAGTCGCCGGTCCATTACATCGCATTTCCTGGATGGCGGTGATGTCCGCCTTATAGCGGTCTAGGGCGTCCGCAAGTTGTTCGGCTGCACGTGGCCTGTTTAGGGACGTAACATTCCACGTACAAAGCCGAAGCTCATTGTCCTTTTTTCGTTTTTTGCAAGGGTAGTCAGCATAAATCCGGTCCGTTATATCCGAGGCTTGTGGTTGTTTCGGAGTTTGTTTGGCCGTAGCCCAATCGACCAGTCCTGTTTTTTGGCGCAGGAGGCTTCCATGGGAAATCTCCAGATGGCACCACGAGGAGTTGGGGATAGGATTTACTAACAGTGCCGCAAGATGTTCGACTGCGGTGGCTCTTCTCGCTTTTTAGCAGGCCACCATCCGTCGGATAGATGCTACCCCTACGAGGCCTTTGTTAGTCCTTTGCCATTCGTGTGTGTGAATTACACAAACGAAAAAATTTGGGCTAAGTGTCAGTTTGTGGCGAGCTCTCTACTGAATCGTGTAATGATTCATTCAACACGAACGGAAAACACAAAAGAGAATAAGCAAAAGTTGACTGGAAGAATTGAATCGTGTAATACCTGAGAAAGAGACAAAGAGACAAAGAGGCATAGAGATACATAGATTAATGAGCTTGCGAGAAAGTGACATGTATATAATGTACGAGTAGATTACATCCCTGAATCGCAACCACTATACGATTGTAGTGATAATGCGCATTGGCAAGGATATAGGAATGGAAAAATCGAATAACACGACCCAAGGATACTGTGTGGATATGGGTGGTAAGCAGGTTAGGGTAGCAATTCCACGATTTTCATTTCTGGTCTCGCAGGCGACTGTGGATTGTTTTAAGTTTCTAGACCTTTCGATTAGATTTTAATTAGTTCAGTCCTAATGGGTCTCATTAAATGAGTGCAGTGAGGGAGCGAATGGACTTAGACGAATACATACTGTCAATAGGCTTGCCCACCAGCGTATAGAAGGAGGTGGACCTATGTGACCTACTAAAGGGCAATTTGAAATTAAATTATAAGAATGGGCTGTCCGACACCTTCCGGCTTCGTGTAGTTAAAAATTCGTTTTTGAAGTTTTTGAAACGTGAGAAATGCAATTTATTCGAATTTCTTGTGGTCGATTTTGTGACGATTTGCAGACAAGCATAGCATCAAAAGAATGTCGGAATAGAGTGCCACTAGGAGGTAATTTGGTGAAATATTGTTTTAGATGGCAGTGGGCACTTGAACCAAAGAAGAACACTTTGATGGTCTTGATTTGAATGAATGAATTTACTCGAAATCCTAGTAGTGGCTGTGGAAGTGCAAGTGGAAGCTCAGGCAAGGGAGACGACAGTGGCGGTATATACACTGGCATTGGAAGTGGTTTTGGTAGGGGTGGCGGAAAAGGACGAGTGGGAGGAATTGGAAATAGAAGTGAAGGCGTAAGAATTGGAAGCCTAAGCACTAGTGGGGCTAGAGTATTAGGACGGGGTGGAATTGCACGCACAACAGCCATAGACAGTATCGGGGGCAATAGTAGCAATGGTAGCGGCGGCAGTGGTGGGAGCATCAGTGGAGGAAGCAGTAGTATACTAGCATCGAATGGCAATAGTGAATGTTCGGCCGATTTCTGTAATCAAAATATATTTAATTTTAACAATTTATCTGCGAACGATATAACCATACATCGCGACCTTACCTATCCGAGTGATTTCCAATCGATCAGTTCAATTGTTTTAGTCGAAAATGGTTACACAATAGGGGGCGTAATTAGTCATACAACGTCAGCAACGACCATATCCAATTCGAAACTGGCATTGGGCGGTGGACCATCAGTTAGTAGTGGGACGGCGGCGGCAGGTACAATAGTCCCTTCGACTATTGACGAAATCGAAACAATGGCTAACAGCCCATCGGTAATCGGCTATATTAGCAGCAATAATAGTGGAAATTTCTATGGAGGACAGGCACCGAGTGGAACGATTAATGTCACCCAAGTTCCGGTAGGTGGAACAGCAATGTCAGGCGCTACACATACAAATGTGCCACCATCGTTGTCGAATATTATATTGAGTGGCGCGACCGCTGCGCAATATGCGAATACGCCGGCAACGGGTGGTCTGACCGGTGTTACCTCCGCTTTGGGAATTTCTTGTGGTATTAGTTCAACTATGGGACCGAGCAGTGCGATTAGTGGAGTACCACCCATCGGTTTAGGTATTCCCACCGGAATCGGTAATAAGATGCTTGGTCGAAAACAAAGCCTGAAAGGTGAACCATTTCTAGCGGATTACGGTCCCGAGGAGTCGTTGAATGAAAGTACTGACATTGAGTGGGTAAACAAACTGTGGGTAAGGCGACTGATGCGCTTATGCGCCTTAGTCTCGTTAACCTCAGTTTCCTTAAACACTCCGAAGACATTTGAGCGACATCCACCATTGCAGTATTGTACGTTTGTGTCCGATACCGCTGTCACGTTCCTTTTTACGGCCGAAATGATTGCTAAAATGCACATCCGTGGCGTTTTAAAGGTGAACATTTTACGCGCCCTTCCATATGGTATCAAGAAACCCATTGATTTCATTCTCTCATTCATCGTACAGGGTGAAGTGCCATACCTAAAGGATCATTGGTGTCAGTTTGATGCTTCCATGGTCTTCTTCCTATGGATATCAATTATTCTGCAAGTCTTTGAAGTCCTGGAAATCGTGCCAAAGTGAGTATAGCTTTAGCTGGATCATCTGGGTACATGTACATGTTGTTCATTTTCAGATTTTCATATCTCTCGATCATGAGAGCACCGCGTCCATTGATTATGATTCGATTCTTGCGTGTCTTCCTTAAATTCTCGATGCCAAAAAGCCGAATTAACCAAATTTTCAAGTATACTGTCCCGCACTAGTTGATGATGAAAATTCAATTCTAATCCGAATGCGTTGTTCCAGACGTTCGAGTCAACAGATCTATAACGTAACGTTGTTTTTTCTATTTTTTATGTCCCTCTACGGGCTTCTAGGAGTGCAGTTCTTCGGGGAATTGAAGAACCACTGTGTCTTGAATTCAACAGAGAAGGACGACCAACCGTACTAGATTTTAAATGATGCATCTTCAAAGTTCTAAGGCTACATTTGCCATTTGTATATATTGTAGGTATCTAACGATCAATTCACTCGCCATACCAGATACGTACTGCTCCATGGATCCGGATTCTGGTTATCAATGCCCGCCTGGAATGAAGTGCATGAAAATGGACTTCCTAAGCAGCTATGTGATCGGTTTTAATGGATTTGAAGACATTGCAACGAGTATATTTACGGTATATCAAGCTGCCTCACAGGAGGGATGGGTCTTTATAATGTATCGGGCAATCGATTCACTGCCAGCTTGGCGGGCGGCCTTTTATTTTAGGTAACAAAGGTGATATGTATCTCTAAATTCAGATACTTTATGTCTCTGTTATGTCGTTCCACCAGCACGATGATCTTCTTCCTTGCTTGGTTGGTGAAGAACGTGTTCATTGCTGTGATTACAGAGACCTTCAATGAAATACGTGTTCAGTTCCAGCAAATGTGGGGTGCTCGGGGTCATATACAGAAATGTGTAGCTTCACAGATACTAAGTGGAAACGATACAGGTTGGCGCCTAGTAATGATTGATGACAACAAACATGGTGGTCTTGCGCCTGAGACGTGTCATGCAATCCTACGTTCACCATACTTTCGATTGTTGGTTATGACGGTAATACTGGCCAATGGAATTGTCACAGCAACAATGACATTCAAGCACGATGGTCGACCGCGGCACGTCTTCTACGAAAACTACTTCTATATCGAGATGGCGTTTACATTTTTTCTAGATATTGAGACACTATTCAAAATGTACTGTTTAGGATGGCGAGGCTACTACAAGCATTCCATACATAAGTTCGAGCTATTGCTGGCGGTGGGTACAACATTACACATTATTCCAATGTTCTATCTATCCGGATTGACGTATTTTCAAGTACTTCGGGTGGTGCGGCTGATCAAAGCCTCTCCAATGTTGGAGGGATTTGTCTATAAGATTTTCGGGCCGGGTAAAAAGCTTGGCTCACTGATCATTTTCACAATGTGCTTGTTGATAATAAGTTCAAGCATTTCGATGCAGCTATTTTGTTTTCTATGCGATTTTACAAAATTCGAATCGTTTCCGGAAGCGTTTATGTCTATGTTTCAGATCTTGACCCAGGAAGCATGGGTCGAGGTAATGGATGAGACGATGATTCGAACGAGCAAAACATTAACGCCATTAGTTGCAATGTATTTCATTTTATATCATTTATTCGTGACGCTCATAGTGCTCAGCTTGTTCGTAGCGGTAATATTGGATAACTTGGAGTTAGATGAAGACATCAAAAAGCTAAAGCAATTGAAGTTTCGCGAACAAAGTGCCGAGATTAAAGAGACATTACCATTTCGTTTGAGGATTTTTGAAAAATTTCCCGATTCACCGCAGATGACGATCCTACATAAGATTCCCAATGACTTTACATTGCCAAAGGTTCGCGAGTCTTTTATGAAACAATTTATAATTGAATTGGAAACGGATGATCCATCGTCGGTTGTTGAAAACTGCAAACGTCCCATATCCGAGTGTTGGGAGTCGAATGTAGTATTTAGGAAGCAAAAACCTGTTCGGATAATGAATAAAACTCCGAAGGTTAGGTCAGCTGGGAGCAGCTTACGCAAGCTCGCCATCACCCATATAATCAAGTAAGTAAGCCTTAAAGAGAGGGAAGACTAGTCAGTTTTGAGTATATTTTCTCCTCGATCATATAGTGACTCAAGTAATCAACGTCTTATGTTGGGAGATTCAGCAATGCTGCCCGTTGTTGGTGCCAAAACTGGCCTTAAACCGCAGGGAACAATAACGCACGCAAAACAATGGAGGGTCGATCAGAAGAAGTAAGTTTGAGGTTAGAGTACAATAAAAATTCGTTATAACGTGTGATGTCCTCTTTTTTTAGATTCGGATCTCGATCGATACGACGAAGTGTCCGATCGGGTTCTATAAAACTCAAACAAACCTACGAGCATCTAATGGAAAACGGAGATATTGGCACGGCGTCACGAGTCACGTCATCCCGTGCCCGACCTCATGATTTAGACATTAAACTCCTGCAAGCGAAACGTCAACAAGCAGAGATGCGACGCAATCAACGTGAAGAGGATCTCCGCGAGAATCATCCCTTCTTCGATACGCCGCTATTTCTAGTGCCTCGCGAGAGTCGGTTTCGTAAGATATGCCAAAAGATAGTTCATGGACGCTACGATGCTCGTTTGAAAGATCCCCTCACTGGAAAAGAACGAAAAGTTCAGTACAAAAGCTTGCAGTAAGTTAGCCCTTTATATACCTGTGATTGATGTAGTCCAATACCATTAACCTGTTTTATTATGAAGCAATTTTCTTGGCCTCGTTACCTACCTGGATTGGGTGATGATACTCATAACAACCCTCTCGTGCATATCAATGATGTTCGAGACGCCTAACTATCGCGTTATGGATCATCCAGCACTACAGATTGCCGAGTATACTTTTGTAATCTTTATGAGCCTCGAATTGGCCTTGAAGATCCTAGCCGATGGTCTGTTTTTCACACCAAAGGCCTATATTAAAGACGTCGCATCCGCACTAGATGTATTTATTTACATTGTTTCTACGTCGTTTTTGTGCTGGATGCCGGAGAGTGTCCCGACAAATTCTGCCGCCCAACTTCTGATGATACTGCGTTGCGTTCGTCCGTTGAGAATTTTCACGCTAGTGCCGCATATGCGAAAAGTCGTTTACGAGCTCTGTCGGGGCTTTAAAGAGATCCTTTTAGTATCAACCTTGTTAATACTGTTAATGTTTATATTTGCCAGTTATGGAGTACAGCTCTATGGAGGTAGATTGGCTCGTTGTAACGATCCTACTATAACAAGACGCAAGGATTGCGTTGGCGTGTTTATGCGACGTGTGTTTGTGACGAAAATGAAACTGATGCCAGGCTTGAACGAGTCATATCCGTCGATGTTGGTGCCGCGCGTCTGGGCCAATCCGAGACGATTCAATTTCGATAATATTGGAGACGCTATGCTTACGTTATTCGAAGTGTTGTCATTCAAGGGATGGTTAGATGTGAGGGATGTTCTCATTAAGGCTGTAGGACCGGTGAGCTTAATCCTGCTGACAACTTGCTTCTCACTTCTTTACATTTTCATTTTCGGATTAGATTCATGCAATCTATATTCACATTTATATCTTTCTTGGTTGCATGATTGGGTTGACGTTGTTTGTTGGCGTTGTTATTGCAAATTATTCTGAGAATAAGGGAACTGCGCTCTTAACGGTCGATCAACGTCGATGGTGCGATTTGAAAAAACGACTGAAAATTGCACAGCCGTTACACTTACCTCCGCGTCCGGATGGCCGAAAGATTCGGGCCTTCACTTACGACATCACGCAACATATCATTTTCAAGCGCTTTGTAGCCGTTGTCGTATTGATAAATAGTATGCTTCTATCCATAACGGTAAGTGATTGTACTACATGCCAATAAGGCGAAACCTAATGGATTTCACATTTCCAATTTAGTGGATTAAGGACGAAGTGCATACTGAGCGGCTCGTTGTTGTTAGTACGGTGCTTACTTTTGTGTTCGTTCTTGAAGTAATTATGAAAAACATTGCATTCACGCCACGAGGGTACTGGCAGTCACGTCGGAATCGTTATGATCTGCTTGTGACCGTGGCCGGAGTTGTTTGGATATTCTTACAGACTATCTTACGAGTAAGATTAAGGCCCGGTGCACACATGCGGTTTGCTGACGCACGGTGACGCTGCGGCACCGCATTTGCGTCTTACAGTACTCACGAATAAATTGAGTGGTGCACACGCACTTGCGGCGACGCTGCGTCACCGTGCGTTATTCATGCGGGGGCAAACAAAAAAACTCGCAAGTTTCTGCGGGACAACAGGGTCACCGCGTTTTCCAGTACATTGTTTTGTATTGTGCAGTGCACACATGCGTCATTTTACATACTTACTTACTTATCAGGCCAGCGATCCATGGAGGATCTGAGCCTAAGCTATAGCTGCCTTCGATCCTTGACGATCCCGGGCACGCTGCTTCCAGTTGTCAAGACCAAGATGTCTTACATCCGCGATTACTTGGTCTTTATACCGGAGGTTCGGTCTTCCTCTCCTTCTCGAACCAGGAGGCTCGGAGTCGAAGACCCTCTTAGCTGGAGCGTTGATGTCCATGCGCTCGATGGGGCCGAGCCAGTGTAGTCGACGGATCCTTGCCTTCCAGGCTACATCTACATCTTGGTACAGCTCGTAGAGTTCGTGGTTGTGTCTTCTTCTCCATTCACCTTCCTCACAGACAGGACCAAATATCCGGCGCAGAAGTTTTCATTCGAAAGAACCCAAAATCAGCTCCGCTGTCCTGCTTATAGTCCAGCTTTCGGCCCCGTACAGTAAGACTGGCAGTATGAGCGTTTTGTAAAGCATGACTTTGTTCTTTCGAGTGAGGAGTTTAGACCCCAGTTGTTTGGATAAGCCGGAGTAGCAGCGGTTGCCAAGGACGATTCTATGCCGGATCTCCACTGTGGTGTGGAGTTTACGCGGAATAACTACCTCGAAATTGCAGCTGTGAATTGTTATATTGGTGGTGAGCGACGGATTGGTTTTTGCTTGACAGCATGTACTTCGTCTTGTCCTCATTGACCTTAAGACCCACTCGTTTCGCCTGTTCTTCAATCGCTGTGAATGCTTCCACAATGCCACGGCGAGAACACGCGATGATGTCGATATCATCCGCGTATCCTAGCAGCTGGAGGGACTTGTAGAAGATAGTGCCTTCCCTGTTGACGCCTGCCCGTCGCACTATCTGCTCCAGCACCAGGTTGAAGAGGTCACATGACAGCGCATCTCCTTGCCGAAATCCGGTGCATGCTTCAAACGGTTCCGAAGTCCTAGAACCTAGTTGGACGGTGCATCGCGTATTTTTTTAACGTGGCGCGACACAACTGGGTCAGTTTTCCCGGGATCCCGAATTCTTCCAGGATTTGTCGAAGTGTGAAAATTTGGTCTAAAGTTGATTTGCCGGGCCGGAAGCTGCCGATTGGTGCGGTGCAAAATGGTCTTAGACGTTCACACAATACGCTGGACAGGATCTTGTATGCGACATTGAGCAGGGATATACCTCTATAGTTCTTGCAAGAGGTAGGATCGCCTTTTTTGTGGATGGGGCTGTTAGACGGTGCTAATGCAACTATTAGCAATACGGCACTGCGACCTTTGCAGATCTATTGTGCCTGCTAGCCGATAAGCCGAGTAGCCTCTCCACCTCTATAATGAAGTTGAAAATGCTTCTCGTAGGAGCCAGGGTGATCCCCTCAGGAGTCATAACTTCACTGAGAAGGATACGCTTCCTAAGATGGCAGAGAGCAGCATACTCACATAGTATGTGTTCTGCCGTCTCGTCGTCCTCTAGACTGAGCCGACACTCAGTTTCAGACGAGAGACTAATTTTGTTTAAATGATATCTCAGACCGCAGTGTTCCGCTAGATAGCTGACTAGTCTTCTGATATCCCCTCTATTGAGTTTGAGTATGTCAATAGGGTGCTTGTTCAGGGGTCGTATAAGTCGTTTAGATTGACGGAGTCCCCGAGCACTGTTCCAGAAGGACAGGTGTTGCGATTTTTCCCACTTGTCTAAGAAGTATTTATCTTTGACCCGGGAATGCCGCAGAAAGGTTCCGGACCTATGTATTTGTCGCTGGAACCTTTTCTGGCAAGTTGGTCGGTAATTTCATTGCCCTTGATAGCTTTATGTCCTGGCACCCACCAAAGTTTAGCATTGTTTCTTTTGGCGAGGTCTTGTAGGGCGTCATGGCATTTCTTGACGGTTTTTGAGTTCGTGCTGTACGAACCCAGTGCTTTAAGCGCTGCTTGGCTATCAGAGAGTATGTTGATAGTTACTCCTCTGATGCCAGTCTCGAGATTTAGTTTGACGCATGTTAGGATGGCATGCAGCTCTGCTTGGAAGATGCTGGGGCTTATTCCCAGGACCTTCGAGATCTTGCGTTTTGGCCCGAAGATGCCGGCGCCAACGCCAGAAGCCATCTTGGAGCCATCCGTGTACCACCTGAGGCCTTTGACATTTAGCAGGGGATCACTGTTTTCCCATGCTGAGCGGTTTAGGATCAGTATCTCAAATCTCTTGTCAAAGGTGAAGGTGTGTGGCAATGCGTCCGAGACTGTAGTAATCATATCCAGCTCGGGAAAGTGTTGTAATATCGACATGTGGCCTGCAGGTCTACATGGCATATTTGTTCTCGAGCAGAGGATTCTGATTGCACTGCGTAATGCCACCTTTTTGATAAAAAGGTGCAGTGGAGCGAGTCCAATGAGTGCTTCTTGTGCTGCCGTAGGGCAGGATGGCATAGCGCCTGTGATGCCGAGACACGCTAGTCTCTGAAGGCGTTGAAGCTTAACAATTGTAGTTTTTTGCTCAACTTTTGTCCCGTAAGTGACGCTAGGTCTTACTATCGCGGTGTATAACCAGTGTACTATTTAAGTACTAAGGCCCAAATGGCCTTAGTCGCTTTCATGAGTTTATTTTTCATGTTAGAGTTCCAGTTGAGTCTGCGGCTTAGGTCAATACCTAGATACCTTACCTCCTCTGAAAATCCTAAGTGTGTCACATTTAGAAAGACTGAGCAGGGTTGTACCTTTATGCTCTTTGTAAATGGGACTAAGATTGTCTTATTTGGGTTAATAGGTAACCCTTCTCTGCCTTCTCTGGTCGATAGTCATCGATGACATACTACACAAGCTACGAGGTCATCGGATATGCTGATGGCCTAGTAGTCATTGCTACGGGCAAGTGCGAGAATGTGAGCGCATGCAGCTCGCGCTTCAGTTTATCTCTGACTGGTGTGGCAGAGAGGATTTATCGATTAACCCAAATAAGACAAAGAGGAGAAAGGTATGGACAACCTCAGACTTGATTTTTGGTAAAATTTTAACTGCCAACGCATCAAAAGATTTTGGACTCGTTCGAAAATGTTCAGAATTTTCTCTATAAAATAATCCTTTTGTTAGCGGATGGTCAACAAAAGGATGTATCCATTTCCTTTTAAAATCATGGTTTCTCTGCACTTGTAAACCTCCATTGCTGCAAGCTGAACGCAAACTGCAGATTGAGACCTGCGGGATAACTCCGCATGTGTGCATTAAACAATTGCGTCAACGTAGCGTCAACGTGCGTCATAAAACCGCATGTGTGCACCGGGCCTAATTCGGCTCCGATCAGTCCATTTTTCATATTTCATTTCATTTTAGAGTGATCTTTCCTACTTCATCGGTTTTATGGTCGTCATTCTACGATTCTTTACGATAACCGGCAAGCATACGACGTTGAAGATGCTGATGCTTACTGTTGGAGTATCAGTGTGCAAATCCTTCTTTATTATCTTCGGAATGTTCTTGCTAGTGTTCTTCTACGCACTTGCTGGAACGATTCTCTTCGGAACAGTCAAATATGGCGAGGGTATAGGACGTCGCGCGAATTTCGGGTCCCCCGTTACAGGGGTCGCTATGCTCTTTCGTATCGTGACCGGAGAGGATTGGAATAAAATTATGCACGATTGCATGATTCAGCCGCCCTACTGTACCCGTGGCGAGAACTACTGGGAAACTGACTGTGGGAACTTTACAGCAAGCTTGATATACTTTTGTACCTTCTATGTGATCATAACCTATATTGTACTGAATTTGCTAGTGGGTAAGAGGGTGTATGCTTATATGTGAGCCATTCATCATTCGTCCTTTACAGCAATTATCATGGAGAACTTTTCTCTGTTCTATTCAAATGAGGAGGATGCCTTACTTTCGTATGCAGATATTCGAAATTTTCAAAATACGTGGAACGTTGTGGATATACATCAGCGTGGTGTGATTCCAGTCAGGCGTGTAAAATTCATTTTGCGTCTCTTGAAGGGACGTCTCGAGTGTGATCCTCAAAAGGATCGACTGCTTTTTAAGTACATGTGCTATGAGCTGGACAAACTGCACAATGGCGAGGATGTAACTTTTCATGACGTTATCAAGTAAGTAGAGTTGAGCGAGGTACACACCTTCGATCAAAAGTGAAGTTTTAGTTGAGTGTCACTCAAAACTGATAGTGTGTTCATGTGAATGATGGTTTGACGATCAAAAGTGACAATCAGGTTTTGATCGACAGTGTGTACATGAATTGTGTCATTCAAGCGTTGGACATGGATGAGAGTGAATGCGAGCAGACAATTTCTCGAGGAATTTATAAATATTTACGAGTCTCACCGCTGTCTCTGGGACGTAATGTGTCCAGAATACCGTTACCAGGAATTAGTGAATTGAATGATAAAATACAAATTCGCTGTCCATGGTGACTGCGTGAAATGATGTACTTGAATGACGTTTTGCGTGTCAAACAAGATCTACAGAGTGTACGTGAGGCACTTCGCTCAAAACTTTTGATCGTCACTTTTGATCGAAGGTGTGTACCGCACTTTACGGTTAAGAAGCAACACATTTCGACATTTCTACCTTTATTCGAAGTATGCTGTCATACCGCTCAGTGGATATCCGGAAAGCATTGCAACTTGAAGAGCTGCTAGCTCGGGAAGAATTCGAATACATAATTGAGGAAGAAGTGGCGAAGCAAACGATACGCACTTGGTTGGAAGGATGCCTTAAGAAAATACGAGCACAAAACGCAAGCGTAAGCAATATACTTTCCTTTTCCTCATTTATCTCAACATCTGTCCTTTTGACATCTAGTTAATGTATTAACAAAACTATGAGGTAGCTGTACAATGTAGGACCAATGTCCTTTAGTTTTTGTTCGGTTTTAATCCACCCGAAGCTTCTTCTTCTTCTCCTCTTGGCGCTACAGTTCATGGCGAACCTGAGCCTCCTTCAAAATACCTCTCCAACTGGCACGGTCTTTCGTCAGCAGTCTCCAGTGCCGCACGCCTAGTTGGTTAAGGTCCTCTTCCAATTGGTTGGGCCACATTAAATTTGGCCGTTCTCGACCGCGTCACCCCTCGGGGTTGGATTCATAGACCTTCCGGGCCGGAGCTGTGTTTTCCATACGCTCAACCTAGCCATCTTAGGCGTTGGATCCGAAGACGCCGTGCTATGTTCATGTCGCTGTACAGACCGTACAGTTCACTGTTAAGTCTTCTCCTCCACTCCCCATTTATGCAGGTCGGGCCGAAAATCGCACGCAGGAAAATCGGGCCTCCTCATCCACTTTCAATAAGGTCCATGTCTCTGGGCCATAGAGCAGGACCGGGATGATAAGGGTCTTGTATATGCTCACCTAGGCTTTTCGAGAGAGGGTTCTGCTTTTCAATTGCCTCCTGAGCCCAATGAAACAGCGGTTGGCAAGAGGTTTTCTGGTGAGTGTCGACTTGGAATTTGTTGTTTTTTTGCAGGATCTGCCGTAGTGTGAAGATTTGGTCGATAGTGGACTTCGCCGGCCTGAATCCGCACGGATAAGGACCTATCAGCTTATTTACAAAAGGCGATGTTAAGGAGACTTATTCCTCTGTAGTTGGCGCAATCAGAGGGGTCTCCTTTCTTGTGGATCGGGCATACGATGCTGAGACTCCATTCCTCGGGCATGCTTTCCTCTGACCATATCTTACAGATGAGCTGGTACATGCTCCTAACCAGGTCATCCGCAGCTGCCTTGAAGAGCTCAGCAGACAATCCGTCTGCGCCAGCAGCTTTATTCGACTTGAGCTTCGATATGGCAATCTTAACTTCGTCGAGGTCAGGGGGCGGAGCTCTCTGCGGTCTCCGTCGATTAGAAATGGATCATTCTGCCTGACAGCGGTATATCGACTAACATCGCCGTTATACAGTCTGCAGAAGTGGTTTTTCCATATTCTCAGCACCGACTGCGGTTCTACTACTAGGCGTCCGTTCTCATCCCTGCAGGCTTCCGTTCTGGCTTTTTAACCTTGGCATGTTCGCTTTATCTTTGGATAAAACTTTTGAACGTCACGCCTGCAGTAACACCTCTCCAAATCCTCAATCGCGCGCTTCTCGTGCTCTTTCTTCTTTCTTTTAAGAAGCTTATGCCCCTCCCTTCTTTTTAACTCATAGAGCTCACGAGCTGCTCTTGTTCTTTTATGCAGCGAGGCCTTATATGCATCTTGCTTCGCTGTGTGAATCCTCCTGCACTCGTCATCGAACCAGGTATTTCTTCGTGGTGGAGCCTTGGTACCCAAAACTTCGGATGCAGACCTTTTCAGGGCTTGTTTGCAAAGGCTCCACTGTTGTTCTATTTATAGCGTGGAGGATTGAGGTGTAAGCGATCGGTAAAAGCACTAGCGGTTTCTGGCGAAAGTAGCTTTCCGACGTCATAACTTTGTATTCTTACTCTACTCCGTTGCGTTCGTGATATCCGTAAGCGCATCTTGGCCACTACAAGATAGTGGTCCGAGTCGATGTTAGCCCCTCGGAAAGTTCGAACATCAAGAATAGTAGAAGAGTGTCTGACGTCATTCGCGATGTGATCAATCTGGTTGGTAGTCGACTGATCAAAAGACCGCCAGGTGCCTTTGTGTATATCGAGGTGCGGGAAGCGCGTACTGGCCAAAAGGAGATTTCGCCCCGTAGCAAGATCAATCAGCCTGTGTCCGTTATCGGAGGTGGTGTCGTGTAGGCTATGTTTGCCGATGACTCGTTCAAAGATGCTTTCCTTACCCAGCTTAGCATTGAAGTCTCCTAGTACAATTTTGATCTCATAGCTGGGACATTGAGCATACGTTCTGTCTAGGAGATCGTAGAACTCATCTGTGGCGAAGTCATCCTTGTCTTCCGTGTGGGCGTGGACGCAGATCAGGCTGATGTTAAAAAATGTAGCCTTGATACGGATTGTTATGAGGCGTTCGCTCACATGCCGAAAGCTTAGGACCTTTTGCCTTAGTCCACCTCGAACAACAAATCCACAAATAGGTCTTATTGTGCATTCGTGCATTCTTATTCTTTGGTGGCGTTACAGCCCTTGAAGGTCCAGAGCAAAGCTTCCCTTCAATCACCCATGTTGTGTGTGATTCTATTTTTCACACAGGTGAAAGGGACCTACAGTTTAATGCCGATTCCGAACGGCGTGAGTCGAGAAGCTTTTTCTAGGCAAGTTATACTACGGGGGGTTTTGCCAGTACCCCGCCGAGGAGGGACGCCGCGAAATAAACATTCGATGGCGTTGGTGTTATCGGGATCCGAACTCGCTCATCGTGCGTCAGAGTCCAACACACTAACTACTGCGCCACGGTGCCCTGTGCATTGCCGGAAGTCATCGTTTTCGTTTGTAAAGCTTTTGGCAAAAAATGTTGCGAGTGTTGTGGCTTCTTCTAGATTTGTTCTAGACCATGTATGGTTGTCGTTTAGGATGGGTGGGGTGGGTGATGTAAAGTTGTTGTTTTTATATTCCTTGTGGCTTTCCATAGGGAGTAATTCGTTTGTAAGGTTGGGTTTAGTCCTGCCAGGTAATTGTTAGGGCCTTTATGTCTGTAATCTTGCAGCAGTTCCTTTAATCCTTTTGTAGTCTTGTTAAGTTTAGCTTTCAATTCTGGATGTCTGTTAGCTTGCCAAAGTTTTTTAATTTTCTTATCAATGTATTGGGGGATAGAAGACGAGCGTTCTTTGGGGATTAATTGGGGTGTGGATCTATACGCTGCATTAAGGATAGTGTCGTTTAGGTGCATTATTGCACTTTCTATGTTGTCAGGGGATTTGAGGGGAATGTCGAGTTAGAGATCTGAGGTGATAATATCTTTGAAGGTCAACCAATCCGGTTTTTTATTGCAAAGCCTTGTAATGTTGGTAGCAAGAGATACTTTACTTCTGTAAGTAATAATAACGGGGGAATGGTTAGATGAAAGGTCAAGGCATGTTTAAGGCATGTTTAGGCTATTAAGTATGTTTTTAAGAATGCAGAAGTATATTAGATCGGGTCTTTTGTTCATGTCTGTGGGCCAATATGTTGGTTCTTCAGTGCTTGAAAACTTCACATTAAGCGAGTTGAGCACCGCTAGTAGTGTGGAGCCCTTTTCGTTGGTGATTCTAGAGCCCCAGTCTGTATTTTTTGCATTAGAGTCGCCTCCTGCAAAAAATCTTGTGCCTAGTGTATTAAGGTACTGTTTTAGGGGACAGTAAAGTGCTGAGATAGTCAGAGGTCCATATTCGTCTTCAGTTTCCATAGTCGTTGCTTGAATATGTCGAGTCTTGTAGTTTCCTAGTTCTATGCATTTTATTTTTTGTTTTATCAAGATTGCCGACATATGTATTTGATTCGAAACTACTCCTACGACTTTTATGTTATTTTCTTTCAAAGAAGCAGCAAAACTCTTTGATCGCTGGCCTACGTGCTACAAACGAAACGACCGTGCGTTCGAACGCTACCGAAGATAAGTCAAAGGAAATACCAAATCTGGAGACGAATGCTGAAAAAAACAATCAACTCGCAGCGTTGATCGACACCGTCGAGACAGAAGCACGGGTGATTAAGTCCATCTCTCCAGATGGCATACAACAAAGAGCATCGGTTGGCTCCATATCGAGTCAATTAGTACAGCAGCAACTGCAGTTACAACATCTGGAGCAACAAAAGCAAACTCAACCTACACAATCACAACAGCAACTATCGCGTTTGCCGGCTTCAACAACTGTTTCAGGAACCACTAAAAAGCAGCCTTTAATCCGATCTGACTCAACTGGAAGCACTGCCGGCAGAATATTCCTCGCCCCTAGCTCGTCCGATCCCCAATCACGCTCGGAAAAAGATCGCCATATTATCAATAAGAAGAAAAGTGACAAGAAAACATTGACTCTGATGTCAAGCAAGACCAATCTCAATCAGTTCAGTGACTTCCCTTCCCACCATGCCTCTATCATCTCACATCACCATCATTTCCATCATGAACAGCAACAGTCACGTTTGTTTACGCATCATGTACTGCACCAACCACACCACTTTAATTACAATGCCCATCAGATCCAAGCCCACAACGATGCCACGTCTGGCTTAAACGGGCAGTACTACCAGCCGCCACAACAACAACAACAACTGTCCCAGCACATATTTGTAAATGGCAACGTGGCCAATAAGGCACTGTCCTATAGCAATCAGACGAATATTGTATACGAGGTGCATGACTGGTGGCAAGAGCAAGTCATCTGCGGTCAAAGCAGTGACGAGTGCTAGCGCTTTTGTGAAGCATCAGATGCATTGAAGCGCTATTCTAAGCCAAGCGCGGAACGTAATTTTCCCCAAAAAGCTATCTATTTAATAAAACTGTTTATTTTGAACTTAGATATAAGTAGTTGGTTCAGTAGTTAAGACACTCGCAATAATAAAATAAACGAAACGATATTCTTGGCTTTCACTTACTTACTTTGACTACAGTTCGGGGTGAACCAGGGCCCCAACCAACAAGCCCCTCCAGCCAGGTCGATCTTTGGCCAGCCGCTTCCAGTGCCGCACGCCCAGTTGGTTGAGGTCCCTTTCCACCTGTGCGCGCCATCTTAAATGCGGTCGTCCTCTTCTGCGTCGTCCCTCGGGGTTGGAGTCGAAGACTCGTCCATTCGCTCTACATGGCCTAGCCATCTTAGACGTTCAATCTGAAGACGTCTAACTAGGCCGATGTCGCCGTACAGCCCGTACAGTTCTTGGTTGAATCTCCTCCTCCACTCTCCATTTACACAAACAGGACCAAGGATTGCACGCAGAATTTTCCTCTCGAAACACGCCCAAGAGCCTTTTCATCCGCTTTTGATAACATCCAAGCCTCAGCGCCGTAGAGGAGGACCGGGATGATTAAGGTTTTGTAGAGGGATACCTTAGTTTTTCGAGAGACGGCTCTACTACTCAATTGCCTCTTGAGCCCGAAGAAGCAGTGGTTGGCAAGAGTTATTCTGCGTTTTATCTCAGCGCTGGTGTCGTTGCTGCTTGTCACTATCGAGCCAAGGTAGACGAAGTCCTTGACTACTTCAAAAATATAGCCGCCGAAGGTGACGTTCTGACCAAGACGTCGGTGTTGCGCGTCTTTCTTGGATGACAGCATATATTTGGTCTTGTCCCCATTTACCCTTAGACCCACTTTAGCCGCTTCTGCTTGAATGCTTGCTAACGCCTCATTGACGTCTCGCTTTGTTCGTCCAATAACTTCAACGTCATCTGCGTGGACAAGTAATTGTGTGGACTTGAAGTAGATCGTACCTCTTATGTTGGCCGCAGAATCCCGCACGATCTTTTCAAGTATAATGTTAAAGAAATCACATGACAGTGCGTCACCCTGTCTAAGACCTTTCTTAACATCAGAGGAGTCGGTTAGTTCAACTCCGATCGTAATGGAGCAGCGAGAGTTCTCCATAGTCATCCTGCACAGTCTGAGTTTGGCAGGAATGTTAAAACATGACATGGCTCTGTATAGCTCGTCTCTATAAACACTGTCATACGCGGCCTTAAAGTCGGCAAAAAGATGGTGCGTGTCGACCTGGAATTCTAGGGTCTTCTCCAAGATCTGCCGTCTGGCGTAGTGTAAATATTTGGTCTATTGTGGATTTTCCTGGCCTGAAACCACACTGGTAGGAACCTATCAGATTGTCCACGAATGGTTTCAGGTACTTACACAGTACGGCAGAGAGGACCTTGTACGCGATGTTCAGGAGGCTTATCCCTCTGTAATTGGCGCAGTCATAATGGTCTCCTTTCTTATGGACCGGGCAAACGATACTGAGATTCCATTCATTCAGATTAGTTGGTGCATGTTCCTAACCAGCTCATCGCCAGCTGCTTTAAACAGCTCCGCGGGGAGTCCGTCTGCTCCAGCAGCTTTATAAGGCTTAAGTCTCGATATCGCTATCTTAACATCGTCTAGGTCGGGTGGACGGGATTCTCCTTCGTCTTCGTCCATTGTGAGTAGTTCGCTCTGCCTGACGGCGGCATTTTGACTATCATCGCCATTATACAGTCTGCAGAAGTGGTCCTTCCACAATCTCAGCATCGACTGTGACTCCACTACTAGTTGTCCGTGCTCATCCCTGCAGGCTTCCGCTCTGGCTTTATAGCCTTGGCATGTTCGTTTTACTTTCTGGTAAAATTTGCGAACGTCGTTCCTGCAGTAACATCTCCCCATCTCCTCGATCTCGCGCTTCTCGTGCTCCTTCTTTTTCCTTCTACGATCTCCTAGACAGAACCAATGCCCAATGTCCCACCTTTGACACAAAAATAGTTCTAGGAGATTTTAATGCAAAACTGGGCAAAGAGGACTTTTTTGAGTCGATCACAGGAAAGCATAACCTCCATAACACCTCCGTAATCGATTTCCTAGCGGGGCGTTACCTCCTTGTAGCAAGCACGCGATTACCCCATCTCAACATCCACAAGGGTACCTGGCGGTCTTTTGATCAATCGACCACCAACCAGATCGATCACATCACGATCGACGCCAGACACTCCTCTACTATTCTTGATGTTCGAACTTTCCGAGGGGCTAACATCGACTCGGACCACCATCTTGTAGTGGCCAAGATGCGCTTACGGATATCACGAACGCAACGGAGTAGAGTAAGAATACAAAGTTATGACGTCGGAAAGCTACTTTCGCCAGAAACCGCTAGTGCTTTTACCGATCGCTTACACCTCAATCCTCCACGCTATAAATAGAACAGCAGTGGAACCTTTGCAAATAAGCCCTGAAAAGCTCTGCATCCGAAGTTTTGGGTACCAAGGCTCCACCACGAAGAAATACCTGGTTCGATGACGAGTGCAGGAGGATTCACACAGCGAAGCAAGATGCATATAAGGCCTCGCTGCATAAAAGAACAAGAGCAGCTCGTGAGCTCTACGAGTTAAAAAGAAGGGAAGGGCATAAGCTTCTTAAAAGGAAGAAGAAAGAGCACGAGAAGCGCGCGATTGAGGATTTGGAGAGGTGTTACTGCAGGCGTGACGTTCGAAAGTTTTATCAACAGATAAAGCGAACATGCCAAGGTTATAAAGCCAGAACGGAAGCCTGCAGGGATGAGAACGGACACCTAGTAGTAGAACCGCAGTCGATGCTGAGAATATGGAAAAACCACTTCTGCAGACTGTATAAGGGCGATGTTAGTCAATATACCGCTGTCAGGCAGAATGATCCATTTCTAATCGACGGAGACCACAGAGAACTCGGTCCCCCTGACCTCGACGAAGTTGAGATTGCCATATCAAGACTCAAGTCGAATAAAGCTGCTGGCGCAGACGGACTGTCTGCTGAGCTCTTCAAGGCAGCTGGGGATGACCTGATAAGAAGCATGCGCCAGCTCATCGTAAGATATGGTCAGAGGAAAGCATGCCCAACGAATGGAGTCTCAGCATCGTATGCCGGACTACAAGAAAGGAGACCCCTCTGATTGCGCCAACTATCGAGGAATAAGTCTCCTTAACATCGCATACAAGATCCTCGCTGCCGTTTTGTGTGAACGTCTGAAGCCATTCGTAAATAAGCTGACAGGTCCTTATCAGTGCGGATTCAGGGCAGGGAAGTCCACCATCGACCAAATCCTCACACTACGGCAGATCCTGGAAAAATCCAATGAATTTCAAGTCGACACTCACCACCCATTTGTCGTTTCCAAAGCCGCATACGACAGCGTAATTAGAGACGAGCTATACATCGCTATGTCTACCTTTGACATACCTGCTGAACTCGTCAGACTATGCAGGATGACTTTGGAGAACGCTCGCTGCTCCATCCGAATCGGTGAACACCTTACCGATAGTTTTGATGTCAAAAAAGCATTTAGGCAGGGCGATGCGTTGTCGTGTGTTGTCTTCAACATCATATTGGAAATGATTGTGCAAAAATCACTGGCCAATACAAGAGGCACAATCTGTTTCAAACCTTCGCAACTCCTTGCATACGCCGACGGTATTGACATAATAGGTAGATCACAGCGAGATGTCAATGAGGTGTTTGCGAGTATTGAGATGGAGGTGACGAAAGTTGGTCTGGTGGTAAACGAGGGCAAAACTAAATATATGCTGTCATCAAAAAAGGACGCTCACCCCCGACGTCTTGGCCAGAACGTTCGTATTGGCAGATATAAGTTCGAGGTAGTTAAGGACTTCGTCTACCTTGGCTCCGCAGTGACCTGGAACAACGACATCAGTTTCGAAATCAAACGCAGAATCACTCTTCCCAATCGCTGTTTCTTTGGGCTCAGGAGGCAGTTGAGTAATAGAGCCCTCTACCGAACGACAAAGTTGACTCTATATAAGACCCTTATCATCCCGGTCCTGTTGTACGGCGCAGAAGCATGGACACTATCTGCACCAATTTCTAATAATTTTGAAAACAGATTGAATCTGGGAGCGACCGTCGACGACGAAAGTGTTGCATAATTGGGTGACTTCCCGAATAGCGACAACTATGTCAGTTGAACTACAGCAGTTTTCAAACCCGGAAGAAATATCCCACGACCCCGTCGACTATGTTCATGAAAAGAATCCAACTTACAAACATGGTAATGAATCAGTGACCAAGTATCTCAACAAAAGCATTATTGATTCGCAAATCGAGGAACAATGAAAGCGTCATGCTCCTTGTTTAACCCTCCTGATGTAAATCTATGTATGCCCTCCGAGTGGATGTAATGATTGGAAGCACATTAATCACATACTCTTGACACCTGAAGATAGCCCAGCATATAGACAATGTATGGTGACTTATCTGGCACCAGGTAAAGCGGTTGGTAGAGTAGATATGAACTTGTTATCTCAATATCAAAAGGAAGTGGGTTACTGTAGAAATGTACCTAAGCGGACTGTAGCTGGTGTAAAGTTGTTGATATCGAGGGGATCTCCCTAGGATCTCCCAATAATGGACTTTTTCGTGGGATGTGTGGAACTATTGAGTGAAGTTGATCCATTGCTTGGATAAGGTAACATTTCTCATTTATCAGCGAATACTTGCAATGAGTTTATTGACGTAATGGGAAAACAGGTCATATAATTGAGGTTAGGTTAGCAAGACATTTTTACATTAGAGTTGACAGTAGGCCCGATCCAAGAACGACGCGCAACATTAGTCTTGGTCAGAACCAAGTAGTCAAGGACTTCGTCTAACTTGGCTCGATAGTGACAAGCAGCAACGACATCAGCGCTGAGATAAGACGCAGAATAACTCTTGCCAACCGCTACTTCTTCGGGCTCAAGAGGCAATTGAGTAGTAGAGCCGTCTCTCGAAAAACTAAGGTATCCCTCTACAAAACCTTAATCATCCCGGTCCTCCTCTACGGCGCTGAGGCCTGGACGTTATCAAAAGCGGATGAAGAGGCTCTTGGGCGTTTCGAGAGGAAAACTCTGCGTGCAATCTTTGGTCCTGTTTGTGTAAACGGAGAGTGGAGGAGGAGATTCAACGAAGAACTGTACGGGCTGTACAGCGACGTCGGCCTAGTTAGACGTCTTCGGACCCAACGTCTAAGATGGCTAGGCCATGTAGTCTTCGACTCCAACAACAAGGGACGACGCAGAAGAGGACGACCGCATTTAAGGTGGCGCGAACAGTTGGAAAGGGACCTCAACCAACTGGGCATGCGGCACTGGAAGCGGCTGGCCAAAGATCGGGCTAGAAGGGTGCTTCTTAGTTAGCATAGATTCTTAAGCACTAACCTAAGTCGAGTGGCTTGCTTATCTACTTTCTTTGTCTATTCTAACGAAAGAGTGTTCTGTCAAAGTCATAGGGGCCCCATTATCCGTATATGTCCAAGACCTCCCATAGGTTAAATACGACCCTGACTGTAGGTCCCTTTCACCTATGGGGAAATAAGTAATTGACAGAAGCTCGGCTTTGGTCCTTCATGGACTGCAACGCCAACTTACATCCATGCACATATTTGACTCAGAATTTAAGTTTAATTTTAAACAACTAAAGAACAAGGAACGCGGTCGTATTGACATCGACTTCATTCGTATTTCACTCAGTAGCCGTAGGCCGGCCTGCTGTGAAGGTAAACAGGACGATTTGTTTCGTTGCCACTTCTCTGAGGTTATCAGCATGTGATAAGAAAACTAAAAATATTTCATGGAGAACACAAGGCAAGCATATACGTATGTACACTTATGCCATTCCATCAACCCCAAGGACCAACAAAACATTTATTCAGAACACTCTATGCGCCTTCGATGGTCTCTACCTAGCCTGCGGGCGTCCTTATTGTGTAAAATATGAAATGATTGCCCATTCGTTTCGAATCGATGAAAACGTTTGGAAATGGTCGAAGAAGAAAGAGAGCCTGCACCTGTTCCCTTTTCTTCCAACGCTTGAATCAAGTCAACTTGAGATTCCATATATACCTATATGCCAATCCAGCCAATTTAAGTTTGTTTCAAGCGTTCAGTGTATTGTACAGCGTTTCATCGACAGATTCGGTCAAAGCATTAGACTTCACCGTCCATGACATCTCATGACGGGCGTAAGAACCACTCATATCTTGTGCTTTAAAGGCACAAATCATACTCCATGAGACCAAGTCTTAAATAGACTCGTACATGAACACTGATACAATTACAAACTCTAATATGTATGTATGTATGTTGGCGTTACAGTCCATGAAGGACCTGAGCCGAGCTTCTCTCAATCACCCATGTTGTGTGTGATTTAATTTTCCCATAGGTGAAAGGGACCTACAGTTTATTGCCGGTTCCGAACGGCGAATTTCGAGAAGCTTTTCATGACAAACATGAGGAGAAACACCGTGAAAACACGTTCGATGACATGGCTGTGTCGGGATTCGATCCCGTGTCATCGGCGCCAGAGGCCAACACACTTGCCACTGCGCCGCGGTGCTCTCAGACAAACTCTTTATACCATACACTTACTTACTTATCAGGCCAGCGATCCATGGAGGATCTGAGCCTGAGCTATAGCTGCCTTCCATCCCGGTCCCGGGCACGCTGCTTCCAGTTATCAGGACCAAGATGTCTTACATCCGCGATTACTTGGTCTTTAAACCAGAGGTTCCGTCTTCCTCTTCTTCTCGAACCAGGAGGCTCGGAGTCGAAGACCCTCTTAGCTGCTCCGTTGATGTCCATGCGCTCGATGTGGCTGAGCCAGTGTAGTCGACGGATTTTTTCCTTCCGGACTACATCCACATCTTTGTGCAGCTCGTAGAGTTCGCGGCTGTGTCTTCTTCTCCATTCACCTTCCTCACAGACAGGACCAAATATTCGGCGCAGAATTTTTCTTTCGAAAGAACCCAAAATCAGCTCCGCTGTCCTGCATATCGTCCAGCTTTCGGCTCCGTACAGTAAGACTGGCAGTATGAGCGTTTTGTAAAGCATGACTTTGGTCTTTCGAGTGAGCAGTTTAGACCCCAGTTGTTTGGACAAGCCGAAGTAGCAGCATCTCCTTGCCGAAATCCGGTGCATGCTTCAAACGGTTCCGAAGTCCTAGAACCCAGTTGGACGGTGCATCGCGTATTTTTTTAGCGTGGCGCGACACAACTGGGTCAGTTTTCCCGGGATCCCGAATTCCGCCATCGCACCAAACAGTCCTTCACGATGAATGCTGTCGTATGCGGCTTTCAAATCGATGAAAAGATGGTGTGTGTCGATGGTGTGTGTCGATGGTGTGTATCGTTGGTCTTTTCCAGGATTTGTCGAAGTGTGAAAATTTGGTCTAAAGTTGATTTGCCGGGCCGGAAGCCGCACTGGTAGCTGCCGATTAGTGCGGTGCAAAATGGTTCTAGACGTTCACACAATACGCTGGACAGGATCTTGTATGCGACATTGAGCAGGGATGGCAAGCCATCTGAGCCACTATAAGGGGCTGGCAGCACAACCGCTCACCAGGCCACTATAGGTGGCCGACAGCACGATAGCTCACCAGGCCATTATAGGTGGCCGGCAGCACGACAGCTCACCAGGCTACTATAGGTTGCCGGTAGCACGACAGCTCACCAGGCCACTATAGGTTGCCGGTAGCACGACAGCTCACCAGGCCACTATAGGTGGCCAGCAGCACGACAGCTCACCAGGCCACTATAGGTGGCTGGCAGCACGACAGCTCACCAGGCCACTATAGATTGCCGGTAGCACGACAGCTCACCAGGCCACTATAGGTGGCCAGCAGCACGACAGCTCACCAGGCCACTATAGGTGGCTGGCAGCACGAGGCCTGGTGAGCTCTCATCCTGCCGGCCACCTATAGTGGCCTGGTGAGCTGTAGCGCTGCCGGCCACCTATAGTGGCCTGATGAGCTGCCGTGCTGCCGGCCACCTATAGTGGCCTGGTGAGCTGCCGTGCTGCCGGCCACCTGTAGTGGCCTGGTGAGCTGCCGGCCACCTATAGTCGCCTGGTGAGTTGCCGTGCTGCCGGCCCCCTATAGTAGCCTGGTGAGCTGCCGTGCTGCCGGCCACCTATAGTGGCCGGATGAGCTGTCGAGCCGCGGCCACCTGTAGTGGCCTGGTGAGCTCTCATGCTACCGGCCACCTATAGTGGCCTGGTGAGCTCTCGTGCTGCCGGCCACCTATGGTGGCCTGGTGAGCTGGCGTGCTGCCCGCCACCTATAGTGGCCTGGTGAGCTGCCGTGCTGACGGCCACCTATAGTAGCCTGGTGAGCTGCCGTGCTGCCGGCCACCTATAGTGGCCGGATGAGCTGTCGAGCCGCGGCCACCTGTAGTGGCCTGGTGAGCTCTCATGCTACCGGCCACCTATAGTGGCCTGGTGAGCTCTCATCCTGCCGGCCACCTATAGTGGCCTGGTGAGCTGGCGTGCTGCCCGCCACCTATAGTGGCCTGGTGAGCTGTAGCGCTGCCGGCCACCTATAGTGGCCTGGTGAGCTGCCGTGCTGCCGGCCACCTACAGTTGCCTGGTGAGCTGCCGTGCTACCGGCCACCTTTAGTGGCCTGGTGAGCTGCCGTGCTGCCGGCCACCTATAGTGGCCTGGTGAGCTGCCGGCCACCTATAGTCGCCTGGTGAGCTGTCGTGCTGCCGGCCACCTATAGTGGCCTGGTGAGCTGCCGTGCAACCGGCCACCTATAGTGGCCTGGTGAGCTGTCGAGCCGCGGCCACCTGTAGTGGCCTGGTGAGCTGCCGTGCTGCCGGCCACCTATGGTGGCCTGGTGAGCTGCCGGCCACCTATAGTCGCCTGGTGAGCTGCCGTGCTGCCGGCCCCCTATAGTAGCCTGGTGAGCTGTCGTGCTGCCGGCCACCTATAGTGTGCTGGTGAGCTGTCGAGCTGCGGCCACCTATAGTGGCCTGGTGAGCTGTCGTGCTGCCGGCCACCTATAGTGGCCTGGTGAGCTGCCGTGCTGCCGGCCACCTCTACTGGCCTGGTGAGCTGCCGTGCTGCCGGCCACCTATAGTGGCCTGGTGGGCTGCCGTGCTGCCGGCCACCTATAGTGGCCTGGTGAGCTGCCGTGCTGCCGGCCACCTATAGTGGCCTGGTGAGCTGCCGTGCTGCCGGCAACTTATAGGGGCCTGGCGAGCTGCCGTGCTGCCGGCCCCCTATAGTAGCCTGGTGAGCTGTCGTGCTGCCGGCCACCTGTAGTGTCCTGGTGAGCTGTCGAGCCGCGGCCACCTGTAGTGGCCTGGTGAGCTGCCGCGCTGCCTGCCACCTATAGTGGCCTGGTGAGCTGCCGTGCTGACGGCCACCTATAGTATGCTGGTGAGCTGTCGAGCTGCGGCCGCCTATAGTGGCCTGGTGAGCTGTCGTGCTACCGGCCACCTATAGTGGCCTGGTGAGCTGCCGTGCTGTCGGCCACCTATAGCGGCCTGGTGAGCTGCCGTGCTACCGGCCACCTATAGTGGCCTGGTGAGCTGCCGTGCTGCCGGCCACCTATAGTGGCCTGGTGAGCTGCCGGCCACCTATAGTGGCCTGGTGAGCTGCCGTGCTGCCGGCAACCTATAGTGGCCTGGTGAGCTGCCGTGCTACCGGCCACCTATAGTATGCTGGTGAGCTGTCGAGCTGCGGCCACCTATAGTGGCCTGGTGAGCTGTCGTGCTGCCGGCCACCTATAGTGGCCTGGAGCGTTGTCGAGCTGCCGGGCTCCTACAGTACCCTGGTGAGCTGTCGCGCTGCCGGCCACCTATAGTGGCCTGGTGAGCTCTCATGCTGCCGGCCACCTATAGTGGCCTGGTGAGCTGCCGGCCACCTATAGTCGCCTGGTGAGCTGTCGAGCCGCCGGCCGTCTGTAGTGTGCTGGTGAGCTGTCGAGCTGCGGCCACCTATAGTGGCCTGGTGAGCCGTCGTGCTGCCGGCCACCTATAGCGGCCTGGTGAGCTGCCGTGCTACCGGCCACCTATAGTGGCCTGGTGAGCTGCCGTGATGCCGGCCACCTATAGTGGCCTGGTGAGATGCCGTGCTGCCGGCCCCCTATAGTAGCCTGGTGAGCTGTCGCGCTGCCGGCCACCTGTAGTGTCCTGGTGAGCTGTCGAGCCGCGGCCACCTGTAGTGGCCTGGTGAGCTGCCGTGCTGCCGGCCACCTATAGTGGCCTGGTGAGCTGCCGTGCTGCCGGCCACGTGTAGTCGCCTGGAGAGTGGTCGAGCTGAAGGCCACCTATAGTGCCCTGGTGAGCAGTAGCGCTGCCGGCCACCTATAGTGGCCTGGTGAGCTGCCGTGCTGCCGGCCACCTATAATGGCCTGGAGAGCTGTCGGCCACCTATAGTCGCCTGGTGAGCTGCCGTGCTGCCGGCCCCCTATAGTAGCCTGGTGAGCTGTCGTGCTGCCGGCCACCTGTAATCTGCTGGTGAGCTGTCGAGCTGCGGCCACCTATAGTGGCCTGGTCAGCTGCCGCGCTGTCGGCCCCCTATAGTAGCCTGGTGAGCTGTGGTGTTGCCGGCCACCTATAGTGGCCTGGTGAGCTTCCGTGCTGCCGGCCACCTATAGTGGCATGGTGAGCTGCCGTGATGCCGGCCACCTATAGTGGCCTGGTGAGCTGCCGTGCTACCGGCCACCTATAGTGGCCTGGTGAGCTGCCGTGCTGCCGGCCACCTATAGTGGCCTGGTGAGCTGCCGTGCTGCCGGCCACCTATAGTGGCCTGGTGAGCTGCCTTGATGCCGGCCACCTATAGTGGCCTGGTGAGCTGCCTTGATGCCGGCCACCTATAGTGGCCTGGTGAGCTGCCGGCCACGTGTAGTCGCCTGGAGAGTTGTCGAGTTGAAGGCCACCTATAGTGCCCTGGTGAGCAGTAGCGCTGCCGACCACCTATAGTGGCCTGGTGAGCTGCCGTGCTGCCAGCCACCTATAATGGCCTGGTGAGCTGTCGGCCACCTATAGTCGCCCGGTGAGCTGCCGTGCTGCCGGCCCACTATAGTAGCCTGGTGAGCTGTCGTGCTGCCGGCCACCTATAGTGGCCTGGTGAGCTGTCGTGCTGCCGGCCACCTGTAGTGGCCTGGAGAGTTGTCCAGCTGCCGGGCTCCTATAGTACCCTGGTGAGCTGTCGCGCTGCCGGCCACCTATAGTGGCCTGGTGAGCTCTCATGCTGCCGGCCACCTATAGTGGCCTGGAGAGCTGTCGTGCTGCCGGCCACCTATAGTGGCCTGGTGAGCTGTCGTGCTGCCGGCCACCTGTAGTGGCCTGGAGAGTTGTCGAGCTGCCGGGCTCCCATAGTACCCTGGTGAGCTGCCGTGCTGCCGGCCACCTATAGTCGCCTGGTGAGCTGCCGTGCTGCCGGCCACCTATAGCGGCCTGGTAAGCTGTCGTGCTGCCGGCCACCTGTAGTCACCTGGTGAGCTGCCGTGCTACCGGCCACCTATAGTGGCCTGGTGAGCTGCCGTGCTGCCGGCCACTTATAGCGGCCTGGTGAGCTGCCGTGCTGCCGGCCACCTATAGCGGCCTGGTGAGCTGCCGTGCTGCCGGCCACCTATAGTGGCCTGGTGAGCTGCCGTGCTGCCGGCCACCTATAGTGGCCTGGTGAGCTGCCGTGCTGCCGGCCACCTATAGTGGCCTGGTGAGCTGCCGTGCTGCCGGCCACCTATAGCGGCCTGGTGAGCTGCCGCGCTGCCGGCTACCTATAGTGGCCTGGTGAGCTGCCGTGCTGCCGGCCACCTATAGTGGCATAGAGAGCCGCCGTGCTAGCGGCCACCTATAGTGACCTGGCGAGCTGCCGCGCTGCCATCCACCTATAGTGGCCTGGTGAGCTGCCGCGCTGCCGGCCACCTATAGCGGCCTGGTGAGCTGCCGTGCTACCGGCCACCTATAGTGGCCTGGTGAGCTGCCGTGCTGCCGGCCACCTATAGTGGCCTGGTGAGCTGCCGTGCTGCCGGCCACCTATAGTGGCATGATGAGCTGTCGCGCTGCCGGCCACCTATAGTGGCCTGGTGAGCTGTCGTGCTGCCGACCACCTGTAGTGGCCTGGTGAGCTGTCGCGCTGCCGGCCACCTGTAGTCGCCTGGAGAGTTGTCGAGCTGAAGGCCACCTATAGTGGCCTGGTGAGCTGCCGTGCTGCCGGCCACCTATAGTGGCATAGAGAGCCGCCGTGCTAGCGGCCACCTATAGTGACCTGGCGAGCTGCCGCGCTGCCATCCACCTATAGTGGCCTGGTGAGCTGCCGCGCTGCCGGCCACCTATAGCGGCCTGGTGAGCTGCCGTGCTACCGGCCACCTATAGTGGCCTGGTGAGCTGCCGTGCTGCCGGCCACCTATAGTGCCCTGGTGAGCTGCCGTGCTGCCATCCACCTATAGTGGCCTGGTGAGCTGCCGTGTTCCGGCCACATATAGCGGCCTGGTGAGCGGCCGTGCTGCCGGCCACCTATAGTGGCCTGGTGAGCTGCCGTGCTGCCGGCCACCTATAGTGGCATGATGAGCTGTCGCGCTGCCGGCCACCTATAGTGGCCTGGTGAGCTGTCGTGCTGCCGACCACCTGTAGTGGCCTGGTGAGCTGTCGCGTTGCCGGCCACCTGTAGTCGCCTGGAGAGTTGTCGAGCTGAAGGTCACCTATAGTGCCCTGGTGAGCTGCCGTGCTGCCGGCCACCTATAGTGGCCTGGTGAGCTGTCGCGCTGCCGGCCACCTATAGTGGCCTGGTGAGCCCTCGTTCTGCCGGCCACCTATAGTGGCCTCGTGAGCTGCCGCGCTGCCGTGTTCCGGAAACATATAGTGGCCTGGTGAGCTGCCGTGCTACCGGCCACCTATAGTGGCCTGGTGAGCTGTCGTGCTGCCGGCCACCTATAGTGCCCTGGTGAGCTGCCGTGCTGCCATCCACCTATAGTGGCCTGGTGAGCTGCCGTGTTCCGGCCACATATAGCGGCCTGGTGAGCGGCCGTGTTCCGGCGACATATAGCGGCCTGGTGAGCGGCCGCGGCCACCTATAGTGGCCTGGTGAGCTGCCGTGCTGCCGGCCACCTATAGTGGCATGATGAGCTGTCGCGCTGCCGGCCACCTATAGTGGCCTGGTGAGCTGCCGTGCTGCCGGCCACCTTTAGTGGCATGGAGAGCTGCCGTGCTAGCGGCCACCTATAGTGACCTGGTGAGCTGCCGCGCTGCCATCCACCTATAGTGGCCTGGTGAGCTGCCGTGCTGCCGGCCACCTATAGTGGCCTGGTGAGCTGTCGAGCTGCGGCCACCTATAGTGGCCTGGTGAGCTGTCGTGCTGCCGGCCACCTGTAGTGACCTGGTGAGCTGCCGCGCTGCCGGCCACCTATAGTGGCCTGGTGAGCTGCCGTGCTGCCGGCCACCTATAGTGGCATAGAGAGCTGCCGTGCTAGCGGCCACCTATAGTAACCTGGCGAGCTGCCGCGCTGCCATCCACCTATAGTGGCCTGGTGAGCTGCCGCGCTGCCGGCCACCTATAGTGACCTGGTGAGCTGCCGTGCTGCCGGCCACCTATAGTGGCCTGGTGAGCTGCCGTGATGCCGGCCACCTATAGACGCCTGGTGAGCTACCGTGCTACCGGCCACCTATAGTGACCTGGTGAGCTGCCGTGCTGCCGGCCACCTATAGTCGCCTGGTGAGCTGCCGTGCTGCCGGCCACCTATAGTCGCCTGGTGAGCTGTCGTGCTGCCGGCCATCTATAGTGCCCTGGTGAGCTGCCGTGCTGCCATCCACCTATAGTGGCCTGGTGAGCTGCCGTGTTCCGGCCACATATGGCGGCCTGGTGAGCTGCCGTGCTACCGGCCACCTATAGTGGCCTGGTGAGCTGCCGTGCTGCCATCCACCTATGGTGGCCTGGTGAGCTGCCGTGCTGCCGGCCACCTGTAGTGTCCTGGTGAGCTGTCGAGCCGCGGCCACCTGTAGTGGCCTGGTGAGCTGCCGTGCTGCCGGCCACCTATAGTGGCCTGGTGAGCTGCCGTGCTGCCGGCCACCTATAGTGGCCTGGTGAGCTGCCGTGATGCCGGCCACCTATAGTGGCCTGGTGAGCTGCCGTGATGCCGGCCACCTATAGTGGCCTGGTGAGCTGCCGTGATGCCGGCCACCTATAGTGGCCTGGTGAGCTGCCGTGCAACCGGCCCCCTATAGTGGCCTGGTGAGCTGCCGTGATGCCGGCCACCTATAGTGGCCTGGTGAGCTGCCGTGCAACCGGCCACCTATAGTAGCCTGGTGAGCTGTCGCGCTGCGGGCCACCTATAGTGGCCTGGTGAGCTACCGTGCTGCCGGCCACCTATAGTGGCCTGGTGAGCTGCCGGCCACCTATAGTCGCCTGGTGAGCTGCCGTGCTGCCGGCCACCTATAGTCTCCTGGTGAGCTGCCGTGCTGCCGGCCACCTATAGTGGCCTGGTGAGCTGCCGTGATGCCGGCCACCTATAGTGGCCTGGTGAGCTGCCGTGATGCCGGCCACCTATAGTGGCCTGGTGAGCTGCCGTGCAACCGGCCACCTATAGTGGCCTGGTGAGCTGTCGTGCTGCCGGCCACCTGTAGTGGCCTGGAGAGTTGTCGAGCTGCCGGGCTCCTATAGTGCCCTGGTGAGCTACCGTGCTGCCGGCCACCTATAGTGGCCTGGTGAGCTGCCGGCCACCTATAGTCGCCTGGTGAGCTGTCGTGCTGCCGGCCACCTATAGTGGCCTGGTGAGCTGCCGCGCTGCCGGCCACCTATAGTGACCTGGTGAGCTGCCGTGCTGCCGGCCACCTATAGTGACCTGTTGAGCTGCCGTGCTGCCATCCACCTATGGTGGCCTGGTGAGCTGCCGTGCTGCCGGCCACCTGTAGTGTCCTGGTGAGCTGTCGAGCCGCGGCCACCTGTAGTGGCCTGGTGAGCTGCCGTGCTGCCGGCCACCTATAGTGGCCTGGGGAGCTGCCGTGCTGCCGGCCACCTATAGTGGCCTGGGGAGCTGCCCTGCTGCCGGCCACCTATAGTGGCCTGGGGAGCTGCCGTGCTGCTGGCCACCTATAGTGGCCTGGGGAGCTGCCGTGATGCCGGCCACCTATAGTGGCCTGGTGAGCTGCCGTGATGCCGGCCACCTATAGTGGCCTGGTGAGCTGCCGTGATGCCGGCCACCTATGGTGGCCTGGTAAGCTGCCGGCCACCTATAGTCGCCTGGTGAGCTGCCGGCCACCTATAGTGGCCTGGTGAGCTGCCGTGCTGCCGGCCACCTATAGTGGCCTGGTGAGCTGCCGTGATGCCGGCCACCTATAGTGGCCTGGTGAGCTGCCGTGATGCCGGCCACCTATAGTGGCCTGGTGAGCTGCCGTGCAACCGGCCACCTATAGTGGCCTGGTGCGCTGTCGTGCTGCCGGCCACCTGTAGTGGCCTGGAGAGTTGTCGAGCTGCCGGGCTCCTATAGTGCCCTGGTGAGCTGTCGCGCTGCGGGCCACCTATAGTGGCCTGGTGAGCTACCGTGCTGCCGGCCACCTATAGTGGCCTGGTGAGCTGCCGGCCACCTATAGTGGCCTGGTGAGCTGCCGGCCACCTATAGTGGCCTGGTGAGCTGCCGGCCACCTATAGTGGCCTGGTGAGCTGCCGGCCACCTATAGTGGCCTGGTGAGCTGCCGGCCACCTATAGTGGCCTGGTGAGCTGCCGGCCACCTATAGTCGCCTGGTGAGCTGTCGTGCTGCCGGCCACCTATAGTGGCCTGGTGAGCTGCCGCGCTGCCGGCCACCTATAGTGACCTGGTGAGCTGCCGTGCTGCCGGCCACCTATAGTGACCTGGTGAGCTGCCGCGCTGCCATCCACCTATAGTGGCCTGGTGAGCTGCCGTGTTCCGGCCACATATGGCGGCCTGGTGAGCTGCCGTTCTACCGGCTACCTATAGTGGCCTGGTGAGCTGCCGTGCTGCCATCCACCTATGGTGGCCTGGTGAGCTGCCGTGCTGCCGGCTACCTGTAGTGTCCTGGTGAGCTGTCGAGCCGCGGCCACCTGTAGTGGCCTGGTGATCTGCCGTGCTGCCGGCCACCTATAGTGGCCTGGGGAGCTGCCGTGCTGCCGGCCACCTATAGTGGCCTGGGGAGCTGCCGTGCTGCCGGCCACCTATAGTGGCCTGGGGAGCTGCCGTGCTGCCGGCCACCTATAGTGGCCTGGGGAGCTGCCGTGCTGCCGGCCACCTATAGTGGCCTGGTGAGCTGCTGTTATGCCGGCCACCTATAGACGCCTGGTGAGCTACCGTGCTACCGGCCACCTATAGTGACCTGGTGAGCTGCCGTGCTGCCGGCCACCTATAGTCGCCTGGTGAGCTGTCGCGCTGCCGGCCATCTATAGTGCCCTGGTGAGCTGCCGTGCTGCCATCCACCTATAGTAGCCTGGTGAGCTGCCGTGCTGCCGGCCACCTATAGTCGCCTGGTGAGCTGTCGTGCTGCCGGCCATCTATAGTGCCCTGGTGAGCTGCCGTGCTGCCATCCACCTATAGTGGCCTGGTGAGCTGCCGTGTTCCGGCCACATATAGCGGCCTGGTGAGCTGCCGTGCTACCGGCCACCTATAGTGGACTGGTGAGCTGCCGTGCTGCCGGCCACCTATAGTGGCCTGGGGAGCTGCCGTGCTGCCGGCCACCTATAGTGGCCTGGGGAGCTGCCGTGCTGCCGGCCACCTATAGTGGCCTGGGGAGCTGCCGTGCTGCCGGCCACCTATAGTGGCCTGGTGAGCTGCCGTGATGCCGGCCACCTATAGACGCCTGGTGAGCTACCGTGCTACCGGCCACCTATAGTGACCTGGTGAGCTGCCGTGCTGCCGGCCACCTATAGTGACCTGGTGAGCTGCCGTGCTGCCGGCCACCTATAGTCGCCTGGTGAGCTGTCGTGCTGCCGGCCATCTATAGTGCCCTGGTGAGCTGCCGTGCTGCCATCCACCTATAGTGGCCTGGTGAGCTGCCGTGCTGCCGGCCACCTATAGTGGCCTGGTGAGCTGCCGTGCTGCCGGCCACCTATAGTGGCATGGTGAGCTGTCGCGCTGGCGGCCACCTATAGTGGCCTGGTGAGCTGCCGTGCTGCCGGCCACCTATAGTGGCATAGAGAGCTGCCGTGCTAGCGGCCACCTATAGTGACCTGGCGAGCTGCCGCGCTGCCATTCACCTATAGTGGCCTGGTGAGCTGCCGCGCTGCCGGCCACCTATAGTGGCCTGGTGAGCTGCCGTGATGCCGGCCACCTATAGACGCCTGGTGAGCTACCGTGCTACCGGCCACCTATAGTGACCTGGTGAGCTGCCGTGCTGCCGGCCACCTATAGTCGCCTGGTGAGCTGTCGTGCTGCCGGCCATCTATAGTGCCCTGGTGAGCTGCCGTGCTGCCATCCACCAATAGTGGCCTGGTGAGCTGCCGTGTTCCGGCCACATATAGCGGCCTGGTGAGCTGCCGTGCTACCGGCCACCTGGCCTGGTGAGCTGCCGTGCTGCCGGCCACCTATAGTGGCCTGGGGAGCTGCCGTGCTGCCGGCCACCTATAGTGGCCTGGGGAGCTGCCGTGCTGCCGGCCACCTATAGTGGCCTGGTGAGCTGCCGTGCTGCCGGCCACCTATAGTCGCCTGGTGAGCTGTCGTGCTGCCGGCCATCTATAGTGCCCTGGTGAGCTGCCGTGCTGCCATCCACCTATAGTGGCCTGGTGAGCTGCCGTGTTCCGGCCACATATAGCGGCCTGGTGAGCTGCCGTGCTACCGGCCACCTGGCCTGGTGAGCTGCCGTGCTGCCGGCCACCTATAGTGGCCTGGGGAGCTGCCGTGCTGCCGGCCACCTATAGTGGCCTGGGGAGCTGCCGTGCTGCCGGCCACCTATAGTGGCCTGGTGAGCTGCCGCGCTGCCATCCACCTATGGTGGCCTGGTGAGCTGCCGTGCTGCCGGCCACCTGTAGTGTCCTGGTGAGCTGTCGAGCCGCGGCCACCTGTAGTGGCCTGGTGAGCTGCCGTGCTGCCGGCCACCTATAGTGGCCTGGGGAGCTGCCGTGCTGCCGGCCACCTATAGTGGCCTGGGGAGCTGCCGTGCTGCCGGCCACCTATGGTGGCCTGGGGAGCTGCCGTGCTGCCGGCCACCTATAGTGGCCTGGTGAGCTGCCGTGATGCCGGCCACCTATAGACGCCTGGTGAGCTACCGTGCTACCGGCCACCTATAGTGACCTGGTGAGCTGCCGTGCTGCCGGCCACCTATAGTCGCCTGGTGAGCTGTCGTGCTGCCGGCCATCTATAGTGCCCTGGTGAGCTGCCGTGCTGCCGGCCTCCTATAGTGGCCTGGTGAGCTCACCAGGACACAACGGGTGGCCGGCAGAACGACAGCTCACCACGCCACTATAGGGGGCCGGCAGCACGGCAGCTCACCAGGCCACTATAGGTGGATGGCAGCGCGGCAGCTCACCAGGTCACTATAGGTGGCCGGCAGCACGGCAGCTCACCAGGCCACTATAGGTGGCCGGTAGCACGGGAGCTCACCAGGCCACTATAGGTGGCCGGCAGCACGGCAGCTCACCAGGCCACTACAGGTGGCCGCGGCTCGACAGCTCACCAGGACACTAGAGGTGGCCGGCAGCACGACAGCTCCCCAGGCCACTATAGGTGGCCGGCAGCACGGCAGCTCCCCAGGCCACTATAGGTGGCCGGCAGCACGGCAGCTCCCCAGGCCACTATAGGTGGCCGGCAGCACGGCAGCTCCCCAGGCCACTATAGGTGGCCGGCAGCACGGCAGCTCACCAGGCCACTACAGGTGGCCGCGGCTCGACAGCTCACCAGGCCACTATAGGTGGCCGGCAGCACGGCAGCTCACCAGGCCACTATAGGTGGCCGGCAGCACGGCAGCTCACCAGGCCACCATAGGTGGCCGGCAGCACGGCAGCACGGCAGCTCACCAGGCCACTATAGGTGGCCGGCAGCACGGCAGCTCACCAGGCCACTATAGGTGGCCGGCAGCACGACAGCTCCCCAGGCCACTATAGGTGGCCGGCAGCACGGCAGCTCCCCAGGCCACTATAGGTGGCCGGCAGCACGGCAGCTCACCAGGCCACTACAGGTGGCCGGCAGCACGACAGCTCCCCAGGTCACTATAGGTGGCCGGCAGCACGGCAGCTCCCCAGGCCACTATAGGTGGCCGGCAGCACGGCAGCTCACCAGGCCACTATAGGTGGCCGGCAGCACGGCAGCTCGCCAGGCCCCTATAGGTGGCCGGCAGCACGGCAGCTCGCCAGGCCCCTATAGGGAGCCGGCAGCACGGCAGCTCACCAGGCCACTATAGGTGGCCGACAGCACGGCAGCTCACCAGGTCACTATAGGTGGCCGGCATCACGACAGCTCACCAGGCTACTGTAGGTGGCCGGCAGCACGGCAGCTCACCAGGCCACTATAGGTGGCCGGCAGCACGACAGCTCACCAGGCTACTATAGGTGGCCGGCAGCGCGACAGCTCACCAGGCCACTATAGGTGGCCGGCGACACGGCAGCTCACCAGGCGACTATAGGTGGCCGGCATCACGGCAGCTCGCCAGGCCACTATAGGTGGCCGGTAGCACGGCAGCTCACCAGGCCACTATAGGTGGCCGGCAGCACGGCAGCTCCCCAGGCCACTATAGGTGGCTGGTAGCACGGCAGCTCACCAGGCCACTATAGGTGGCCGGCAGCACGGCAGCTCACCAGGCCACTATAGGTGGCTGGTAGCACGGCAACTCACCAGGCCACTATAGGTGGCCGGTAGCACGGCAACTCACCAGGCCACTATAGGTGGCCGGTAGCACGGCAGCTCACCAGGCCACTATAGGTGGATGGCAGCACGGCAGCTCACCAGGGCACTATAGGTGGCCTTCAGCTCGACAACTCTCCAGGCGATTACAGGTGGCCGGCAGAACGGCAGCTCACCAGGCCACTATAGGTAGCCGGCAGCGCGGCAGCTCACCAGGCCACTAGAGGTGGCCGCGCTTCGACAGCTCACCAGGACACAACAGGTGGCCGGCAGCACGACAGCTCACCACGCTACTATAGGGGGCCGGCAGCACGGCAGCTCGCCAGGCCGCTATAGGTGGCCGGCAGCACGGCAGCTCACCAGGCCACTATAGGGAGCCGGCAGCACGGCAGCTCACCAGGCCACTATAGGTGGCCGGCAGCACGGCAGCTCACCAGGCCACTATAGGTGGCCGGCAGCACTGCAGCTCACCAGGCCACTATAGGTGGCCGGCAGCACGGCAGCTCACCAGGCCACTATAGGTGGTCGGCAGCACGGCAGCTCACCAGGCTACTGTAGGTGGCCGGCAGCACGGCAGCTCACCAGGCCACTATAGGTGGCCGGCAGCACGACAGCTCACCAGGCTACTATAGGTGGCCGGCAGCGCGACAGCTCACCAGGCCACTATAGGTGGCCGGCGACACGGCAGCTCACCAGGCGACTATAGGTGGCCGGCATCACGGCAGCTCGCCAGGCCACTATAGGTGGCCGGTAGCACGGCAGCTCACCAGGCCACTATAGGTGGCCGGCAGCACGGCAGCTCCCCAGGCCACTATAGGTGGCTGGTAGCACGGCAGCTCACCAGGCCACTATAGGTGGCCGGCAGCACGGCAGCTCACCAGGCCACTATAGGTGGCTGGTAGCACGGCAACTCACCAGGCCACTATAGGTGGCCGGTAGCACGGCAACTCACCAGGCCACTATAGGTGGCCGGTAGCACGGCAGCTCACCAGGCCACTATAGGTGGATGGCAGCACGGCAGCTCACCAGGGCACTATAGGTGGCCTTCAGCTCGACAACTCTCCAGGCGATTACAGGTGGCCGGCAGAACGGCAGCTCACCAGGCCACTATAGGTAGCCGGCAGCGCGGCAGCTCACCAGGCCACTAGAGGTGGCCGCGCTTCGACAGCTCACCAGGACACAACAGGTGGCCGGCAGCACGACAGCTCACCACGCTACTATAGGGGGCCGGCAGCACGGCAGCTCGCCAGGCCGCTATAGGTGGCCGGCAGCACGGCAGCTCACCAGGCCACTATAGGGAGCCGGCAGCACGGCAGCTCACCAGGCCACTATAGGTGGCCGGCAGCACGGCAGCTCACCAGGCCACTATAGGTGGCCGGTAGCACGGCAGCTCACCAGGCCGCTATAGGTGGCCGGCAGCACGGCAGCTCACCAGGCCACTATAGGTGGCCGGCAGCACGACAGCTCACCAAGCCACTATAGGCGGCCGGCAACACGGCAGCTCACCAGGCCATTATAGGTGGCCGGCAGCGCGACAGCTCACCATGCCACTATAGGTGGCCGGCAGCACTGCAACTCACCAGGCCACTAAAGGTGGCCGGCAGCATGGCAGCTCACCAGGCCACTATAGGTTGCCGGCAGCACGGCAGCTCACCAGGCTACTATAGGGGACGGGCAGCACGACAGCTCACCAGGCTACTATAGGTGGCCGGCAGCACGGCAGCTCACCAGGCCGCTATATGTGGCCCGAACACGGCAGCTCACCAGGCCACTATAGGTGGCCGGCAGCACGGCAGCTCACCAGGCCACTACAGGTGGCCGCGGCTCGACAGCTCACCATGCCACTATAGGTGGCCGGCAGCACGGCAGCTCACCAGGCCACTATAGGTGGCCGGCAGCACGACAGCTCACCAGGCTACTATAGGTGGCCGGCAGCACGGCAGCTCACCAGGCCACTATATGTGGCCGGCAGCACGGCAGCTCACCAGGCCACTATATGTGGCCGGCAGCACGGCAGCTCACCAGGCCACTATAGGTGGCCGGCAGCACGGCAGCTCACCAGGCCACTATAGGGGGTCGGCAGCACGGCAGCTCACCAGGCCACTATATGTGGCCGGCAGCACGGCAGCTCACCAGGCCGCTATAGGTGGCCGGCAGCACGGCAGCTCACCAGGCCACTATAGGTGGCCGGCAGCACGACAGCTCACCAAGCCACTATAGGCGGCCGGCAACACGGCAGCTCACCAGGCCGTTATAGGTGGCCGGCAGCACGGCAGCTCACCAGGCCACTATAGGTGGCCGGCAGCGCGACAGCTCACCATGCCACTATAGGTGGCCGGCAGCATTGCAACTCACCAGGCCGCTATAGGTGGCCGGTAGCACGGCAGCTCACCAGGCCGCTATATGTGGCCGGAACACGGCAGCTCACCAGGCCACTATAGGTGGATGGCAGCACGGCAGCTCACCAAGGCACTATAGGTGGCCGGCAGCACGACAGCTCACCAGGCCACTATAGGTGGCCGGCAGCACGACAGCTCACCATGCCACTATAGGTGGCCGGCAGCACGGCAGCTCACCAGGCCACTATAGGTGGCCTGTAGCACGGCAGCTCACCAGGCCGCTATATGTTTCCGGAACACGGCAGCTCACCAGGCCACTATAGGTGGATGGCAGCACGGCAGCTCACCAGGGCACTATAGGTGGCCTTCAGCTCGACAACTCTCCAGGCGATTACAGGTGGCCGGCAGCACGGCAGCTCTTCAGGTCACTATAGGTGGCCGGCAGCGCGGCAGCTCACCAGGTCACTACAGGTGGCCGGCAGCACGACAGCTCACCAGGCCGCTATAGGTGGCCGGCAGCACGGCCGCTCACCAGGCGACTATAGGTGGCCGGCAGCACGGCAGCTCACCAGGTCACTATAGGTGGCCGGTAGCACGGCAGCTCACCAGGCCACTACAGGTGGCCGCGGTTCGACAGCTCACCAGGACACTACAGGTGGCCGGCAGCACGACAGCTCACCACGCTACTATAGGGGGCCGGCAGCACGGCAGCTCGCCAGGCCCCTATAGGTGGCCGGCAGCACGGCAGCTCACCAGGCCACTATAGGGAGCCGGCAGCACGGCAGCTCACCAGGCCACTATAGGTGGCCGGCAGCACGGCAGCTCACCAGGCCACTATAGGTGGCCGGCAGCACGGCAGCTCACCAGGCCACTATAGGTGGCCGGTAGCACGGCAGCTCACCAGGCCGCTATAGGTGGCCGGCAGCACGGCAGCTCACCAGGCCACTATAGGTGGCCGGCAGCACGGCAGCTCACCAGGCCACTATAGGTGGATGGCAGCGCGGCAGCTCACCAGGTCACTCTAGGTGGCCGCTAGCATGGCAGCTCTCCATGCCACTAAAGGTGGCCGGCAGCACGGCAGCTCACCAGGCCACTATAGGTGGCCGGCAGCGCGGCAGCTCATCATGCCACTATAGGTGGCCGGCAGCACGACAGCTCACCAGGCCACTATAGGTGGCCGGTAGCACGGCCGCTCACCAGGCCGCTATATGTGGCCGGAACACGGCAGCTCACCAGGCCGCTATAGGTGGATGGCAGCACGGCAGCTCACCAGGGCACTATAGGTGGCCGGCAGCACGACAGCTCACCAGGCGACTATAGGTGGCCGGCAGCACGACAGCTCACCAGGCGACTATAGGTGGCGGGCAGCTCACCAGGCGACTATAGGTGGCGGGCAGCTCACCAGGCCACTATAGGTGGCCGGCAGCACGGCAGCTCACCAGGCCACTATAGGTGGCCGGCAGCACGGCAGCTCACCAGGCCACTATAGGTTGCCGGCAGCACGGCAGCTCACCAGGCCACTATAGGTGGCTGGTAGCACGGCAGCTCACCAGGCCGCTATAGGTGGCCGGCAGCACGGCAGCTCACCAGGCCACTATAGGTGGCCGGCAGCACGACAGCTCACCAAGCCACTATAGGCGGCCGGCAGCACGGCAGCTCACCAGGCCACTATAGGTGGCCGGCAGCACTGCAGCTCACCAGGCCACTATAGGTGGCCGGCAGCACGGCAGCTCACCAGGCCACTATAGGTGGTCGGCAGCACGGCAGCTCACCAGGCCACTATAGGTTGCCGGCAGCACTGCAGCTCACCAGGCCACTATAGGTGGCCGGCAGCACGGCAGCTCACCAGGCCACTATAGGTGGTCGGCAGCACGGCAGCTCACCAGGCCACTATAGGCGGCCGGCAACACGGCAGCTCACCAGGCCGTTATAGGTGGCCGGCAGCACGGCAGCTCACCAGGCCACTATAGGTGGCTGGTAGCACGGCAGCTCACCAGGCCGCTCTAGGTGGCCGGCAGCACGACAGCTCACCAGGCCACTATAGGTGGCCGGCAGCACGACAGCTCACCATGCCACTATAAGTGGCCGGCAGCACGGCAGCTCACCAGACCACTATAGGTGGCCGGTAGCACGGCAGCTCACCAAGCCACTATAGGCGGCCGGCAACACGGCAGCTCACCAGGCCACTATAGGCGGCCGGCAGCACGACAGCTCACCAGGCTACTATAGGGGACGGGCAGCACGGCAACTCACGAGGCCACTATAGGTGGCCGGCAGCATGGCAGCTCACCAGGCCACTACAGGTTGCCGGCAGCACGGCAGCTCACCAGGCTACTATAGGGGACGGACAGCACGACAGCTCACCAGGCCACTATAGGTGGCCGGCAGCACGACAGCTCACCATGCCACTATAGGTGGCCGGCAGCACGGCAGCTCACCAGGCCACTATAGGTTGCCGGCAGCACGACAGCTCACCAAGCCACTATAGGCGGCCGGCAATACGGCAGCTCACCATGCCGCTATAGGTGGCCGGCAGCACGGCAGCTCACCAGGCCACTATAGGTGGCCGGCAGCGCGACAGCTCACCATGCCACTATAGGTGGCCGGCAGCACGGCAACTCACCAGGCCACTATAGGTGGCCGGTTGCACGGCAGCTCACCAGGCCGCTATATGTGGCCGGAACACGGCAGCTCACCAGGCCACTATAGGTGGATGGCAGCACGGCAGCTCACCAAGGCACTATAGGTGGCCGGCAGCACGACAGCTCACCAGGCCACTATAGGTGGCCGGCAGCACGACAGCTCACCAGGCCACTATAGGTGGTCGGCAGCACGGCAGCTCACCAGGCCACTATAGGCGGCCGGCAACACGGCAGCTCACCAGGCCGTTATAGGTGGCCGGCAGCACGGCAGCTCACCAGGCCACTATAGGTGGCTGGTAGCACGGCAGCTCACCAGGCCGCTCTAGGTGGCCGGCAGCACGACAGCTCACCAGGCCACTATAGGTGGCCGGCAGCACGACAGCTCACCATGCCACTATAAGTGGCCGGCAGCACGGCAGCTCACCAGGCCACTATAGGTGGCCGGTAGCACGGCAGCTCACCAAGCCACTATAGGCGGCCGGCAACACGGCAGCTCACCAGGCCACTATAGGCGGCCGGCAGCACGACAGCTCACCAGGCTACTATAGGGGACGGGCAGCACGGCAACTCACCAGGCCACTATAGGTGGTCGGTAGCACGGCAGCTCACCAGGCCGCTATATGTTTCCGGAACACGGCAGCTCACCAGGCCACTATAGGTGGATGGCAGCACGGCAGCTCACCAGGGCACTATAGGTGGCCTTCAGCTCGACAACTCTCCAGGCGATTACAGGTGGCCGGCAGCACGGCAGCTCACCAGGTCACTATAGGTGGCCGGCAGCACGACAGCTCACCAGGCCGCTATAGGTGGCCGGCAGCACGGCCGCTCACCAGGCGACTTTAGGTGGCCGGCAGCACGGCAGCTCACCAGGTCACTATAGGTGGCCGGTAGCACGGCAGCTCACCAGGCCACTATAGGTGGATGGCAGCACGGCAGCTCACCAGGGCACTATAGGTGGCCTTCAGCTCGACAACTCTCCAGGCGATTACAGGTGGCCGGCAGCACGGCAGCTCACCAGGTCACTACAGGTGGCCGGCAGCACGACAGCTCACCAGGCCGCTATAGGTGGCCGGCAGCACGGCCGCTCACCAGGCGACTATAGGTGGCCGGCAGCACGGCAGCTCACCAGGTCACTATAGGTGGCCGGCAGCACGGCAGCTCACCAGGTCACTATAGGTGGCCGGTAGCACGGCAGCTCACCAGGCCACTACAAGCGGCCGCGGTTCGACAGCTCACCAGGACACTACAGGTGGCCGGCAGCACGACAGCTCACCACGCTACTATAGGGGGCCGGCAGCACTTCAGCTCGCCAGGCCCCTATAGGTGGCCGGCAGCACGGCAGCTCACCGGGCCACTATAGGGAGCCGGCAGCACGGCAGCTCACCAGGCCACTATAGGTGGCCGGCAGCACGGCAGCTCACCAGGCCACTATAGGTGGCCGGCAGCACGGCAGCTCACCAGGCCACTAAAGGTGGCCGGCAGCACGGCAGCTCACCAGGCCACTATAGGTGGCCGGCAGCACGGCAGCTCACCAGGCCACTATAGGTGGATGGCAGCGCGGCAGCTCACCAGGTCACTATAGGTGGCCGCTAGCACGGCAGCTCTCCATGCCACTAAAGGTGGCCGGCAGCACGGCAGCTCACCAGGCCACTATAGGTGGCCGGCAGCGCGACAGCTCATCATGCCACCATAGGTGGCCGGCAGCACGGCAGCTCACCAGGCCACTACAGGTGGCCGGTAGCACGGCCGCTCACCAGGCCGCTATATGTGGCCGGAACACGGCAGCTCACCAGGCCACTATAGGTGGATGGCAGCACGGCAGCTCACCAGGGCACTATAGGTGGTCGGCAGCACGACAGCTCACCAGGCCACTACAGGTGGCCGGCAGCACGACAGCTCACCATGCCACTATAAGTGGTCGGCAGCACGGCAGCTCACCAGGCCACTATAGGTGGCCGGTAGCACGGCAGCTCACCAGGCCGCTATATGTTTCCGGAACACGGCAGCGCGGCAGCTCACGAGGCCACTATAGGTGGTCGGCAGAACGAGGGCTCACCAGGCCACTATAGGTGGCCGGCAGCGCGACAGCTCACCAGGCCACTATAGGTGGCCGGCAGCACGGCAGCTCACCAGGGCACTATAGGTGACCTTCAGCTCGACAATTCTCCAGGCGACTACAGGTGGCCGGCAGCGCGACAGCTCACCAGGCCACTATAGGCGGCCGGCAGCACGACAGCTCACCAGGCTACTATAGGTGGCCGGCAGCACGGCAGCTCACCAGGCGACTATAGGTGGCCGGCAGCACGGCAGCTCACCAGGCCACTATAGGTGGCCGGCAGCACGGCAGCTCACCAGGCCACTATAGGTGGCCGGCAGCACGGCAGCTCACCAGGCCACTATAGGTGGCCGGCAACGCTACAGCTCACCAGGCCACTATAGGTGGCGGGTGGCACGGCAGCTCACCAGGCCACTATAGGTGGCCGGCAGCTCACCAGGCCACTATAGGTGGCCGGCAGTGCGGCAGCTCACCAGGCCACTATAGCTGGCCGGCAGCGCTACAGCTCACCAGGCCACTATAGGTGGCCGGCCGCATGAGAGCTCACCAGGCCACTACAGGTGGACGCGGCTCGACAGCTCACCCGGCCACTATAGGTGGCCGGCAGCACGGCAGCTCACCAGGCCACTATAGGTGGCCGGTAGCACGACAGCTCACCAGGCTACTATAGGGGGCCGGCAGCACGGCAGCACGGCAGCTCACCAGGCGACTATAGGTGGCGGGCAGCTCACCAGGCGACTATAGGTGGCGGGCAGCTCACCAGGCCACTATAGGTGGCCGGCAGCACGGCAGCTCACCAGGCCACTACAGGTGGCACGGCAGTTCACCAGGCCACTATAGGTGGCCGAAGCTCGACAGCTCACCAGCACACTACAGGTGGCCAGCAGCACGACAGCTCACCAGGCTACTATAGGGGGCCGGCAGCTCGACAGCTCACCCGGCCACTATAGGGGGCCGGCAGCACGGCAGCTCACCAGGTCACTATAGGTGGCGGGTGGCACGGCAGCTCACCAGGCCACTATAGGTGGCCGGCAGCTCACCAGGCCACTATAGGTGGCCGGCAGTGCGGCAGCTCACCAGGCCACTATAGCTGGCCGGCAGCGCTACAGCTCACCAGGCCACTATAGGCGGCCGGCAGCACGACAGCTCACCAGGCTACTATAGGGGACGGGCAGCACGGCAACTCACCAGGCCACTATAGGTGGCCGGCAGCATGGCAGCTCACCAGGCCACTATAGGTTGCCGGCAGCACGGCAGCTCACCAGGCTACTATAGGGGACGGGCAGCACGACAGCTCACCAGGCCACTATAGGTGGCCGGCAGCACGACAGCTCACCATGCCACTATAGGTGGCCGGCAGCACGGCAGCTCACCAGGCCACTATAGGTGGCCGGCAGCACGACAGCTCACCAAGCCACTATAGGCGGCCGGCAATACGGCAGCTCACCATGCCGCTATAGGTGGCCGGCAGCACGGCAGCTCACCAGGCCACTATAGGTGGCCGGCAGCGCGACAGCTCACCATGCCACTATAGGTGGCCGGCAGCACGGCAACTCACCAGGCCACTATAGGTGGCCGGTAGCACGGCAGCTCACCAGGCCGCTATATGTGGCCGGAACACGGCAGCTCACCAGGCCACTATAGGTGGATGGCAGCACGGCAGCTCACCAAGGCACTATAGGTGGCCGGCAGCACGACAGCTCACCAGGCCACTATAGGTGGCCGGCAGCACGACAGCTCACCATGCCACTATAGGTGGCCGGCAGCACGGCAGCTCACCAGGCCACTATAGGTGGTCGGTAGCACGGCAGCTCACCAGGCCGCTATATGTTTCCGGAACACGGCAGCTCACCAGGCCACTATAGGTGGATGGCAGCACGGCAGCTCACCAGGGCACTATAGGTGGCCTTCAGCTCGACAACTCTCCAGGCGATTACAGGTGGCCGGCAGCACGGCAGCTCACCCGGTCACTATAGGTGGCCGGCAGCGCGGCAGCTCACCAGGTCACTACAGGTGGCCGGCAGCACGACAGCTCACCAGGCCGCTATAGGTGGCCGGCAGCACGGCCGCTCACCAGGCGACTATAGGTGGCCGGCAGCACGGCAGCTCACCAGGTCACTATAGGTGGCCGGTAGCACGGCAGCTCACCAGGCCACTACAGGTGGCCGCGGTTCGACAGCTCACCAGGACACTACAGGTGGCCGGCAGCACGACAGCTCACCACGCTACTATAGGGGGCCGGCAGCACGGCAGCTCGCCAGGCCCCTATAGGTGGCCGGCAGCACGGCAGCTCACCAGGCCACTATAGGGAGCCGGCAGCACGGCAGCTCACCAGGCCACTATAGGTGGCCGGCAGCACGGCAGCTCACCAGGCCACTATAGGTGGCCGGCAGCACGGCAGCTCACCAGGCCACTATAGGTGGCCGGCAGCACGGCAGCTCACCAGGCCACTATAGGTGGCCGGCAGCACGGCAGCTCACCAGGCCACTATAGGTGGATGGCAGCGCGGCAGCTCACCAGGTCACTATAGGTGGCCGCTAGCACGGCAGCTCTCCATGCCACTAAAGGTGGCCGGCAGCACGGCAGCTCACCAGGCCACTATAGGTGGCCTGCAGCGCGACAGCTCATCATGCCACCATAGGTGGCCGGCAGCACGGCAGCTCACCAGGCCACTACAGGTGGCCGGTAGCACGGCCGCTCACCAGGCCGCTATATGTGGCCGGAACACGGCAGCTCACCAGGCCACTATAGGTGGATGGCAGCACGGCAGCTCACCAGGGCACTATAGGTGGCCGGCAGCACGACAGCTCACCAGGCCACTACAGGTGGCCGGCAGCACGACAGCTCACCATGCCACTATAAGTGGTCGGCAGCACGGCAGCTCACCAGGCCACTATAGGTGGCCGGTAGCACGGCAGCTCACCAGGCCGCTATATGTTTCCGGAACACGGCAGCGCGGCAGCTCACGAGGCCACTATAGGTGGTCGGCAGAACGAGGGCTCACCAGGCCACTATAGGTGGCCGGCAGCGCGACAGCTCACCAGGCCACTATAGGTGGCCGGCAGCACGGCAGCTCACCAGGGCACTATAGGTGACCTTCAGCTCGACAATTCTCCAGGCGACTACAGGTGGCCGGCAGCGCGACAGCTCACCAGGCCACTATAGGTGGCCGGCAGCGCGACAGCTTACCAGGCCACTATATGTGGCCGGCAGCACGACAGCTCACCATAGCCACTATAGGCGGCCGGCAGCACGGCGGCTCACCAGGGCATATAGGTGGCCTTCAGCTCGACAACTCTCCAGGCGACTACAGGTGGCCGGCAGCACGGCAGCTCACCAGGCCACTATAGGTGGCCGGCAGCGCGGCAGCTCACCAGGTCACTACAGTTGGCCGGCAGCACGACAGCTAACCAGGCTACTATAGGGGGCCGGCAGCACGGCAGCTCACCAGGCGACTATAGGTGGCCGGCAGCAGGGCAGCTCACCAGGCCACTATAGGTGACCGGCAGCACGGCAGCTCACCAGGCCACTATAGGTGGCCGGCAGCACGGCAGCTCACCAGGCCACTATAGGTGGCCGGCAGCACGGCAGCTCACCAGGCCACTATAGGTGGCCGGCAACGCTACAGCTCACCAGGCCACTATAGGTGGCGGGTGGCACGGCAGCTCACCAGGCCACTATAGGTGGCCGGCAGCTCACCAGGCCACTATAGGTGGCCGGCAGTGCGGCAGCTCACCAGGCCACTATAGCTGGCCGGCAGCGCTACAGCTCACCAGGCCACTATAGGTGGCCGGCCGCATGAGAGCTCACCAGGCCACTACAGGTGGACGCGGCTCGACAGCTCGCCCGGCCACTATAGGTGGCCGGCAGCACGGCAGCTCACCAGGCCACTATAGGTGGCCGGTAGCACGACAGCTCACCAGGCTACTATAGGGGGCCGGCAGCACGGCAGCTCACCAGGCGACTATAGGTGGCGGGCAGCTCACCAGGCGACTATAGGTGGCGGGCAGCTCACCAGGCCACTATAGGTGGCCGGCAGCACGGCAGCTCACCAGGCCACTATAGGTGGCCGGCAACACGGCAGCTCACCAGGCCACTACAGGTGGCACGGCAGTTCACCAGGCCACTATAGGTGGCCGAAGCTCGACAGCTCACCAGCACACTACAGGTGGCCAGCAGCACGACAGCTCACCAGGCTACTATAGGGGGCCGGCAGCTCGACAGCTCACCCGGCCACTATAGGGGGCCGGCAGCACGGCAGCTCACCAGGCCACTATAGGTGGCCGGCAGCATGGCAGCTCACCAGGTCACTATAGGTGGCGGGTGGCACGGCAGCTCACCAGGCCACTATAGGTGGCCGGCAGCTCACCAGTCCACTATAGGTGGCCGGCAGTGCGGCAGCTCACCAGGCCACTATAGCTGGCCGGCAGCGCTACAGCTCACCAGGCCACTATAGGTGGCCGGCCGCATGAGAGCTCACCAGGCCACTACAGGTGGACGCGGCTCGACAGCTCACCCGGCCACTATAGGTGGCCGGCAGCACGGCAGCTCACCAGGCCACTATAGGTGGCCGGTAGCACGACAGCTCACCAGGCTACTATAGGGGGCCGGCAGCACGGCAACTCACCAGGCGACTATAGGTGGCGGGCAGCTCACCAGGCGACTATAGGTGGCCGGCAGCACGACAGCTCACCATAGCCACTATAGGCGGCCGGCAGCACGGCAGCTCACCAGGGCATATAGGTGGCCTTCAGCTCGACAACTCTCCAGGCGACTACAGGTGGCCGGCAGCACGGCAGCTCACCAGGCCACTATAGGTGGCCGGCAGCGCGGCAGCTCACCAGGTCACTACAGGTGGCCGGCAGCACGACAGCTAACCAGGCTACTATAGGGGGCCGGCAGCACGGCAGCTCACCAGGCGACTATAGGTGGCCGGCAGCACGGCAGCTCACCAGGCCACTATAGGTGACCGGCAGCACGGCAGCTCACCAGGCCACTACAGGTGGCACGGCAGTTCACCAGGCCACTATAGGTGGCCGAAGCTCGACAGCTCACCAGCACACTACAGGTGGCCAGCAGCACGACAGCTCACCAGGCTACTATAGGGGGCCGGCAGCTCGACAGCTCACCCGGCCACTATAGCTGGCCGGCAGCGCTACAGCTCACCAGGCCACTATAGGTGGCCGGCAGCACGGCAGCTCACCAGGGCACTATAGGTGGCCGGCAGCACGGCAGCTCACCAGGCCACTATAGGTGGCCGCAGCTCGACAGCTCACCATCACACTACAGGTGGCCGGCAGCACGACAGCTCACCAGGCTACTAAAGGGGGCCAGCAGCACGACAGCTCACCAGGCCACTATAGGTGGCCGGTAGCACGACAGCTCACCAGGCTACTATAGGGGGCCGGCAGCACGGCAGCTCACCAGGCGACTATAGGTGGCGGGCAGCTCACCAGGCGACTATAGGTGGCGGGCAGCTCACCAGGCCACTATAGGTGGCCGGCAGCACGGCAGCTCACCAGGCCACTATAGGTGGCCGGCAGCACGGCAGCTCACGAGGCCACTATAGGTGGCCGGCAGAACGAGAGCTCACCAGGCTACTATAGGTGGCCGGCAGCACGACAGCTCACCAGGCCACTATAGGTGGCCGGCAACACGGCAGCTCACCAGGGCACTATAGGTGGCCTTCAGCTCGACAACTCTCCAGGCCACTATAGGTGGTCGGCAGCACGGCAGCTCACCAGGGCACTATAGGTGGCCTTCAGCTCGACAACTCTCCAGGCAACTACAGGTGGCCGGCAGCACGGCAGCTCACCAAGCCACTTTAGGTGGCCGGCAGCACGGCAGCTCGCCAGGCTACTATAGGTGGCCGGCAGCACGACAGCTCACCAGGCCACTATAGCTGGCCGGCAGCGCTACAGCTCACCAGGCCACTATAGGTGGCCGGCCGCATGAGAGCTCACCAGGCCACTACAGGTGGACGCGGCTCGACAGCTCACCCGGCCACTATAGGTGGCCGGCAACACGGCAGCTCACCAGGGCACTATAGGTGGCCTTCAGCTCGACAACTCTCCAGGCAACTACAGATGGCCGGCAGCACGGCAGCTCACCAGGGCACTATAGGTGGCCTTCAGCTCGACACCTCTCCAGGCAACTACAGGTGGCCGGCAGCACGGCAGCTCACCAAGCCACTATAGGTGGCCGGCAGCACGGCAGCTCACCAGGCCACTATAGGTGGCCGGTAGCACGACAGCTCACCAGGCTACTATAGGGGGCCGGCAGCACGGCAGCTCACCAGGCGACTATAGGTGGCGGGCAGCTCACCAGGCGACTATAGGTGGCGGGCAGCTCACCAGGCCACTATAGGTGGCCGGCAGCACGGCAGCTCACCAGGCCACTACAGGTGGCACGGCAGTTCACCAGGCCACTATAGGTGGCCGAAGCTCGACAGCTCACCAGCACACTACAGGTGGCCAGCAGCACGACAGCTCACCAGGCCACTATAGGTGGCCGGTAGCACGACAGCTCACCAGGCTACTATAGGGGGCCGGCAGCACGGCAGCTCACCAGGCGACTATAGGTGGCGGGCAGCTCACCAGGCGACTATAGGTGGCGGGCAGCTCACCAGGCCACTATAGGTGGCCGGCAGCACGGCAGCTCACCAGGCCACTATAGGTGGCCGGCAGCACGGCAGCTCACGAGGCCACTATAGGTGGCCGGCAGAACGAGAGCTCACCAGGCTACTATAGGTGGCCGGCAGCACGACAGCTCACCAGGCCACTATAGGTGGCCGGCAACACGGCAGCTCACCAGGGCACTATAGGTGGCCTTCAGCTCGACAACTCTCCAGGCCACTATAGGTGGTCGGCAGCACGGCAGCTCACCAGGGCACTATAGGTGGCCTTCAGCTCGACAACTCTCCAGGCAACTACAGGTGGCCGGCAGCACGGCAGCTCACCAAGCCACTTTAGGTGGCCGGCAGCACGGCAGCTCACCAGGCTACTATAGGTGGCCGGCAGCACGACAGCTCACCAGGCCACTATAGGTGGCCGGCAACACGGCAGCTCACGAGGCCACTATAGGTGGCCGGCAGAACGGGAGCTCACCAGGCCACTATAGGTGGCCGGCAGCACGACAGCTCACCAGGCCACTATAGGTGGCCGGCAGCACGGCAGCTCACCAGGGCACTATAGGTGGCCTTCAGCTCGACAACTCTCCAGGCAACTACAGATGGCCGGCAGCACGGCAGCTCACCAGGCGACTATAGGTGGCGGGCAGCTCACCAGGCGACTATAGGTGGCGGGCAGCTCACCAGGCCACTATAGGTGGCCGGCAGCACGGCAGCTCACCAGGCCACTACAGGTGGCACGGCAGTTCACCAGGCCACTATAGGTGGCCGAAGCTCGACAGCTCACCAGCACACTACAGGTGGCCAGCGGCACGACAGCTCACCAGGCTACTATAGGGGGCCGGCAGCTCGACAGCTCACCCGGCCACTATAGGGGGCCGGCAGCACGGCAGCTCACCAGGCCACTATAGGTGGCCGGCAGCATGGCAGCTCACCAGGTCACTATAGGTGGCGGGTGGCACGGCAGCTCACCAGGCCACTATAGGTGGCCGGCAGCTCACCAGGCCACTATAGGTGGCCGGCAGTGCGGCAGCTCACCAGGCCACTATAGCTGGCCGGCAGCGCTACAGCTCACCAGGCCACTATAGGTGGCCGGCCGCATGAGAGCTCACCAGGCCACTACAGGTGGACGCGGCTCGACAGCTCACCCGGCCACTATAGGTGGCCGGCAGCACGGCAGCCCACCAGGCCACTATAGGTGGCCGGTAGCACGACAGCTCACCAGGCTACTATAGGGGGCCGGCAGCACGGCAGCTTACCAGGCCACTATAGGTGGCCGGCAGCACGACAGCTCGCCAGGCCACTATAGGTGGCCGGCAGCACGGCAGCTCACCAGGCTACTATAGGTGGCCGGCAGCACGGCAGCTCACGAGGCCACTATAGGTGGCCGGCAGAACGAGAGCTCACGAGGCCACTATAGGTGGCCGGCAGAACGAGAGCTCACCAGGCCACTATAGGTGGCCGGCAGCACGACAGCTCACCAGGCCACCATAGGTGGCCGGCAGCACGGCAGCTCACCAGGGCACTATAGGTGGCCTTCAGCTCGACAACTCTCCAGGCGACTACAGGTGGCCTGCAACACGGCAGCACGGCAGCTCACCAGGCCTCTATAGGTGGATGGCAGCGCGGCAGCTCACCAGGCCACTATAGGTTGCCGGCAGCACGACAGCTCACCAGGCCACTATAGGTGGCCGGCAGCGCGACAGCTCACCAGGCCACTATAGGTGGCCGGCAGCACGGCAGCTCACCAGGCCACTATAGGTGGCCGGCAGCACGGCAGCTCACCAGGCCCCAGCAGCTCGACTACTCTCCAGACCACTACAGGTGGACGGCAGCGCGACAGCTCATCAGGCCACTATAAGTGGCCGGCAGCCAGATTCGTTAATCACAGGTTTCCTTACTGGACGATGCCCAGTCAACGAAACAATGGGCATCATACAAGATGACACTTGCCGAATGTGTAGTGAAGACGAAGAAACAGCAGAGCACATACTATGCCACTGTAACTGCCTGGTCAGTACACGTCACGTCACCTAGTCAAGTATCATCTTGAAGCAGAGGAAATCGCTGCTGGCTCACTCAAAAGCATACTAAGCCTTATCACTAACTCAGGTTTTCTGAGTGAACTGTAAGTGGGGGATCAGGCGACTCTCTCCCACCCCTTTGTCCTATCTATCTATCTATAGTTGTATTCATTTCATAAAGAAAATAAAATCCAAATAAGCAAAGTTGATAGGTGTGTTTGGGCAATAACGACCCATTTCACTGCCCAGAGAGATACCGATGCCGGTGTCATTTACGTCTAAAGGCCAACTCACTACCCTTTGTGCGAAAGGCACTCTCTATATATGTATCTCAACCTAAACAACTAGATTATAATCAACATATTGTTAATGGAATGAAATGAAAGGCTTATTTCCGCGATCCCATGTATTCACTTCTGTGCCCACAATGGATTTCCCTAGCTTATCTCTGACATCCGTTACAGGTTGCTGGCTGTCAGCAGCAAATTGTTTCCCAGGGTAAGACTGATTGACCATTTTAGTTTACTTATACGTATGATGTATCGCAATCTGACCGATAACTATTATCCAGAGCCAGTTTTGCCACTTATCGATCGAAATGCATTAGTATGCACACAGATACGTGCGGTGTTTTAAAATCCAATTAGTTTGCTTGTATCTTTCTGCCCGATTGTCCTCCAAGCAGTAACGTATCTGCAATTGCTTAGGTGAAGAATATCCCAACATCAAATGCAGCTTGTGGCTCGTTCTCTTCTCTTCATTATACTCGAAGCACAACGACCTGCATTCGTTGCCTTTATTTGATGAGATTCCCCACCAGAACCATTTAGGTGTTATCCAAACGCTTTTGTACTTGTTGCACTTCTGGTAACTTTCACTCAGTGGAGTGGGAGGGCCTGGTCCTGGAGGTATACAATGGTTGATCTACGAGTGTTCGTCGCAGCAGACCACTTGCATAGGTCTTATGTTAGGTTCGGAAAACGCTTCTAGTATATTAAGTAAAAAGACGCTAAGTCGCATGCTTCTAGTGGAATCTTTGAAAGGCGTACCTATATTCCGTCGGCCTTTACTGAGTATATAATGACGATGATGAGTAACGTCCTTGATTAGTTGTAAAAGGATGGCCTTGGGGTATTGTATAGATGTTATATCCAAAGGATTTCTGGATATTCTCTGGTCGCCAGCATTATTACCTTTATCCTTGATATGAATACGGTATAATGCTATGAAGGGGACCTGGCGGTCTTTCGATCAATCGATAACCAACCAAATTGATCGACAGACACTCCTCCAGCATCCTGGATGTCCGAACCTTTCGAGGAGCCAACATCGATTCGGATCATTACCCTGTTGCAGCCAAGGTACGAATGCGAATTTCTCGGAATCAACGGAGTCGAGTAAGAACACCAATCGCAGGAGACCGCCAGGACCTTCGCCGATCGAGTCTCCCTCAAGCTCTCTCAAGTCCCGATGCAATCTGCAGAAACCATAGAACAGCAATGGAGTCGTTGTCAGAACACCATCAGAGAGGCCGCCTCAGATGTACTCGGTTTCGAGCCACCACCGTCAAGAAACCCCTGGTTTGATGATGAGTGCAGACAGGCCCATGTAGAGAAACAGAATGCATACATGGCCACAATGCATCGGCGGACGAGAGCTGCCCGCAATCTCCATGAACAGAAAAGGAAGGAGGAGCATGCGCTTCTGAGAAGGAAAAAGAAGGAGCACGAGAAGCGCGAGATCGAGGAGATGGGGAGATGTTACTGCAGGAACGACGTTCGAAAATTTTACCAGAAAGTAAAACGAATATGCCTAGGCTATAAAGCCAGAGCAGAAGCCTGCAGGGAGGAGCACGGACAACTAGTAGTGGAGTCACAGTCGATGCTGAGATTGTGGAAGGACCACTTCTGCAGACTGTATAACGGCGATGATAGTCAAAATGCCGCCGTCAGGCAGAGCGAACCATTCTCAATGGACGAAGACGAAGGAGAATCCCGTCTACCCGACCTAGACGATGTTAAGATAGCGATATCGAAGCTTAAGTCTTATAAAGCTGCTCGAGCCGACGGACTCCCCGCGGAACTGTTTAAAGCAGCTGGCGATGAGCTGGTCAGGAACATGCACCAACTCATCTGCAAGATATGGTCGGAAGAACGCATGCCCGATGAATGGAATCGCAGTATCGTTTGCCCGGTCCATAAGAAAGGAGACCCCTATGACTGCGCCAATTACAGAGGGATAAGCCTCCTGAACATCGCATACAAGATCCTCTCTGCCGTGGACAAGTGCCTGGTTCCTACCAGTTTGGTTTCAGACCAGGAAAATCCACGATGGACCAAATATTTACACTACGGCAGATCTTGGAGAAGACCCATGAATTCCAGGTCGACACGCACCATCTTTTCGTCGACTTTAAAGCCGCGTATGACAGTGTTTATAGAGACGAGCTATGCAGAGCCACGTCATGTTTTAACATTCCTACCAAACTCGTCCGACTGTGCAGGATGACAATGAAGAACTCTCGCTGCTGAATTAAGGTCGGAGGTGAACTAACCTACCCCTTTGACGTTAAAAAAGATTTTAGACAGGATGACGCACTGTCATGTGATTTCTGTAACATCATACTTGGAAAGATCGTGCGGGACTCTGCGGCCAATACAAGAGGAACGATCTACTTCAAGTCCATACAATTGCTTGCCTACGCAGATGACATTGACGTTATTGGACGGACAAAGCGAGACGTCAATGAGGCGTTCGCCAGCATTGAAGCAGAAGCGGCTAAAGTGGGTCTAAGGGTAAATGGGGACGAGACCAAATATATGCTGTCATGAAAAGAAGACGCGCAACACCGACGTCTTGGTCAGAACGTGACCCTCGGCAGCTATATTTTTGAAGTAGTCAAGGACTTTGTCTACCTTGGCTCGATAATGACAAGCAGCAACGGCACCAGCGCTGAGATAAAATGCAGAATAACTCTTGTCAACCGCTGTTTATCCTGGCTCAAGGGGCAATTGAGTAGTAGAGCCCTCTCTCGAAAAACTAAGGTATCCCTCTACAAAACCTTAATCATCCAGGTCCTCCTCTACTTCGCTGAGGCTTGGACGTTATCAAAAGCGGATGAAGAGGCTCTTGGGCGTTTCGAGAGGAAAATTCTTTGTGCAATCTTTGGTCACGTTTGTGTAAACGGAGAGTGGAGGAGGAGATTCAACCAAGAACTGTACGGGCTGTACAGCGACATCGGCCTGGTTAGACGTCTTCGGACCCAACGTCTAAGATGGCTAGGCCATGTAGAGCGAATGGACACCAACGCTCCGGCCCGAAGAGTCTTCGACTCCAACTCTGAGGGACGACGCAGCAGACGACGAACGCATTTAAGGTGGCACGCACAGGTGGAAAGGGACCTCAACCAACTGGGCGTGCGGCACTGGAAGCGGCTGGCCCAGGATCGGACCGGCTGGAGAGGCTTGTTGGTTGAGGCCCTGGTTCACCCTGAACTGTAGCGCCATCAAAGTAAGTAGGTAATGTTATGAAGGAGGTCTTTCAAGTCTCCTTATAGTATAAATGTGTCTAGCATTTTTTAAAGTATCAGAGTAGGCCAACAGGTCTTGAGCTGTCCACACGGTTACTCCCCGTAGTAGCTAAATAGCTGCCAATATCACAATGCCGAATTCAGTTAACAACGACTTCGGACCTATGTTACGCAGGATAACTGAAAAGGTCCTTCGAATCGGCCAATGCGAACACAATACAATTTACTTATTACTACGTTTACGAATGACATTACTCGTCAAGTTGTTCCAGACGTCCTGACGCGAATTCCATTTATGCACGAGAGTAGTTCTAAGTGAACCCCATATACCATCGGCCAGAAGCCATTCGATTCTTTGTTGCAGGGGTAGCTAATCTTCCGTATATATCTTGTTCCGCGAGTGGACAGCTCTGATCCCAAGTTCCATATTAAAATGTTGCTCATGGTGCACTCAGTATTAGAATTTTTTTTTTGCATTGGAACCAAACCACATATAGAAGGGAAAGGTGGTTGCAAAAGGACCGTTTATTGCTTACAAGAGCGCCGATAAGTAACAATTGGCAATAGTGAGATAGATTATAGGGATAGCGGTTGAGTGCTAATTAACATTTCCAACTGTTAATGGCTTGCTTTACATAAGACGATATAATGCCTTTATAAAACTATAAGTGTACAAGTACACACACTGCACCTTTCTACGGGAACCAATGAAGCGAGTGAAGGGGGCTGTTTATAGAGGACGAGTGCAAGATAGGGCGACTCTTAATGGTAATTAAATCGAAATGGCGTTCATTGTTAAAGTGCTAAATTTGTCCGGATGTGCCACGATACCGCATACTGGCGTCGCCAATATTGCAATGATAATAAATAAATAATAAATGTTGACGGATATGTACATTGGAACATGAAGAGCGCCATGACGCAGTGGGTATCTAGTGTGTTGGCCTCTGACGCCGATGACACGGGATCGAATCCCGCTCGACTTTGGTCCTTCATGGACTGTTACGCCTACATATGGATGACGAGTGCAGGAGGATTCACACAGCGAAGCAGGATGCATATAAGGCCTCGCTGCATAAAAGAACAAGAGCAGCTCGTGAGCTCTACGGGTTAAAAAGAAAAGAGGAGCTTGAGCTACTCAGGAGAAAGAAGAAAGAGAATGAGAAGCGCGCGTGACGTTCGAAAGTCTTATCAACAGATAAAGCGAACATGCCAAGGTTATAAAGCCAGAACGGAAGCCTGCAGGGATGAGAACGGACACCTAGTAGTAGAACCGCAGTCGATGCTGAGAATATGGAAAAACCACTTCTGCAGATTGTATAACGGCGATGCTAGTCAATATACCGCTGTCAGGCAGAATGATCCATTTCTAATCGACGGAGACCTCAGAGAATTCTGTCCCCCTGACCTCGACGAAGTTAAGATTGCCATATCGAAGCTCAAGTCGAATAAAACTGCTGGCGCAGACGGACTGTCTGCTGAGCTCTTCAAGGCAGCTAGGGATGACCTGGTTGGGAGCATGCACCAGCTCATCCGAAAGATATGGTTAGAGGAAAGCATGCCCGAGGAATGGAGTCTCAGCATCGTATGCCCGATCCGCAAGAAAGGAGACCCCTCTGATTGCGCCAACTATAGAGGAATAAGTTTCCTTAACATCGCCTACAAAATCTTCTCTGCCGTTTTGTGTGAACGTCTGAAGCCTTTTGTAAATAAGCTGATAGGTCCTTATCAGTGCGTATTCAGGCCAGGGAAGTCCACCATCGACCAAATCTTCACACTACGACAGATCCTGGAAAAAACCAATGAATTTCAAGTCGACACTCGCTACCTATTTGTCGACTTCAAAGCCGCATACGATAGCGTAATTAGAGACGAGCTATACAACGTTATGTCTAGCTTTGACATACCTGCTAAACTCGTCCGACTATGCAGGATGACTTTGGAGTGAACACCTTACCGATAGTTTTGATGTCAAAAAAGGATTTAGGCAGGGCGATGTGCTGTCGTGTGATGTCTTCAACATCATATTGGAAATGATTGTGCAAAAATCACTGGCCAATACAAGAGACACAATCTGTTTCAAACCCTCGCAACTCCTCGCATACGCCGACGGTATTGACATAATAGGTAGATCACAGCGAGATGTCAATGAGGTGTTTGCAAGTATTGAGTTCGAGGCGGCTAAAGTTGGTCTGGCGGTAAACGAGGGCTATTTAGATACGCTGTCATCGAAAAAGGACGGCCACCACCGACGTCTTGGCCAGAACGTTCGTTTTGGCAGATGTAAGTTCGAAGTAGTTAAGGACTTCTTCTACACCAGTTCCGAAATCAAACGCAGATTCACTCCTGCCAATGGCTGTTTCTTTGGGCTCAGGAGGCAATTGAGTAATAGAGCGCTCTCCCGAACGACAAAGTGGAGTCTATATAAGACCCTTATCATCCCGGTCCTGTTGTACGGGCGACGCAGAAGCATGGACACATCAAAGGCGGATGAGGAGGCCCTTGGTCGGTTCGAGAGAAAGATTTTGCGCGTGATTTTTGGGTCTATAAACGCAGACGGGGGATGGTGGAGAAGATTCAACCACGAACTTTACAGGCTGTACAGCGACATGAGCCTAGTCAGGCGTCTACGGATTCAACGCCTAAGATGGTTGGGCCATGTAGAGCGAATGGACACCACAGACGAAGAAGCAGGTGACGGCCGGACTTAAGATGGCGCACATAGGTGGAAGGGGCCTCAGCCAACTGGGTGTGCGGCTATGGAAAAGGCTAGCAAAAGATGGTGCTAGTCGGAGGGGCACGATGGTTGAGGCTCAGGTTCACCCCGAACTGTAGCGCCCATTAAGAAGAAGAAGAAGCAAATATAACCTGACGTGGAACGAAAACTACATACTATACTGCATTCTTCTTTCTTCTTTGATGGCGTTACAGCCCATGAAGGACCAGAGCCGCGCTTCTCTCAATCACCCATGTTGTGTGTGATTTATTTTTCACATAGGTGAAAGGGACTCCCAGTTTAATGCCGATTCCGAACGGCATGAGTCGAGAAGCTTTTTCACGGCAAGTATACTACGAAGGGTTTTTGCCAGTACCCCGCCGAGGAGGAACGCCGCGAAATAAACATTCGATGACGTCGGTGTTATCGGGATCCGAACTCGCTCATCGTGCGCCAGAGTCCAACACACTAACCACTGCGCCACGGCGTCCTATACTGTATCAGTACTATAAGATACATAATACATCGAACAAAAAACTTGATGGTTATGTCAACTCAAATCTGAGAATATAAATAGTAAGTCAGAAGCCTTTCATCAAATGGTAACACAATTCATAGAATGGGAACAGTACGGATGCAACTACGTTCAATGGCAACGATAATAATACCATGCATAGCAGAGGCACTGTTAAAAAAGCATCTACTGAATTCAATTTCACTTTAAGGACGTCTTCATCAACAACAACGGACGGATTTGCATCTGGATTGTAATAGTCACACACATGCAAGTACATATTTCCAATATTAAGTGTTGTTACATACACTTCACTAAATTCAGTGAAGAAAAGATGCATAAGAGATTGGATGTCACGTATCCTAGATGGTTAGGGAGTCAAGAGGATACATTGCGAAATGTCGTGTGACTGGTGCATGATATGCTTTACCAGTTCGTTAAGGGTAAGGTGGATGAGACCATAAGCAAATAATAATAAAGTGACTTCTCAGTTCTAAATTATATTTACGTAGGCTTAACGAGAGAAGCTTGGCTCTGGCCCTTCATGGGCTGTAACGCCGCCGAAGAAGAAGAGGTATAATGCGTACTTACATACAAGGATGCTTTAAAGGAAGGGTTAATAGACTGATGTCAATTTTCTAAATTCTTTTGCTTGCCACTGCCTACAATACATAATCTTACGATGGAGTAGTAGATAAGGAGTATAGCGCCAATTCCCTTTTCTTAAGAAGATTTAATAAAACGCCTTTCCTCTGCTCTTCTGTTTGTTTGAGTAAGAAAATGTACCATATTGCGTCCGTTGCAGATGCGCTCGCTGGCCTGTATTCTAACAACCAAACTATGAGCATAAACAATGTCAATACATAAGTCGCCCTTAGTGTACAATATGCGTATAATCCCGAAATCTAGAATGAAAAATGCCACTGCAGGAAAGGCATGCGACGCGAAGAGATACAAGATACAAGTAAGCTAGTGCTGTGTAGGTGCGAATATTAGCGTTTTTTTAAATTAAATAGTCGGTATGCAGACATTTCTCATTCTTAAGGACGAATATCGATTCCTGCTGCTTTCCTTACCTTACTCATCCACCTCTTCTTCGTCATACTTCTGCACCGAATACCGGATAGCACCTGCTGCCCGTGGTCCCATCGCCCTTCCTACATATTATAGCGTTCGACAATCATACTTTTATGTGCTTACATCCGCCGTTAAAACAAGTGAATAAATTAAATCAATAAATACGTAGAAACCGACATGGGAATAAGGACTATTCATGAAACGAGTTGAATGCTTTATTGCAAACGCGTCGCCCTAACTCCGTATCGCATCGCATCGCATCATTTGATGCGATGTCGCTTACGATATTCCTATGGGCGACGGGGTTGATTTGTCTAGTGGTAGTGGTGTTATCGGCACTTTGCCACTAGCTGCGGCGGATGAAGCTCTCCTTGTATAAATATGTCTAGCACTTTTCAAGGCATCACAGTTGATCAACAGGTCTTAAGCTGTAATTTAGTGTTGACGGTCATTCCCAGTAGCAGCTAGTGGCTACCGTATTTCTTTGATTTCATTCCATAAACCTCGGAATTCGACTATTTCCATTTAGTGTTGTTATTAACTAACAAATAACGAGAACAAAAGATCCGAGTTTAGACGAATTTATAAAAAAGTGAAATATTTTGTGTTTTAAGTGTTAAGGGTAGTGGGAAGCGAAGTTCCTCTTGCTTTCTGCTGTAGATAGTTTCCAGTGGTTTCGGCAATGGTATGTTGGAAATAAACGTTTAGTATGCGAATAACGAATTTAACAAAATAAAATGAAAATTATTTTAACAAATTTCTTTTTTCATTTTTAATGTTTTTTATTTTAATTTACATTTCCTGCTCCTTGGCTTCTTATCTTGTTTGTGTTAAGTACAATGGAACGTCGATAACTCGAATCATCAGTTGCCACAGAGAAAATCAAGATTTCGAGTTATTAAGTAAAATACCGAATTAATATAAATTTGTATTTATTTGTGAACAGATACGTACCCAAACGTTAATATTTCTTCTTACAAGGTTTGAATAAAATACCGACATTCTGAGTTAAATAAAATAATTTAAAATCTATTTCCACATTGCATGAGTACTAGATATACACATTGGCTCATTTACAAAGTGAAGAAACAAAATTATCTTCTTCTTCTTATTAATGGACGCTACAGTTCGGGGTGAACCCGGGCCTCAACCGACATGCCCCTCCATCTGGCACGATCTTTTGCTAGCCTTTTCCATTGCCGCACACCAGTTGGCTGAGGTCCCCTTCCACCTATGTGCGCGATCTTAACACCGGCCGTCCTCTGCTTCTTCGTCCCTCGGGGTTGGATTCAAAGACTCTCCGGGCTGGAGCTGTAGTGTCCATTCGCTCTACATGGCCCAGCCATCTTAGGCGTTGAATTCGTAGACGCCTGACTAGGCTCATGTCGCTGTACAGCCCGTAAAGTTCGTGGTTGAATCTTTTCCTCCATCCCCCGTAATCACGCGCAAAATCTTTCTCTCGAACCGACCAAGGGCCTCCTCATCCGCTTTTGATAGTGTCCATGCTTCTGCCCCGTACAACATGACCGGGATGATAAGGGTCTTATATAGAGTCAACTTTGTCGTTCGGGAGAGAGCTCTATTACTCAATTGCCTCCTGAGCCCAAAGAAACAGCGATTGACAAGAGTGATTCTGCGTTTGATTTCGGAACTGATGTCGTTGTTCCATGTCACTGCGGAGCCAAGGTAGATGAAGTCCTTAACTACCTCGAACTTATAACTGCCAATACGAACGTTCTGGCCAAGACGTCGGTGGTGGCCGTCCCTTTTCGATGACAGCATATATTTAGTTTTGCCCTCGTTTACCGCCAGACTAACTTTCGCCGCCTCGAACTCAATACGCGCAAACGCCTCATTGACATCTCGCTGTGATCTACCTATTATGTCAATACCGTCGGCGTATGCAAGGAGTTGCGAAGGTTTGACACAGATTTAGCCTCTTGTATTGGCCAGTGACTTTTGCACAATCATTTCCAATATGATGTCGATGAAATCACACGACAGCGCATCGCCCTGCCTAAATCCTTTTTTGACATCAAAACTATCGGTAAGGTGTTCACTCCAAAGTCATCCTGCATAGTCTGACGAGTTTAGCAGGTATGTCAAAGGTAGACAAAGCGTTGTATAGCTCGTCTCTAATTACGCTGTCGTATGCGGCTTTGAAGTCGACAAATAGGTGGTGAGTGTCGACTTGAAACTCATTTTCCAGGATCTGCCGTAGTGTGAAGATTTCGTCGATGGTGGACTTCCCTGGCCTGAATCCGCATTGATAAGGACCTATCAGCTTATTTACGAATGGCTTCAGACGTTCACATAAAACGGCAGCGAAGATCTTGTATGCGATGTTAAGGAGGCTTATTCCTCGATAGTTGGCGCAATCAGAGGGGTCTCCTTTCTTGTAGTCCGGCATACGATGCTGAGACTCCATTCCTCGGGCATGCTTTCCTCTGACCATATCTTACAGATGAGCTGGTACATGCTCCTAACCAGGTCATCCCCAGGTGCCTTGAAGAGCTCAGCAGACAGTCCGTCTGCGCCAGCAGCTTTATTCGACTTGAGCTTTTATATGGCAATCTTAACTTTGTCGAGGTCAGTGGGACAGAATTCTCTGCGGTCTCTGTCGATTAGAAAATGCACAATCCTGCGGAACTAGACAGCTTAGTAAATGAGCTGACTGGAACCCTTAACAGAGCACTGTCTAAATCTTGTGGACCCCCCTGGTGGAATGAAGAGATAGTCTCCCTTAGGAAAGAGAGCAGGAAGCTCTTTAACAAAGCAAAATGTACCCGCTTGCAAGAGGATTGGGACCTCTACAAGGAGTCACTTAAATCATTCAAAGCAGCGACCAGGAAGGCCAAAAGTAGTTCTTGGAAGAATTACTGCGAAAATATCTAGGCGGTCTCCGAAGCTTCTAGAATAAGAAAGATTCTGGCTTCGGCCCACTATAACCCAAGCCACCTAATGCGGAATGATGGTTCCTGAACGACCTCCAGAACGGAAGCCCTGGAACTTCTTCTGAACGCACACTTTCCGGGCAGTAGTGACCCGGCTATGACACCTCCTCAAGTCATCCAGCCGACGAGATCCTCCTTTGAGCGTGCTTCCAATCTGGTCAACAGCAACATTGTCCTATGGGCTCTAAAAAGCTTTGAACCCTACAAGTCTCCAGGACCGGATGGGATCATAACAGAACAGCTCCAGCAGGTAGCAGATCTCATCCTTCCCTGGCTTTTGGTAATATACAAGAGTTGCCTCTCCCTGTCCTATATCCCCAGCAAGTGGAAGGTAACCAAAGTCATTTTCCTACCCAAGGCAGGTAAAAGTTCCCACACGTATGCAAATGACTAGAGGCCTATCAGTCTTACTTCTTTTCTATTAAAAACTCTAGAGAAGATTTTAGACGCCCACATATGTACGTCACAGCTGTATCTCAGGAAGGCTGTCGAATAACCAACATGCCTACAACAGTGGCAAATCGGTGGAAACAGCACTGCACTCACTGGTCAGTAAGATAGATAGGTCACTAGAACGCAAGGAATATACTCTAGTCGTCTTCCTCGCCATTGAGGGCGCCTTTAACAATGTTGAACGTGTGTTACGGTGTTATGGGATCAGTGATAGAACTGGTACGACAACTGCTAACACAAAGAGTCGTCAAAGCCAACTTTGCTGATGCCGTCTCAACTAGAATGGTTAGCAGTGGTACACCACAGGGTGAAGGACTCTCCCCTCTCCTCTGGAACGTGGTGGTCAACGAACTACTACTGTTACTAGAACAGGAAGGGTACGCTGTGACCGCCTATGCAGATGACATTGCTATTGCCACCACGGGAAAATTTCTCAGCACTCTAAGCGACCTAATGCAGGGTGCATTACGTACAGTAGAAACCTGGACGCGGTACTGTGGTCTTGGGGTCAATCCTAAGAAAACCGACCTAGTACTGTTTACCAATAAATATATAATTCCGCCCTTCAGTCCACCGAGGTTGGATAGAGCCCAACTAATAATCAAAGATCAGGCTAGATACCTTGGCCTAGTCCTTGATAGGAAACCTAACATTCTTGATCGTGTCAGGAAAGCAACCACTGCCCTCTACAGCTGTAAGAAAGTGGTGGGCAGTAGGTGGGGTTTCCAACCAAGCATTATGCACTGGCTCTACACAGCAGTCATAAGTCCCATCCTCCTATATGGCATCGTAGTTTGGTGGACAGCTCGATCGGCCTGTTTATATATGAGCGAAGCGATCAGATCATCACCCACGGAGGCCCTAAATATCTTATTACATTTTCCACCGTTGGACCTCTTCAGCAAGCAAGTTGCTGCGCGGCCCTACGAATTAGGGGCATAGGAAAATGGCCCACATTACAAAAAGAACATACATACTACCATTCTTAAGCACTTCAAAGTACCCATGGACACAGACTACATCATGGAATGGATTCAATTTCCTCTTCGTCCCTCCAGCTTCTGCAGAAGTCATTGTAGGGCTGGCCTAGGCGAGCTGCATGGTAGGTTAGATAGCATGCAGTGCCCGGTGAGGGCACCGACTGCCAGTCGAATATTCCCGATTGAACTTCAGCAGATTTTCCGTTCTTTTTTTATCATCGACGGGCCAAGTTGATCTCGCCGTTGCGCATGTATCTAAGCGACACCATCCCCTATTGGCTTTCACTAATAGCTCCGACTCTATCTTCCTCTAGAGCGCACTGAGTGGTGCTTTGACCTCAGCTGAGATCTGCGCAATGTTTGCACTTGATCCCACTCTAGCCAGCTCGTCCGCCCTCTCGTTTCCAGAGATATTCATATGACCAACTACCCAGCAAAGGGTCACCTCATTTACAATGGATATCTCTTCTATCTTCTCCTGGCAGAGTTTGACGAGTTTGGATCTTATCCATGCTGCCTGCAAAGCCTTAATGGCTGCCTGGCTGTCAACATAGATGCTGATACTTTTTCCTGAATCATTCTCTTTGCTGATCAGCGAAGCCCCCAGCTTGGAAGACACTGCATCCATCATCGAGCCTATAGGAGCGATGCATATCCCGAGACTCAAAGTAGACTCCGGCACCTGTGCCAACATCGATTTTAGATCCGTCGGTGTAAAATGCCAGTTCACTTTCCGTGCGCACCAAATCACCAGTCCATTCCTCCCTGGAGGGAATTCTAAAAGAGAATCTCCTCTCCCAGGAAGACGGCCCATAAATCCAATACTGATGCATGTCCGTGAGGACTCTTTTTCCAGAGACCGGATTCCTGTAGTCTTAGCGCAGCTCTGGTTGGGACGATCTCGCAGTATATGTCCAGGGGTGGGAGGTTCAGCATGACTTCGAGTGCCGCCGTTGGTGTGGACTTCATAGATCCCGTCACCGCCAGACATGTCCTCCAAAGGTGACATTTTTTCTCGAGCGCTTTCCACGAGACAACCGAGCCATAAACTAGATTAGGTCTTACCACCGCAATGTACAACCAATGTACTAACCTCGGTTTGAGGCCCCATGTTTTTCCAAAGGCTACCTTGCACGAATATGGTGCCACGTAGGCCTTTTTGATTCTTTCCTCAATATTTTCTCTCCAACTAAGCTTCGGGTCCAAGATTATGACAAGGCATTTGGCAGATATTCCATAGATCAGATCTATACCATTCATATGGAGGTAGGTGGATCTTGATACAGATCTTTTCCTTGTGAAGAGTACTACCTCGGTTTTCGCCGGATTTACTCCCAGGCCTTGTCCCTTGACCCAGTTATCCACTAACATCAGTGCATAGCTTAGTCTATCGGTCTTAGTCATAGTCTTTTCATCGGCGTAGGCCGTGACATTAAAACCCTCCGTCTCTAGAATCTTGACCATTCCGTTGACCACAAGAAGCCATAGGGGAGGGGTGACAGAACGCCACCTTGTTGTGTACCGTTATTCAATCTCACCTTTCCCCTTGCTCTCCCCATCGCCGAATTTACTATACGAGTACCCAGCATTTGCCCAATCCAACTGCATACACACGGGCTTATTTGGGCCATATGAAGGCTGGACACTATTGCCTCGGTACTAACGTTATTGTATCTTTCATTGTTTATAACGCAGATGAGCCGAATGAAGATTGATGACGAAAGATGTGCAGATTGTTAATGTACTTATCCGTTGAAGTTTCACTTCCACTATGTGTCCCAGCACACATTGTTTTCCTTGTGTTAGGCGAACTTCCCACAGCATCCATACGTGATGCCCGGAGGTTAATCTTATTGCCATTATATACAGCCACGTCTTAAGTAAGTAACAGTCCAAAAATCTATTCAAAAAGATACTCTGTTTCTGCATATCCCTGTCAGTATAGGACGCTTGTAGGACGCATATATGTTTGAGAAAATCGTTAAGCCCAACCCATCGTTCTGGGTTTCTTGTTGTTCATCACTATCTTGGAGATACACGAAACACGGAGCCTCTTACGTTGTTGAATACCAACCAATGTCACCTCTGGAATTAATAAAGACGTCTGCAATCCACTTCTGTTGTTATAAGATATGCATCGTACTCTGGAGGCGTTTGAATTATTTGTTTTGAATTCCATTTTTAGAATTCGCAATGGACCTACCAAAGTTGACGAGTATATCGCGCGATTAAGGTCAATTGTGTCCTTATGTTCCCTAGAAAGTTCTAATGGGTGATGAAATAACAATAGGGAAGCCTATTTCTGGAACAAGTGCGAGTGCTTTTAAAGCAAAGTGTTATGAGAGGTTTATTAGGGCTTTTAAGATAAAAGCAATAAACCGTACAAGTATCTCTTTCAGTGAGCTTTTAACAAAAGAAGGGTTCGGATCTTGTTTGATTAGGTTGTGTTCTTAGTAGAAAAACAAATGGGAAAGCATCCCTTAGCCTAAACAAATAAGGAAAATAAGAAGAAAGGAAATGGACACCTGTTGGATACCGCCCATTATGAGAGGAGGAAACATGATGTGGGCATATGTCATACATGCAGATGAGTACCCACCTCATTCGCGGACACCAATATTTCACTGAGCAGTGTGGTCCCGATTTGATTATTTGCTTTTACAATGTGAGTTCAAAGTAAAGAAGGCTTAGTGGCGACACTTTTTATGATAGCCTTAATTGGGAGGTATGTACATCCTTCACTGGCGTTCTGTCTAACTTTCCTGACCAACGGAAGGTTAGAAGCCGAGTGATTCCATTTTTTTTACCCAGAAACGTATGAGCTCCCATTAAGTTGTTTTAAAATTGATGAAACTTTCACTGGATGATGGAACAGGTAAATGGTGATGAATGCTTATCACGCAGACAACAAAGACCTCGACATACACAAATCCGCTGGCCCAGATGGTATTGCCCCAATAGTTCTGAAGAGGTGTTCTTCTACGCTGGCAAAACCACTGCGTAAGCTTTTTCACCTTTCCGACTCTTCTGGACTCTACCCGAGTAGGTGGAAAACAGCATTTGTCCAGCCCATTCCCAAAAAAGGCGAATCTTCTTCTCTCTCCAATTACCGACCCATTGCACTAACGTCCCTTCTTTCCAAGGTCATGGAAACGCTGATTAACCGTCAGTTTATGAAATATCTTGCATCACGGAAACTCCTCAATACGGTTTCCGCAGCAACAGATCCACTGGTGATATGATGGCATATCTCGCTGAAAAGTGGAATCACTCGCTTCACCAAGCAGGTGAAAGCAAAACTGTTGCACTGGATATTTCGAAAGCATTTGACAGGGTTTGGCATGAAGCCCTTTTGTCAAAAATGCGTGCTTTTGGGATCGATGAGTCTCTTTTTCAATGGATTAGAAGCTACCTTTCGAATCCTTCAATTCAAGTTGTCTTGGACGGATTCAAGTCTGATACTCACTTTGTAAATGCTGGTGTTCCCCAGGGCTCCGTTTTGTCTCCGACACTCTTTCTTATTCTTATAAATGATCTCTTGTCTGTTACTTCTAACCCAATTCACTCCCAATTCACTCCTTCGCTGACGACAGTAACCCTCAGGTCGGAGTCGAAGACTCTCTTAGCTGGAGCGTTGATGTCCATGCGCTCGATGTGGCCGAGCCAGTGTAGTCGACGGATCCTTGCCTTCCAGGCTACATCTACATCTTGGTACAGCTCGTAGAGTTCGTGGTTGTGTCTTCTTCTCCATTCACCTTCCTCACAGACAGGACCAAATATCCGGCGCAGATTTTTTCTTTCGAAAGAACCCAAAATCAGCTCCGCTGTCCTGCTTATCGTCCAGCTTTCGGCTCCGTACATCAAGACTGGCAGTATGAGCGTTTTGTAAAGCATGACTTTGGTCTTTCGAGTGAGGAGTTTTGACACCGGTTGCCAAGGCCGATTCTATGCCGGATCTCCACTGTGGTGTCATTTGTGGAATTTACGTTTGCCCCGAGGTAGACAAACTCCTTAACTACCTCGAAATTGTAGCTGTCAATTGTTATATTTTGTCCCAGGTGGTGAGCGACGGATTGGTTTTAGCTTGACAGCATGTACTTCGTCTTGTCCTCATTGACCTCAAGACCCACTCGTTTCGCCTGTTCTTCAATCGCCGTGAATGCTTCCACAATGCCACGGCGAGAACACGAGATGATGTCGATATCATCCGCGTATCCTAGCAGCTGGACGGAGTTGTAGAAGATAGTGCCTTCCCTGTAGACGCCTGCCCGTCGTACTATCTGCTCCAGCACTAGGTTGAAGAAGTCACATGACAGCGCATCTCCTTGCCGAAATCCAGTGCATGTTTCAAACGGTTCCGATGTCCTAGAACCGAATTGCACGGTGCATCGCGTATTTTTTTGCGTGGCGCAACACAACTGGATCAGTTTTCCCGGGATCCCAAATTCGGCCATCGCACCAAACAGTCCTTCACGATGAATGCTGTCGTATGCGGCTTTGAAACCGATGAAAAGATGGTGCGTATCGATTCGAAACTCGTTGGTCTTTTCCAGGATTTGTCGAAGTGTGAACATTTGGTCTATAGTCGATTTGCCGGGCCGGAAGCCGCACTGGTAACTGCCGATTAGTGCGGTGCAAAATGGCTTTAGACATTCACACAGTACGTTGGACAGGATCTTGTATGCGACATTGAGCAGGGATATACCTTTATAGTTCTTGCAAGAGGTAGGATCGCCTTTTTTGTGAATGGGGCAAATAGAGCTGGTATTCCAGTCGTCGGGCATGCTTTCGTCTTCCCAAATTCTGCAGATGATCTGGTGTATGCTCCCTACCAGGACATCGCCGCCAGCCTTGAAGATCTCTGATGGCAAGCCATCTGAGCCTGCGGCCTTGTTATTCTTCAGCTTCTGAATAGCTGTGCCGACTTCTTCGATGCTGGGTGGGAGGACTACTTCAGCGGCTGGAGTTGGGATTTCCTCGGTTAAGCAGCTGCTGGAAATGCTGCTTAAATACATCCACTATTCCCTGCGGGTCGGTGGCAAGATTACCCTCGCAGTTTCGAAGAGCCTGGGTGTCGAAGCCTCCTGCAAGGCCTTTGGCTTTCTTGTAAAAGGCTCGTGTCTTATGCTTATCCCTAGACTGCTCGATATCCTTCAGCTGGGAGGCTGCGAAGATCCTTTTCTTTTGGCGCAGTCGTTTTTTCTCCTCCCTTCTTCTGGCTCGGTACTCTTCTTGCGCTGCCCTGGTTTTCCTCTGCAGCGCCTTTTGGTACGCCATATTGCTGTATAGACTCTCAAGGAGTCTTCCTTAAATGATCCATGCTCCCATTGTGGAAAAAGAAATCCTGCTCACCTTGGAACATACCTTGTAGTTTGGTTTTTACTTCTCATTACTTTGAAGTTGGGACGTAACACTTTGTGTTCTTTAAATCAGGCTTCTGTAATGCAATTAATGTGGGACTCAATTAGTCGTACTTACATGGGTGTAACGATATCGTCGTCTTCGCAATCATTGCGGCTAGTCAGATGCTAATTATAAAAAGCATGGAATACCGAAGGACGAGCAAATTGCGCTTACTCCGACTTTTGACGCCTTACACTGGAGGTGGGTATCCTTGTGGAAGGGAGTAGGTAATTAATTGCTAATGGATTTGTCATCATTTGAATTGCTTGTTGACGGAGGGGGCATTTGAATTATTATTCACCTAAGCTACCTCAGCCACACAAAACAAATGTATTTCAAGTGCAAAAGGGGAGGAATGGATTACCTATAGATACGTTTTAGCGTACTGTGGCTTCTGCACACTGGAGTGGCAAGCATAGTTTTATTAGTGAATGCATCTGATTGGGGTAAATGAACACCTATTCCATTTTGTGCACATATTCGGATCCGAGATAGTGACGCGCTGAAGAAGAGTTGAATTTTCATCGTCGTATCGAATGCAAAGAGGGAAACGCCAAGGGCAATGCCTGTTGGATCTGAAGAATTAGTCTGCCGGCGAGATGTAATTTTCACAATGAACGAGTGGAGGAAGCTATTAGTGCCCAATACAGGATCGAGATTCGAAAGTTCCCTTAGGTTATTAAAATGCCAAACAGCTGGCACAAAAGCGAAGTTGAAGTATCGGATTCCGGAAGCAGAATAAGATTTCACGGCTAAAGACTAGGACGGTAATCCGCGTAGCGAACGAGATAAGCAACATCTCGTCTCGGACCTTCGAAGGATGTAAAACGTTTCCGCTTTAGTAAGCATTAGGCTTATAGGTAGAATTTACGAAGTGTCATTTTGTAATGATCCATCTTGGCGATCCATCCAGCATGGTTGTTGATTGAGAGTAACCTTGACTTAGGAAAGGCTGGTTCTATGAGTAGTCCGGACAACTTGCGAACACGCGAAAGACAAACGTATGATAGACCAAGTCCAAATTCAGCATCTTCTATGTCAACGACGGCACGATCAACTGTGATGCCTTGAGACTTATGTATCGTAATAGCAAAGGCTGAGAGCACCGTGGCGCAGGGGGTAGTGTGTTGGCCTCTGACGCCGATGACACGGGATCGAATCCCGACACAGCCATGTCATCGAACGTGTTTTCCACGGTGTTTCTCCTCAGCGGGGTTCTGACGAAACCCCCTTTAGTAAAATTGTCATGAAAAGCTTCTCGAAATTCGCCGTTCGGAACCGGCAATAAACTGTAGATCCCTTTCACCTATGGGAAAACTAAATCACACACAACATGGGTGATTGCGAGAAGCGCGGCTCAGGTCCTTCATGGACTGTAACGCCAATATACAGAATAGCAAAGGCGACGTCCAGCGGAAATTGAGTTAGCGGTACGTTTTTTGAATTCTATATTCTGAGGCAGAATAAGGATTCTTCTTCTTCTTAACGGGCGCCACAGTTCGGGGTGAACCTGGGCCTCAACCAACATGCCCCTCCATCTGGCACGATCTTTTGCTAGCCTTTTCCATTACCGCACACCCAGTTGGCTGAGGTCCCTTTCCACCTGTGTGCGCCACCTTAAGTGCATCCGTCCTCTGCTTCTTCGTCCCTCGGGGTTGGATTCAAAGACTCTCCGGGCTGAAGCTGTGGTGTCCATTCGCTCTACATGGCCCAGCCATCTTAGGCGTTGAATCCGTAGACGCCTGACTAGGCTCATGTTGCTGTACAGCCCGTAAGGTTCGTGGTTGAATCTTTTCCTCCATCCCCCGTCTGCGTTTATAGGCCCGAAAATCACTCGCAAAATCTTTCTCTCGAACCGACCAAGGGTCGACCTCCTCATCCGCCTTTGATAGTGTCCATGCTTCTGCGCCGCCCGTACAACAGGACCGGGATGATAAGGGTCTTATATAGAGTCAACTTTGTCGTTCGGGAGAGGGCTCTATTACTCAACTGCCTCCTGAGCCCAAAGAAACAGCGATTGGGAAGAGTGATTCTATGTTTGATTTCGGAACTGATGTCGTTGTTCCAAGTCACTGCGGAACCAAGGTAGACGAAGTCCGTAACTACCTCGAACTTTTATCCGCCAATACAAACGTTCTGGCCAAGACGTCGGAGGTGAGCGTCCTTTTTTGATGACAGCGTATATTTAGATTTGCCCTCGCTTACCGACAGACCAACTTTCGCCGCCTCCATCTCAATGCTCGCAAACGCCTCATTGACATCTCGCTGTGATCTACCTTTTATGTCAATATCGTCGGCGTATGCAAGGAGTTGCGAGGATTTGATATAGATTGTGCCTCTTGTATTGGCCAGTGATTTTTGCACAATCATTTCCAATATGATGTTGAAGACATCACACGACAGCGCATCGCCCTGCCTAAATCCTTTTTGACATCAAAACTATCGGTAAGGTGTTCACTCCAAGGTCATCCTGCATAGTCTGACGAGTTTAGCAGGTATGTCAAGGGTAGACATAGCGTTGTATAGCTCGTCTCTAATTACGCTGTCGTATGCGGCTTTGGAGTCGACAAATAGGTGGTGAGTGTCGACTTGAAATTCATTTTCCAGGATCTGTCGTAGTGTGAAAATTTGGTCGATGGTGGACTTCCCTGACCTGAATCCGCACTGATAAGGACCTATCAGCTTATTTACGAATGGCTTCAGACGTTCACACAAATCGGCAGCGAAGATCTTGTATGCGACATTAAGGAGACTTATTCCTCTTTAGTTGGCGCAGTCCAAGGGGTCTCATTTTTTGTGGATCGGGCAAACAATGCTGAGACTCCATTCGTTGGGCATATCTTACTGACCATATCTTACGGATGAGCTGGTGCATGCTCCCAACCATGTCATCATATCATCACTCACGAGCAGCTCATGAGTGTTTGCGTTTCCTTACCAAACTACAACACTGTCCGAGCAATCTCATATGTATCGGCTGTCGTCCGAACACCGTAATCAACCAGCGTCGGGTGCGGTTAGTGCTTAGATGGTGGACCGCTTGGAAACACCGCGTGTTCTTCATTTTTCATCAATGTTTTCAAATGACGTTATCACGCAAAATAATCGTCCGTAAACCTACTTTACAGACAACCAACATTTTTTTGTTCAGCTAGCGTAAGGCCGACTGACGTTAGCCACTGTCGAACAGTCAAAATGGCTTCGTTGCTGATTTGAACAACTTCTTCCAGTAATTTTGCAGTGACCACTATTGCGATGTCATCCTCAGCTGGTATTTCAAGTCGGAGTACGCCGTCGTACATCAGGTTCAACAGTATCGGACCCAGAACTGAGCCCTGGGGGACTCCTCCAGTTACTGCATATTCCTTCACACCATCGTCTGTTTCATAAAGCAACACCCTATGCCAGAAGTAGTTTCTTAAAATTCCACTGATGTAAGTTGGTACCCTCATGTTTCGGAGTGCTGCAAGTATATGTTTCCAACTCGCCGTGTTGTACGCGTTTTTAACGTCCAGTGTTATGACGCAACAGTACTGCTTTGCGCCTCTTCTCCATCGTCTTTCTTCTATGGCCATTTTCGCAGTGTCGACTACTTCCCTTATGGCATCCACCTTCGAGCGTGCTTTCCGGAAGCCATACTGGCTTCCATGCTGATAGTCCGCCTGCTTCTTCAATCGCCGCTTCCAATCTGTTGCTGATGATGCGCTCCAGAATTTTTCCGGCAGTGACCAACATATAAAGCGGGCGGTACGCTGACGGATCGGCCGCGGGCTTACCCCCCTTGGGTAGCAGCACGAGCCTCTGTTTCTTCCACTGTTCAGGAAAAACTCCCTCACTCAGGCAGGCGTTGTAGATGTCAACTAATAGATCCATTCTGGTTTTAATCGCCGCTTTCAGAGTGACATTGGGGATCCCATCTGGTCCAGGGGTTTTTTGTTCCCGAACCTTTTACATGCCTCAAGGATCTCTTGTGGAGTTATCCTAGGAACTTCCTGGAAGACGACTCGTTATCCAATGGAACTTCCGGCTGCCGTGGGAATAGACGTTTGTACCAACACATCTGTACGTGTGGGAGATGATGCTCGAAAAACTTTCAGTTTTTTCATTACCACTTGGTACGCTCTCCCCCAGGGATCTTCATCCAATCCGATGCATAGCTCGGCGAAGCTCCAACGTTTACTCATGACAATTGCCATTTTCAACTCTTTTCGCGCTGCTTTGTATCGACTGTGAGGTTCAGTGGTGCTGTCCCTTCCTCTGCTGCGCTGGTTCTTTCTCCTTGTGCGGTGACATTTAGCGCGTAGCAGCGCAATGTCCTCATTCCTAAACTGGTGGGTAGCGTGTATTTGTCGGTCTTCTTGCCATGGATGCGTCGCATGCCGTTGCGATGTAGGCAGTTAGCTGTGCAGACTTCTCATACATATACATATCTGTACATACATATGTACATATGTATGTGCCCATTTCCAAATCGAAAAAAAATGCTCACAGCCAATTACTCATGAGCGCGTGCGTTTAATAATTGCTCTTTGGGTAGCGCACACTCACGAGCAGCTCATGAGTGTTTGCGTTTCCTAACCAAAATCACAACACTGTCCGAGCAATCTCATATGTATCGGCTGTCGTCCGATCACCGTAATCAACCAGCGTCGGGTGCGGTTAGTACTTAGATGGTGGAACGCTTGGGAACACCGCGTGTTGTTAATTTTTCATCATCCGTATACCGACTTTGTATGTATTTTTGCACAACGGAATGGTATCAGCTAATTGAAATGAATCAACACATATTAGGTCATCCGATCAGATAAACTGAAACTCCCCAGTAGATAAAATGTATCTTTTGCACACCCATTTTCGAATATAAGGGCCAATTCACTAGGAGAGGGCGATTAACAGAGAACAGAATAGGGTACACTAACGTACGTTGTCTTTCCTCTTTGTCGTTCTCTTAGATGTTATTTGCCGATTCGTGTTTTAAACTTATTAGAGATGATTGTCTAAGGTCACCACGATTCTAATGGATCTTATTTTAAATTCCAGACAAAAACAAATGCACAACACCATCGAGCATTGGCATGTACTACGTGGTTACTTCAGTTGTTAACCATCACTTTATTGGCTATTCAAATTGGGGTGCCAGTACAGGCTAATCCCCATAAGACGATAGACGATTTGACCGTATTTCAGGAAAATAACGATGAGCTGGTAGATGAGCCAACATTAAAATCAATGGACGAGGTTAAGCGGTCCTGGCAATCATTGCAAGGCTCTTGGGGCAAGCGTGATCAAGGTAGCTTAAGATCGTCTTCATCATACGATGACTACGACAATTTGATAAGCAAATGGGTCAGTGAGTACAAACCTATTGACTACAAAGATCACCCACAAGATCATTCGCTGATCTATGCATCAAGTCCAAATGCATTGGCGTCTGTTGCAGCTGCGGCAGCTTCTGCAGCTTCTGCAGCTTCCACCGACGGAGATATGTTCCTAGATGGCCATTCAAGGGCTGCGAATTCGGAAAAGAGGAGTTGGAAGAACATGAACGTCGCTTGGGGTAAACGTCGTTCAGCTGTGTGGAACAAATTCAGAGGTGGGATTGAACATTTTTAACTCTAACCTGCAGTTCTTTTTTTAAATTCGCTTTTCAGGAGCATGGGGTAAACGTGAATCTGGTTGGAATAATCTCAAAGGCATGTGGGGAAAGCGATCTACCGGCGACTGGAAGAAGCTCCAATCAGCCTGGGGCAAGCGAAGTCATCAACAATAAGTAACCCAATCTGTCGTCCCTAATTATATTGATCAATTAAAACAACAATTTAGTAAAACAAATATGCCTTACAATATATAGGCCTAATCCTAACCTATGTTCGATAGAGATCAAAACGATAATGCTTAGAGAAGCAATTGATGTAAGAAAGCTGATAGCTCCAATCAAAAATTGTATCAAATCGCATGTATGTGTGTGCAGACCTAATTATTTATTCCGATATTAGATGTGTTTAAATATACAAGGGAATATCCACAGTGTAGTATGGACTATTACTATCAAGTTAAGTAGGTTTCTCAAGATCACATAAATCTATGTTTGCACTTTTGAAAAACTACGATTTGATGCTCGCTCCGTGAGCGACATTGGCAAAATAAGAGATTGGAAGGTTTCTGCAGAACACTCCTTCTCAGATCATCGTTACCTGGTTTTCAACCTGGCCTACACGGTCCCAACCCCAATTGACTCATCCTGTAACCCAAGAAGAATCGATTGGGAGCGTTATAGAGCCTTCATTGGCAACTCTATAATAGGTAGGACCACGGACACCCCGCGGACCACGTTAGATATAGCCAATATGGTCGATACTCTAACAATCACATTGGGCAACGCAAGGGCCAACAGCTGCGCAATCCACAAATCAGGAAAAAAATCTTACCCTTCTTGGTATTACAAGGATTCAGAGGGCTGGCTAAAGCCACAATCGCAAGAGACTGCCAGAATCTTTGCCGATCGTGTCTCCTCAAAGCTCTCTCAAAATCCGCCCACAGCAGCACAAACAATAGAGCAGGAATGGGCTCATTGCCAGAGCGCCGTCAGAGGTGGCGAGACAGCCACCACCTAGAAACCCCTGGTTCGATGAACAATGCGAACAAGCCCAAGCAGCAAAACAAGAGGCATATAAGGCCGTGCTGCAACGACGGACGAGAGCTGCTCGCGAAATTTATGAACAGAAGAGAAGAGAGGAACAGACGCTTTTCAGAAGAAAGAAGAGAGAGCACGGAAAGCGTGAGATCGAGGTGATGGAGAGATGCTTCCGCAGGAATGACGCCCGTAAGTTTTACAACAAGGTAAAACGAATATGCCATGGCTACAAAGCCAGAGTGGCGGCCTGCAGGGATGAAAATGGAGAACTGGTAGTAGAGTCGCAGTCGATGCTGGGGATTTGGGAAGACCACTTCTGCAGACTGTATAACGGCGCTGATAGACAAGATACCGCAGTCAGGCAGAACGAGCCATTCGCAATGGACCACGAAGTAACAGAATTCAGTCCACCCGACCTAGACCAAGTCAAAATAGCGATATCAAGACTTAAGTCTAATAAAGCCGCTGGCGCAGACGGCCTGTCTGCTGAGCTTTTTAAGGCGGCTGGAGATGAGCTGGTAAGGTGCATGCACCATCTCATCTGCAAGGTATGGTCGGAGGAAAGCAAGCCCGACGAATGGAATCTCAGCATCGTTTGCCCGGTCCATAAGAAAGGAGACCCCTATAACTGCGCCAACTATAGGGGAATAAGTCTCCTTAACATCGCATATAAGATCTTCTCTGCCGTATTGTGTGAACGCCTGAAACCGTTTGTGGATAACCTGATCGGCTCATATCAGTGTGGTTTCAGGCCAGGTAAATCCACAATAGACCAAATATTTACGCTACGGCAGATCTTGGAGAAGACCCAGGAATACCAATCGACACTCACCACCTCTTCGTCGATTTCAAAGCTGCATATGACAGCGTGTATAGAGATGAGCCATGTCTAGTTTTAACATCCCTACCAAACTCGTCCGAGTGTGCAGGATGACAATGGAGGATTCTCGCTGCTCCGTTATGGTCGGTAATGAGCAAACCGAGACCTTTGATGTTAAAAAAGGATTTAGGCAAGGTGGAGCGCTGTCATGCAACTTTTTCAACAACGTGCTTGAAAAGATCGTGCAAGAGTCACTGGCCAACACAAGAGGTACGATTTATTTCAAGCCTACGGAATTGCTTGCGTACGCCGACGACATTGACATGATTGGACGGACACAGCGAGACGTCAATGAGGCTTATGTAAGCATTGAGGTAGAAGCGGCTAAGATGGGTCTCAAGGCTAATGAGGGTAAAACCAAATATCTGCTTTCATCTTAAAGAGACGGACGGCACCGACGTATTGGCCAGAACGTCACCATGGGCGGATATAACTTTGAAGCCTTGGCTCACTGATGACCAGCGACAACAACACCAGCGCTGAGATAAAACGCAGGATCACTCTTGCCAACCGCTGTTTCTTTGGGCTCAAGAGGCAATTGAGAAGTAGAGCCCTCTCTCGGAAAACCAAGGTGACACTATATAAGACCTTGATCATCCCAGTCCTCCTTTACGGCGCAGAGGCTTGGACCTTAACAAAAGCGGATGAAGATGCCCTTGGTCGTTTCGAGAGGAAAATTCTGCGCGCTATCTACGGTCCCGTTTGTTCAAACGGTGTATGGAGGAGAAGATATAACGAAGAACTGTACGGGTTGTACAGGGACATCGGCCTGGTACGACGTCTACGGATACAGCGTCTAAGGTGGCTAGGCCATGTAGAGCGCATGGGAGATACAGCTCCGACCCGCAAAGTCTTCGAATCCACTCCGGAAGGAAGGCGCGGCAGAGGACGGCCGCCTCAGCGTTGGCGCACGCAGGTGGAAGGGGACCTCAACCAACTGGGCGTGCGGCACTGGAAACAGCTGGCCAAAGACCGTGCCGGCTGGAGACGCTTGTTGGTTGAGGCCCAGGTTCACCACGGACTTAAGCGCCACCTAAGTAAGTAAGTAAGAGGGCTGGCTGTCTGGCGGTGACCGGATCTATGAAATCGACACCAACGGCGGCCCTTGAAGCAATGCTGAACCTTCCGCCACTAGACATGTATTGTGAAAGCATTGCAGCCAGGGCTGCGCTAAGGATGCAAGAATCCAGTCTTTGGAAAAGATGTCCTTATGGCCACGCATCAATCCTGGATCGACGGGCTATCCTGAGGTCCGCAAACGAAACCGACTTTACCACCCCACTTTCTTGCTGTGAGAGGAGATTCTCTATTAGGATTCCGTCCGGGGAGGAATGGGCCAGTGGTATGGTAAACACGGAAGAGGAACTGGCAATCTATACCGACGGATCCAAAACGGATACCGGTACAGGAGCCGGAGTCTACTTCGAACCTCAGGACGCGCGTCACTCCTACAGACTTGATGATGGCTGTAGCGTCTTCCAGGCTGAGATCTTCGCAATCAAAAAAGGCACGGATCTGTTTCTTAGGGGGCAATTTCTCAGGTATGAGAATCAAAATCTATGTTGACAGTCAGGCAGCCATTAAGGCTCTGCAAGCAACATGGATAAGATCCAAACTCGTAAAACTCTGTAAAGAGTAACTAGAAGAAATATCGGATGTCAATGAGGTAACCATCTGCTGGGTACCAGGGCATGTGAATATTTCCGAAAATGAGAAGGCGGACGAACTAGCCAGACTGGGATCAGGCGCAGATACTTCGCAGATCACAAATGAGGCTAAAACGCCACTCAGCACACTATTCAGAGAAATAGGGCTCGAACTACTAGGAAAGGCCAACAAGCGATGGTGTCAATTAGATACATGCGCTGCGGCAAGGCTCACATGGCCTGTCTATTACAAAAAAAGGACGGAAAGTCTGCTAAATCTTGGTAGAAGGATTATACGACTGGTAGTCGGTGCCCTCACGGGGCACTGCATGATATCATATCATGCAGCTAGACTAGGCCAGCCCTAAAACGATTTTTGTAGAAGCTGTAGGGACGAAGGGGAAATAGAATCCATTCGTTGAATACCCTGCACTGGCCCGAAAAAGACTTACGTATCTCGGGAACTATTTCTTTTCGGGTTTAGAGGAGGCAAGAGACATTAAGCTGAGCAAACTGCTAAGGTTCTTAATTGAATGTGGATGGTTCAGCTCAGCGGGTAACTAACCGGTTCCACTCGGGTTAGTCCTCAAAATGGGCACAATGGACTCTTAGTAGTCTAAGTGAGCCGTGACATCATGTCAATAGGGCACCCAACTAACCTAACCTACCCTTCTTGGTGGAACGCAGATCCAAGCAAGTTCCGCAAAGCCTGTCGCAAGCTCTTTAATAAAGCAAAGAACACAAGTAACGACAGAGACTGGAGCCTATACAAAAATTCACTCAACGTGTACAAACAAAACCTGAGGAAAGAACAAAGGCTGTCTTGGAAAATCTTCTGCAATAACATGGAGAAAACATCAGACGCCTAAAGATTGAGGAAAATGCTCTCGAAGGATCCACAATCTCCTAACTGCCTCATACCAAATGGAGTTTGGACAACATCTGAGGAAGAAACTCTGAATCTTCTCCTCAGCACGCACTTCCCTGGCTGCTCTGAATCGCAAGACTCAGTACACTCGCGAGGAACTCACATCTCCTCTGCGGTAGGAGGGCAGTACAAGCCCTACAAATCGCTGGGTCCAGATGAAATTTACCCTATCGAACTAACACAAACTATGGAATGGACTATACCATGGCTAGAGATAATCTTTAAAGGATGCCTAGCTTGGAGTCATATTCCAGAAAAGTGGAAGTGCGCAAAGGTAATTTTCATCCCCAAAGCCGGCAGAAATTCTCACACTTCCCCCAAGGATCTAAGGCCTGTCTGTCTGTCATCCTTCGGTCTTAAAACTTTAGAAAGGCTGATAGACCTACACATACGGCACAGCTTGGATCCCTCCCTAATTTCTAAGGCACAACACGCCTACTGTAAAGGTAGATCGGCCGAAACAGCTCTTCACACATTAGTGAGGAAAATCGAAAGATCAATCCATCTCAAAGAATATACTCTAACAGCCTTCCTAGACATAGAAGGCGCCTTTAACAACGTCACTTCGAAAGCAATAATAGAAGGGCTAGAAAAGCTAAAGGTGGAGAGGACTCTGATTGAGCTGATTAGCGAGTTGTTATTAACGCGCAAGATTCACTCTAAGTGGGGAAGCCTAGTAACTACCAGAGTAGCTACCAAGGGAACCCCGCAAGGTGGGGTCCTCTCACCTCTTCTCTGGAATGTAGTGGTCCGAACTACTAATCAAACTGGAGAAAGAAGGCCTGGACGTTGTTGCCTACGCCGACGACGTTGCCATCACAATCTCAAGTAAATACCTATCTACACTGAATGACCGCATGCAATCGGCATTCTCATTTCTGTGCAAATGGGCACATAGAAACGGGCTCAGGATTAACCCCCAGAAAACGGAGCTCGTGCTATTTACCAAACAGCACAAAATCTCGGATAACTGCCCTATCACTCTGCTCGATACCAGGTTAGCCTACTCCCCTAGTGCCAAATTCCTTGGCATTATACTCGATAGGAAATTAACTTGGAAGAGCAATACAATTGAAAGAGCAAAAAAGGCAACAATAGCTCTCTACACATGTAAGAAAGCCCTAGGAAAACAAATGGGGATTCAACCCCAAGATCACCCTATGGCTATACATCACGGTCGTTAGACCCATACTAATGTATGGAGTGATAGTCTGGTGGACTGCACTAGACAAGACAACATACCACAAGCAACTCGAGACGGTACAAAGGATGGCATGTATGTGCATTACCGGGGCCCTCAGGTCCACACCAACGGCTGCGCTCAACATGATACTAGACCTTACACCACTCGATATTTTCGGCAAGCAAATTGCCACACACACGGCCATAAGACTAAAAGCCAACTCGAAATGGGCGAGCTATGTCATTGGCCACTCCTCCATTCTGCAAACCTGGACCACACAGAACCCACCATAGTCTTGGACAAAAACTTTACGATGATCTATCTGGACAGGAAGAACTGGACCCGCCAAACTCAACCGCGCAGAAACTGTGTGGATTTCTACACTGACGGGTCTAAAACCAAAGACGGGGTGGGCAGTGGAGTTTTCTGCAAACAACTCAAGCTACGTAAAGCTCTAAAATTACCAGATCACTGCAGCGTTTTCCAGGCGGAACTGTTGGCAATAAAAGAGGCTTTGTCTTGGCTTAAGTGGAACGTAATATTCACCACGGATAATCGCATTCTCACAGACAGTCAAGCAGCCTTAAAGTCGCTGGAGTCCTATGTGTACACATCAAAATCTAATCTCGACTGTCGCAGATCTCTTAACGAGATGGCAGAACAGTTCAACATACAGCTTATCTGGGTACCAGGACACAGCGACATTACAGGTAATGAAAAAGCCGACACACTCGCCAAACAAGGAACGACGCTACAATCAATCGTGGCTTGTGAGGGAGTACCCCTTACAACCATTAAACACAATTTGACCAATCTCGCCAGGGCCGAGACGAACCTGAGATGGACCCACGGACATACCTGCGTCATCACCAGGCAAATCTGGCCTCGGCTTGACAGTCAACGCACAAGGAGTATAATCCTCCTAGAAAGAACTGACAACTACGAAGTCATCGGTGTCATCACAGGACACTGCCTCATTGGCAATCACGCACAAGAACTAGGAATAGTTCCGAATGATATCTGCAGAAGCTGTCAGGACGAGGAGGAGGTCGAATCCTTTCACCACCTTCTCTGTGCCTGTCCAGCTCTTTGCAACATCAGGAAGCGCTACCTAGGCTCTTATTTCCTTAGCGGTCTGACAGATGTTCAGAAAGTAGGGATACCTAACCTTCATAAAATGGTTCCACGAATAGGGGGGTAAAGTCCCCTCGTAGCTGCACAACGGGCCTCCCTGGCCTATGTGCATTCTTCTCAATTCTGGGAAGGCTACGACCCTACCTGACTACCTACCTCAGTGAGAACATCACCGAGCAAATGGGAAAGACTTTTTTCTTTTAATTGAGCTGGTCGTTTCTTGCACTTCTGAAGTCGTCCGATCCTAACCCTACCCAACTGAACACATCCGAACTGGACTCGTTGTCCGTTGCTGACTTAGAACTCAGAACTGTAACTCGGAAGTCGGAACTCTTATATACCTAGTGCTGTTCTTCGAAAGCGTCCCCTTTGCTGGACTTTGGACTTCTTACATAAAATACGAGAAATCTGCTGACGCAGCTGCAACCACTTGACTTCGGCTAAAAGCATTTTGCCATTAAGCCGCAACTGTGTCGACAATGATCGTTCCCGTCTATTGGTTTCCCTACAATCACATATTGCATTCGATTTGACCGCAGTTGTTTACATTGCGTACGGATCAATACAATGCTGCTTACTTACTTATCAGGCCATGGAGGATCTGAGCCTGAGCTATAGCTGCCTTCCATCCTTGACCAAGATGTCTTACATCCGCGATTACTTGGTCTTTATACCGGAGTTTCGGTCTTCCTCTTCTTCTCGAACCAGGAGGCTCGGAGTCGAAGACCCTCTTAGCTGGAGCGTTGATGTCCGTGCGCTCGATGTGGCCGAGCCGTTGTAGTCGACGGATATATGCCTTCCGGACTACAGCCACATCTTTGTACAGCTCGTAGAGTTCGCGGTTGTGTCTTCTTCTCCATTGGGGGTTGCTGTGGTGCAGTGGTTAACATCATCGACCGCCCAACAGAAGGTCTATAGTTCAAATTCGCTTCGTAGCCAAGAAATAGTAATTCCTATTCGGACAAAAAGTATGCAACGCAGTTGTGAATGGAAAGCGACCAGACGTACTGCTGCAGGCATAATACTCACAGTATATGGTCAACTGAAATTCATCCTCTGCGTATGCAATACTAAAAAAGTGCTCGAACGAATTAGGTTAGGTTAGGTATATGGGTGCCCTATTGACGTAAAGTCAAGGCTCACGTAGACTACGTTGAGTCCATTGTGCCCACCTGTTTTGCTTAACCCGTTGATACCTATGCATTTACCGTCGAGCTGAACCAGCCAGACGAGGATAAAAATCCCAGTATTCTGTTCAGCCCGATATTACCTACCTCTTCTAGTCCCGAAAGGAAGTATCTCCCCAGGAAAATATTCCTTTTTTGGGCTAGCGCCGGGCATTCGCACAGCAGGTGACGAACGGACTCAATTTCCTCTTCGTCCCTGCAGCTTCTGCAGAAGTCATTGTAGGGCTGGCCTAGTCGAGCTGCATGATAGGATAGCATGCAGTGCCCGGTGAGGGCACCGACTGCCAGTCGAATGTTCCCACGATTGAACTTCAGCAGATTTTCCGTTCTTTTCTTATCATAGACGGGCCAAGTCGATTTCGCCGTTGCGCATGTATCTAAGCGACACCATCGCTTATTGGCTTTCACCAACAGCTCCGTCTGTATCTTCCTGTAGAGCGCACTGAGTGGTGCTTTGGCCTCAGCTGAGATCTGCGCAATATTAGCACCTGATCCCACCCTAGCCAACTCGTCCGCCCTCTCGTTTCCGGAGATATTCATGTGACCAGGCACCCAGCAAAGGGTCACCTCATTTACATTGGATATCTCTTCTAACTTCTCCTTGCAGAGTTTGACGAGCTTGGATCTTATCCATGCTGCCTGCAGAGCCTTACTGGCTGCCTGGCTGTCAACATAGATGCTGATCCTTTTTCCTGTAATATTCTCTGTGCTGATCAGGTCCACCGCCTGCTTGATAGCGAAGACCTCAGCTTGGAAGACACTACATCCATCATCAAGCCTGTAGGAGCGATGCATATCCCGAGACTCAAAGTAGACTCCGGCACCTGTGCCAACATCCATTTTGGATCCGTCGGTGTAGAGTGCCAGTTCACTTTCCGTGCGTACCAAATCACCGGTCCATTCATCCCTGGAGGGAATTCTAATAGAAAATCTCCTCTCCCAGGAAGGAAGTCGGGTGACATAGTCCGTTGCGGTTCTGAATCTCGAGACGGCCCATCGATCCAAGACTGATGCATGTCCGTGGGGTATCCTTTTCCAGAGACCTGATTCCCTGCAATCTTAGCGCAGTTCTGGTTGCGGCGCTCTCGCAGTACAAGTACAAGCTCGAACGAATTACTACGGACTATAACCAACCCGGAATTAGTCGGCTCTCGTCCTATATAGGTCTAGGACAACCACCCCTGAGAGTAGTGAACGAACATCAACGACCCAAACCACTGCACTCCGTTTAGGTTGTGTGTGTAGAACACATCATAAGAGAATATAAAAAAACTCTAGAGCCTGCGCATTTAAGGTGACGCGCACAGGTGGAAAGGGACCTCAACCAACTGGGCGTGCGGCACTGGAAGCGGCTGACCAAAGATCGGGCCGGCTGGAGAGGCTTGCTGGTTGAGGCCCTGGTTCACCCCGAACCAGGCGCTATTAAAGTAAATAAGTAAGTACTTGTTCCAACTCTCACCTAGGGTCACGAAATTAAAAGCTACCGAAATGAGATTTCTTCGTGCTGTTGTGGGAGTTACTCGCCGGGATAGGGTGAGAAACACGGCAGTGCGCGGGGAGCTCAATGTTGAGCAGCTGCTTCTCCGAACGAAAGAGGCTACGCTTCGATGGTTTGGTCGCGTAAGACGAATGTCGCCATCATCACGATGCAATACCATCAGGCAGGCGACCGCTTGGCAGACCCAGGACGAGGTGGTTGGACCAAGTCCAAAAACTCGCCTGGGTGCGCTTGGGCATAACTCCTGATGAGTTAGAGTCGATGACGGAGGATCGAGTGGCCTGGAGATCCCGCGTGCGCGCATTACCCCCGCGACTCTTTTAGTGAAACATGCGGGCCACTGAAAATGTATGTATGTATGTATGTATGTACTATCCCGCCATTGCTCGCGCACGGTGGCACACCCTTTGGAGCTGACGTGGTGTGTGCCGAATCTCTTAGCTCCAAATTACTGAAGCTCCTTCTCGACAATTGACCAGTATTTGTGTCTGCGTGCTCCAAGAAATAGCAGAAGCTTTCAACAAAAAATGAAAAACAAAAGTCAAGGACAAAAGTCAGGACAAAAAGTCCTGGGGAAGGAAACACAGTGAAGCACGAGGACAAAGTAAATGTTTTAATTAATATATAATTTCGTATTTAAAGTTGATAGCTTTTATTACATAACTGTAATTATATATTATATAAACGTTTTGTTTCTTTTGTAACACACATTATGCAACCTCAGGGAAGTAGAGAAGTTAACAAGCACAACTACATAACCTGAAAAACTATCTGTTTATGAAAAAAAGCTAAATAAGTGCGTACAGTAAATCGAAATTAAATAAACCGTTATAATACATATATGCTCGGTTTCGAAAAAATAAGTTTATATACATATCTACCGTTTTCCGAAGGACTTAATCATATTTATACGTATGTACATGTAAATTTTGTTCCCTTCCTGGGGGAAAGGACACGTAAAGCAAATTCTATAATTTGTGTGCACAATTGGTGCCATGCATTGGTGTCATTAGTTTCTTGCGATTATTTGGTATTCTTATGTGTTAGATGAGATACTTATGCAGTTACTCTGTTTGGATCAGATTTGCTTATTCAAGGACTATGAACATTGAAAGGATGCTTCCCATAAATCAGAAAGGAAACTGAGAAAGGAAACTGCCACATCTAAGGCTTATGAAAAGATCGTTCAAAATTGAACCATTGTCTTTGTGGATACACCGACTTTCTTGTATTTGTGTTTGGGTCATTCGATTAAGGTTAGTAATTTGTTCAAGGCCTAAGGAAGACTGGTTTCGAAAGAGTGCCATTTTCTCAGGGATCAATCGTGCTAAATGACTTATGTGGAAAAAATATGAAAATCGATTAGTTAAGGAATAAAAGAAGAAATCTTCAATATTTTATTAATTTTAAGGGTTCCGTTCCCAAAGGTTCCCAGCACCCTATTACTAGGACTTCGCTGTCCGTCCGTCCGTCTGTCACCAGGCTGTATCTCATGAACCGTGATAGTTAGACAGTTGAAATTTTCACAGATAATGTATTTCTGTTCCCGCTATATATATAATACTAAAAACAGAATATTTAAGAGGGGCTCCCATACAACAGACATGATTTTTATACAAAAAATCCCCTTGGTCACATAACACAACCAGTAGCAAACTTCCCAGCTTTGATCCCTTTTGTGTCTTTGATGTATTAATCTTAGCTGCTGCCCATTTTTCTATAATTACGAACACCCAGTAATATATACCCTTTAAGCTAAGCTGCTTAGTTAAGCAAAGTTAATCCTTGCTGCAAACCCTTTCGTACAATTGCTATACCCCTCCCTTTCCATCCTGATAGGTTAAGATGTCAAATGTTGCAACAAATTCAATTGATGTGAAATTAACTTTCGATCATATCCCACAACCAATAAAACACTTCCAAGCATTGATCCCTATTGTGTCCTTAATATATATATCCTAGCTGCAAACCTCCTTCCTTTGCAGCTTTGTCATTGTGGATGAGCGTCGGTATAGACGACTTTCTTGGGTTTTTTACCTTTTTTACAAACGACCAGAAGCTTTTGCTACCTTTGGACTACCTTTCCAGGACTTTGATGAGGTTATCAACATACTAAACGATAGACATGGGTGGGAAGTTTTAAACAACTACACTAGAGCAGCCATACGCTACAGATCCCGTACTCTAGACGGTGATTTTTAAACACAAATATGTAGTAAATGCTTATTTTTAAATTGTCAACCTGGTAGACGGCATGAAGCCAAACCGTAAAGGGCTTTGTAATCAAAATAAGAGAAATATGTATTATATGACATCAAAATTGTACTAGAAGACTTCAAGGCTAAGCTGCCAACACGACACCACCTCCGGTAACGGACACAGACTGATTGATCTTGCTACGGGGCGAAATCTCCTTCTAGCCAGTACGCGCTTCCCGCACCTCGATATACACAAAGGCACCTGGCGGTCTTTTGATCAATCGACTACCAACCAGATTGATAACATCGCGATCGACGTCAGACACTCTTCCACTATTCTCGATGTTCGAACTTTCCGTGAGGCTAACATCGACTCGGACCACTATCTTGTAGTAGCCAAGATGCGCTTACGGATATCATGAACGCAACGGAGTAGAGTAAGAATACAAAGTTATGACATCGGAAAGATACTATCGCCAGAAACCGCTCGTGCTTCTACCGATTGCGTCTCACTTAAGCTCTCCAATACACCTCAATTCTCCATGCTAGGACTAGAAGAGCAGTGGAGCCCTGAAAAGCTCTGCATCCGAAGTCTTGGGTTTCAAGGCTCCACCACGAAGAAACACCTGGCTCGATGACGAGTGCAGGAGGAATCACACAGCGAAGTAGGATGCATATAAAGCCTCGCTGCATAAAAGAACAAGAGCAGCTCGTGAGCTCTACGAGTTAAAAAGAAGGGAGGAGCATAAGCTTCTTAGAAGTAGGAAGAAAGAGCACGAGAAGCGCGCGATTGAGGATTTGGAGAGGTGTTACTGCAGGCGTGACGTTCGAAAATGTTATCAACAGATAAAGCGAACATGCCAAGGTTATAAAGCCAGAACGGAAGACTGCAGGGATGAGAACGGACACCTAGTAGTAGAATCGCAGTCGATGCTGAGAATATGGAAAAACCACTTCTGCAGACTGTATAACGGCGATGTTAGTCAATATACCGCTGTCAGACAGAATGATCCATTTCTAATCGACGAAGACCGCAGAGAATTCTGTTCCCCTGACCTCGACGAAGTTAAGATTGCCATATCGAAGCTCAAGTCGAATAAAGCTGCTGGCGCAGACGGACTGTCTGATGAGCTCTTCAAGGCAGCTGGGGATGACCTGGTTAGGAGCATGCACCAGCTCATTTGTAAGATATGGTCAGAGGAAAGCATGCCCGACGAATGGAGTCTCAGCATCGTATGCCGGACTACAAGAAAGGAGACCCCTCTGATTGCGCCAACTATCGAGGAATAAGTCTCCTTAACATCGCATACAAGATCTTCGCTGCCGTTTTATGTGAACGTCTGAAGCCATTCGTAAATAAGCTGATAGGTCCTTATCAATGCGGATTCAGGCCAGGGAAGTCCACCATCGACGAAATCTTCACACTACGGCAGATCCTGGAAAATGAGTTTCAAGTCGACACTCACCACCTATTTGTCGACTTCAAAGCCGCATACGACAGCGTAATTAGAGACGAGCTATACAACGCTTTGTCTACCTTTGACATACCTGCTAAACTCGTCAGACTATGCAGGATGACTTTGGAGTGAACACCTTACCGATAGTTTTGATGTCAAAAAAGGATTTAGGCAAGGCGATGCGCTGTCGTGTGATTTCTTCAACATCAAATTGGAAATGATTGTACAAGAATCACTGGCCAATACAAGAGGCACAATCTATTTCAAATCCTCGCAACTCCTTGCATACGCCGACGATATGGACATAATAGGTAGATCACAGCGAGATGTCAATGAGGCGTTTGCGAGTATTGAGTTCGAGGCGGCGAAAGTTGGTCTGGCGGTAAACGAGGGCAAAACTAAATATATGCTGTCATCGAAAAAGGACGGCCACCACCGACGTCTTGGCCAGAACGTTCGTATTGGCAGATATAAGTTCGAGGTAGTTAAGGACTTCATCTACCTTGGCACCGCAGTGACCTGGAACAACGACATCAGTTCCGACATCAAACGCAGAATCACTCTTGCCAATCGCTGTTTCTTTGGGCTCAGGAGGCAATTGAGTGATAGAGCCCTCTCCCGAACGACAAAGTTGGATCTATATAAGACCCTTATCATCCCGATCCTGTCGTACGGCGCAGAAGCATGGACACTATCAAAAGCGGATGAGGAGGCCCTTGGTCGGTTCGAGAGAAAGATTTTGCGTGTGATTACGGGGGATGGAGGAAAAGATTCAACCACGAACTTTACGGGCTGTAAAGCGACATGAGTCTAGTCAGGCGTCTACGGTTCAACGCCTAAGATGGCTGGGCCATGTAGAACGAATGGACACCACAGCTCCAGCCCGGAGAGTTTTTGAATCCAACGCCCGCGGACGAAGAAGCAGAGGACGGCCGGACTTAAGATGGCGCACACAAGTGGAAGGGGACTTCAGCCAACTGGGTGTGCGGCTATGGAAAAGGCTAGCAAAAGATCGTGCCAGTTGGAGGGGCATGTTGGTTGAGGCCCAGGTTTACCCCGAATTGTAGCGCCCATTAAGAAGACGAAGTATTATATGAAATAAATAGAAAGTCACTTAACTAGCTAACCATCTAGTACCTGGATTTGTTTGCTAATTCTGGAAACCATGTTTACCTGGGAAGAAGATGATAGCAAGCGATTGGTTAGGGAATTCAATGATATTTTTATCGTAATTTTAAATTATGTTGATTGATAAGTAGATTTAATTATTAGTAAGATATTGCAGTTATTAACAAGGTCAACATTCAATTGGTTTTAAGAAGGTGTCTAAGCTTATCTTTTTAAATTATTATCATTTATACTTGAGTTTAACTAAACTAGCAGCTTGAAGTACTTCGAGCTCTTATCCTTTATGTTGAATACATATATACGAATGTACATATATAACACTTCGTTATCCTTAATTAAACTAATTTCTAACTACATGCCTTGCATCTGTATAATTGTAATTTGTTTTCGTTTAATCTCCTATACAATTCTTTGTATCTCAATTCTTTTAATTTGATATTTGCCTCTGTTGCTTACTTGAATTCATAAAGTAAAGGCGCATGCGTGACATTTGATTTATATATTCTATATGTGTATGTGTGTATGTAAGTATGCTGCTCAGTCGCCGAAGGGTAAACGTTGGCTTAGGGTCCAATCCGATATTGCGAATAGACGGAGCTGTTTGGGCTGCATGTGTTGCAAATTTTATTCGTTTCATTCGATGTGACGGTTTTTTTTCATGGAATCTCAAGCGATATCCTTTCGCACTCCCCTGCCCATGATAGCGATTTTGCACATTTTCACTTCTGTTTTGTACTGTACTGCTGAAGCCTGGGAGCGTAATATGTGATATTACGAACTATTGGTTGTACGCTGTTGGCTGAATAATTTATTAAAAGAAATATGCAATATAGGTGCTTAACGATTCGTTATGAGATGTGAAAAGCACTTTATGCGTACACGATTGAATGACAAAAAACATTTCAACTTTCACTAACTTGGAGAAGGATGTATGGATAATGTTAAATAAGTCAAAGTACTACATTCGAGACATTATTGGAACGAATCGAAAACAACAAGGAAGCCGTTGGGAATGGGTAGTGATCGATAAACTGATGAAGGCATAACACTTACTCAGAGATGGGAGTAACGCATTACTTTCTCAATGAAATTAGAAAGTGCCAATGAAAAACAGGGCATGGGCTCGGACATACAAGGTAAAGTTGCTGATCGCTCTTAACCTGGCGAGATGCCAGCAACGATCCCTGTTTAAATGCCCGGGTCAAGTCGACATACGGCCTCCTCGCGGCGCCCTCTGGATAGCCTCTTCAACAACCGTTGGGAGGTGAACAAACGTACGCAGCGACAAAACCCCGACCAGAATGGCGGTTGTGCGGCGGGCTAACAATCCGCCCACGTAAAGATGCCTCGGATACACGGACGGATACTCGACGACGACAACGCACGAAAAAGAAACACGATTTCCGAGTATGCTCCTGAATAGTCAGAACCCTGTGCACTCCCGGAGCTGCTCATAAACTAGAAGGAATCCTCACGCAGTACAAGGCGGATATTACTGCGGTCCAGGAAACACGCTGGATAGGAAACGGTATGATTAGGAAGAAAAATTGCGACATTTATTACAGCTGTCACAAAAGGTTGCACTTACTGGAATGCGGATTTGTCGTGGGAAAGCGGTTAAGGTCGAAGGTCATCGACTTAAAACCTATAAGTGATCGCCTGGCTGTGATCCGCATCAGAGGCAGATCTTATAACATCAGCCTTATATGTGCACACGCCCCTACCGACGAGGCTGAAGAGCCTATCAAGGAGGACTTCTATGACCTCCTGGACAACGCCTACGGAGCTTGTCCGGAGTACGATGTAAAAATCGTGCTCGGGGACTTCAACGCCAAAATCGGTAAGGAAAACACCCTTGGCGGAGTGATCGGAAGGCACAGCCTCTACGATACAACAACAGATAACGGCTTCCGACTCGCTGACTTTGCGACAGCTCGCAATGCTGTGATAAATAGCACAAGATTCCCTCGCAAGCGAATCCACACAGCAACCTGAAGATCTCCGGACGGTCGAACCGCCAACCAAATCGACCATGTGCTCATTGACGCCAGGCACTCGTCAAACATCCTGGATGTGCGAACATTCAGAGGGGCAAATGTCGACTCTGACCACTTGCTCGTAGCAGCAAGATTCAGAGCTCGACTGTCCAAGGTTAGAAAGCTGCACCAGCCCATCAGGAGGAGGTTCGACATTGGGCGCCTGAGCACACCGGAGGGTGCCAGAGTCTACAGAGAGCAGCTGAGCGAAAGACTCTACGGTATGCCTACGTCGAACACAAATGCCAATAATATGTGGCTGCATTGCCGCTCAGCCATTCAGGAAGTAGCCGCAACCACCTTAGGATACCTACCACCCCCGACAAGAAACCCGTGGTATGATGGCGAGTGTGAGTAGAAAAAAGCAGCAACCGACAAGGCGTACGAAAAGGCACTGCATACTAAAACCAGGGCAGCACAAGAAGAGTACCGAGCCAGAAGAAGGGAGGAGAAAAAACGACTGCGCCAAAAGAAAAGGATCTTCGCAGCCTCCCAGCTCAAGGCATGAACATTACGGGCTGTATAGTGACATGAGTCTAGTCAGGCGTCTACGGATTCAACGCCTAAGATGGCTGGGCCCTGTAGAGCGGAGTGTCTTTGAATCCAACCCCCAGGGACGAAGAAGCAGAGGACGGCCGCACTTAAAATGGCGCACAGAGGTGGAGGTGGGGACCTCAGCCAATAGGGTGTGGGGCAATGGAAAAGGCTAGCAAAAGGTCGTGCCAGATGGAGGGGCATGTTGGTTGAGGCCCAGGTTCACCCCGAACTGTAGCGCCCATTAAGAAGAAGAAGAAGAAGAAGGATTCTTGCATCCTTAGCGCAGCCCTGGCTGCAATGCTTTCATACATTAATTTGCCTACAAGTCCAGCCGCATTAAAACCAAAAAAATATTTTTCTTAGAAAAAAGTGGTTTTGAGTTTGGAAATGTATTTCTCAAAACCAATTCCTTAAAACAGCTTCGTTTAAAAACAGGACGAAAGAAGAGGTTTCTGGCTTTAAAGAAAGTATATCACGGCATTGCGGATGTAACCGTTGATTTTTAGGGTTCCGTACCCAAAGGTAAAACGGAACTCTATTACTAAGACTTCGCTGTCCGTCCGTCCGTCTGTCACCAGGCTGTATCTCATGAACCGTGATAGTTAGGGAGTTGAAATTTTCACAGATGATGTACTTCTGTTTCCGCTATAGCGACTAAGGGGGGCTCCCTTATGTGATTTAATGTGATACATAGGTACATAGTCTCTTTCGCCCTTTGTGGGCGAGTCCGACTCGCACTTGGCCGGTTTTTTAATATTTTTTTTTCCAAATTAAGTAAATTTTTTGAATAGAATAGACCCCCCTCCCACTGGATGTTTTTCTTGTCTTGACTAGACCTACACGCTGTAGCTTTTTGGCATACTGTTCGTGGGGCACGCTGTATATGCATGCAAAGTGTACAGAAAGGGATTTTAGCAGACAGTTAGAAAGGCACACATTTTTTTTTTTTTGTTTTTTAAGAAGGCTCCGTTGTTAACTTAGGGTATGTGTAAGGAGGTAAGGGGTTAATTGGGACTTCAACTACTAATTTTACGGCGTACATATGGAGGACCTCTTTTCACAAGGTCACCCACAGTAAAATATCGCCTACGGTGAACAGATACGTACTTTTAATAAATAAATACGATATCAGATAAACGAAACAGGATCAAAGGTAACTGCTACGTATAGCTACGAATGTACCTAGTTACAAACAAATATCAGATGGGTTTCTTCGATTCGCAGTTGTGGCGTTTGTGTTTCGAGTAATGGTGATGGTGACTTGAGCTATGGTATCTTCTTCTGGAGTACTTTAAAGCAATGTAACTGATAGTCGAAATTCAAAAGTGATACTTAACTGGTGCTAGGCTATTAACAATATTCACTTATCTGTCTATTGGTTTTCGTTATGTTCTTTTAATAAATTGAATTGAAAAATGAATAGGAAACAGAGAAAGGATAGCTATTCATATTGTTACTTTGTTCTTTCATGTACTCGTATAGTGTAATTGTAACTTTAGATTCATATATTTCGTTTCTACTTTAATAAATTTGAATGAGTTCTTGAGTAGAAAATTATAATAAAATATTTGCTGAATGTTAAAACCAGCCACCGCCACCCAGTTTGGAGCTTAGGCCGCCAATCCCCTTTCCCAATATATTTCCAACACGCCCTGCAACCATATTAGTCATATTACTAATATTTGTAACGACATTTCCATCTTCACCGATTTGTGGCAAGGCAGCTGTGGCCGCGGCAATTTTCGGTTTCGGAACAGCTGAACCACCCCCAGTCGGATTTCCAGCGTAACCTTCACCTTCTTCGCCTTCCACCTCGTTTATGGACCTTTTGAAATTGAATAAATTGAGAAAAGATACGTATTACTAAGGTTGTTTTAAGGGCAAGACTGAGATCATAGGACTATCAGGTGTTACATATGTTAGTTTGGCACTTTTTAAGGTGCGTGGTAAGCAAGAAGTCCACTTACTCTTCGTTTTCAGTGCCCTCGGGCATTGTGAGAGCACATGTTGCTTCTTCGGTCGCCATTCGTTGTGTAACAGTTTGATAAGCTTTCGAATTTAACTTATCTTCCATCACACCTTGCAGTTCAAAATCTGAATAAATTTTCTTAGGAAGACAGCATTGCAATGTGAAAACTTATTAATGTTACTATAAATCATCGGATACCTTTGTTATATGTGACAGCGAAGTGCACTGGGCATAGTGCAACGAATGGTCTAGTCTTTCGGATAGCCAATTACAGAGCATATTAGTCTGTTGCGTGTACCATTGTTCAAAGAAATTCAATGTCCATAGGTCGTCGCTAATCTTTCCACGAACTTGATCCATATTATTTCGAAAAAAGTTAACATAACCTTGACCTAAATCCTTGCCCGAGCTCGATACATTTGTAAAGCTTAAGATAGATCCAATCAGGCTACCCTCATCATAGCGTGATAGCTTTGATAGAGTCGACTCTAAAACAGACATCAGCTTACCAATGAGGCCTTGTGTCATTGCTACATTCGTCTTATCGATTTGATCGTCAATTTTCGAATGGTATTTGTACTAAAGAGACAAATCCTTTGTGAATGGCTTACTTAAATGTACGTTAGTCCAGTCAGCTCACCAAATCCACGCCATCAATGGTGCATAGTTTAAAGCTTTGATTTTTAGCATCTAATATCACATTGACCATTGCGCACATCTCCGTTGGTATTATGTAGTCTGTTGATGATATAAAGGCCACGTTCTTCCTTAGCCAGGATTGAAACCCCACATCAGTCCGTTGTATGCACTGCTCTATCATATCACATGCCATTAACTTGAGGCGTTGCTCCAAATGCTGTCGAAACTCAACATCGGGCCAATGCAAGTCACGTATAAATGATTGTAAGGCATCTAGTTTCCAAAAAAGGTCCTCCGATGTGGCGCAACCATTACTGAAATCATCCGTTTAAGTAAAATATTCATTAGAAGGAACAGACAAATTTAAATGTTTAATATTAACTGCACTATACAACGTTAGCTCGAGCATAACAACTTGTGGCCCTACAACTTAATCAATAATCTAGTACAAAACGAAACGAAAAGGGAAGTCTTCCATATGTAGATATCTGTCCGTCTGCCTGTCTGTTCCGGGTATTCTCAAGAACGGCTTAACCGATTTCGACGAAACTATCATGAAGAGGAGATCGTCGAAAGTAACTTACTTACTTACTGAGCTATAGCTGCCTTCCATCCTTGACGGTCCCGGGCACGCTACTTCCAGTTATCAAAACCAAGATGTCTTACATCCGCGATTACTTGGCCTTTATACCGGAGGTTCGGTCTTCCTCTTCTTCTCGAACCAGGAGGCTCGGAGTCGAAGACCCTCTTAGATAGATAGATAGATGGGGTTAGGGGGTGGGACAGAGTCGCCTGATCACTGCGGCCACGAGTGGGCCTATTGTGATGTCCCCCACTTTCAGTTCACCCAAGAATCCTGAGCTAGTGATAAGGCTTAGTATGCTTTTTTTGGAGGGCATGGGCTCGGACATACAGGGTAAAGTTATTGATTGCTCTCAACCTGGCGAGATGCCACCAACGATCCCTGTTTAAATGCCTGGGTCAAGTTGACATACGACCTCCTCGTGGCGCCCTCTGGATAGCCTCTTCAACAACAATCCGCCCACGTAAAGATGCCTCGGATACACGGACGGATACTCGACGACGTCAACGCACGAAAAAGAAACACGATTTCCGAGTATGCTCCTGATAAGTCAGAACCCTGTGCACTCCCGGAGCTGCCCATAAACTAGAAGGAATCCTCACGCAGTACAAGGCGGATATAACTGCGGTCCAGGAAATACGCTGGATAGGAAACGGTATGATTAGGAAGAAAAATTGCGACATTTATTACGGCTGTCACAAAAGATTGCATTTACTGGGATGCGGTTAAGGTCGAAGGTCATCGACTTTAAACCTATAAGTGATCGCCTGGCAGTGATCCGCATCACCTCCTGGACAACGCCTACGGAGCTTGTTCGGAGTACGATGTAAAAATCGTGCTCGGGGACTTCAACGCCCAGATCGGTAAGGAAAACACCCTTGGCGGAGTGATCGGAAAGCACAGCCTTCACGATACAACAACAGATAACGGCTTCCGACTCGCTGACTTTGCGGTGATAAGTAGCACACGATTCCCTCGCAAGCGAATCCACACAGCAACCTGGCGATCTCCGGACGGTCGAACCGCCAACCAAATCGACCATGTGCTCATTGACGCAAGGCACTCGTCAAACATCCTGCATGCGCGAACATTCAAAGGGGCAAATGTCGACTCTGACCACTTCCTCGTAGCAGCAAGATTCAGAGCTCGACTGTCCAATGTCAGAAAGCTGCACCAGCCCATCAGGAGGAGGTTCGACATTGGGCGCCTGAGCACACCGGAGGTCGCCAGAGTCTACAGGGAGCAGCTGAGCGAAAGACTCTACGGTATGCCTACGTCGAACACAAATGCCAATAATATGTGGCTGCATTGCCGCTCAGCCATTCAGGAAGTAGCCGAAACCACCTTAGGATACCTACCACCCCCGACAAGAAACCCGTGGTATGATGGCTAGTGTGAGCAGAAAAAGGCAGCAACCGACGAGGCGTAGCAAAAGGCGTTGCAGAGGAAAACCAGGGCAGCGCAAGAAGAGTACCGAGGCAGAAGAAGAGAGGAGAAAAAACGACTGCGCCAAAAGAAAAGGATCTTCGCAGCCTCCCAGGTCAAGGCACGAACATTACGGGCTGTATAGCGACATGAGTCTAGTCAGGCGTCTACGGATTCAACACCTAAGATGGCTGGGCCATGTAGAGCGAATGGACACCACAGCTCCAGCCCGGAGAGTCTTTGAATCCAACCCCCAGGGAAGAAGAAGCAGAGGACGGCCCTTAAAATGGCGCACATAGGTGGAATGGGGCCTCAGCCAACTGGGTGTGCGGCAATGGAAAGGGCTAGCAAAAGGTCGTGCCAGATGGAGGGGCATGTTGGTTGAGGCCCAGGTTCACCCCGAACTGTAGAAGAAGAAACCGACCTTACAGACAACCAACCCTTTTAATAATACACTACCCCCGCGTAGAGATTATTTTTCACCGTGGTAATCCCTTATTTGTCAACATGAAGCGATTTACATACAACTCGATATCTTGTGGCAGAGGTAAGTTCCTTGACGCGGCGTAACAGGATGTGACGGTGTTGTAAAATGATCTCTACTCGGTATAAGTACGTATGCTCTCTGTTCGACTTTTGATGTGAAAGCTATTTTATATATTTTCTGAATTTAAAAATAAAGCAAATCATTTCCAATACTCACCCCTTGCTCTCCCATTTTTCCTTTTCAAATCCTTTATGTATTGACTGAGCGATTGAGGACTCCATTAGATCCACATACCGCACAACTAGTGGCGCAAATGTGTCCCTCAAGTGCTGATGGAAACGGCCGTTTTTCAAGTTGTCTACATAAATTACAACAGTTTTGTAGGTTTTAAAGGCTGAGTAGGTATATGGCAAGGTTACATCAATGACCCGATAGGACGGCTTTGTTGGGTTAATGTGTATTGTTCCGTATAATAGGTGACTGTACTAAAAGTATCCCAATTACAGTGAGCCAAAAAAAAAGTTGTACACCACGTTTCAGAGCAGTTAAATCTCAATATCTTTTGATCTGTTTATTCCAGCGAAATGAAATAAGTCTCAAAATGACACACATTCTAAGAGCTTTTAGGTTTACTTTATTTGAACTTTATAAAATAAACATAAGACAAAATATGGCAGCTTTACAAAGCCAAGAAAAAAAACTTGTACACCCTGTTGCTACTTATTTAAACACCCGTTAATCCCTAAAAAAAATCCGTTGTATTTTGTTCTGGTAACGTCCAGTTGTTTCCTAGCCCTGAACGAGTTCAGACGTTGGATACTAAAGACTAGTAGTGGAGTCACAGTCGATGCTGAGAGTGTGTGGAAGGACCACTCCTGCAGACTGTACAGCGGCGATGATAGTCAAAATGCCGCCGTCAGGCAGAGCGAACCATTCACAATGGACGAAGATGAAGGAGAATCCCGTCCACCCGACCTAGACGATGTTAAGATAGCGATATCGAAACTTTAGTCTTATAAGACTGCTGGAGCAGACGGACTCCCCGCGGAACTGTTTAAAGCAGCTGGCGATGAGCTGGTCAGGAACATACACCAACTCATCTGCAAGATATGGTCGGAAGAACGCATGACCGATGAATGGAATAACAGTATCGTTTGCCCGGTCCATAAGGAAGGAGACCCCTATGATGGCGCCATTTACAGAGGGATAAGCCTCCTGAATATCGCGTACAAGATCCTCTCTGCCGTACTGTGTAAGTGCCTGAAGCCGTTCGCGGACAATCTGATTGGTTCCTACCAGTGTGGTTTCAGGCCAGGAAAATCCACGATAAACCAAATATTTACGCTACGGTAGATCTTGGAGAAGATCCATGAATTCCAGGTCGACACGCACCATCTTTTCGTCGACTTTAAAGCCGCATATGACAGTGTTTATAGAGACGAGCTATACAGAGCCATGCCATGTTTTAACATTCCTGCCAAACTCGTCAGACTGTTCGGGATGACTATGGGGAACTGTCGCTGCTCCATTAAGGTCGGAGATGAACTAGCCGACCCCTTTGATGTTAAAAAAATGTTTAGACAGTGTGACGCACTGTCATGTGATTACATTAACATCATACTTGAAAAGATCATGCGGGACTCTGCAGCCAATACAAGAGGTACGATCTACTTCACGTCCTCACAATTGCTTGCCTACGCAGATGACATTGACGTTATTGGACGGACAAAGCCAAACGTCAATGAGGCGTTCGCAAGCATTGAAGCAAAAGCGGCCAAAGTGGGACTAAGGGTAAATGGGGACAAGACCAAATATATGCTATCATCCTAGAAAGACGCGCAACACCGACGTTTTGAAGTAGTCAAGGACTTCATCTACCTTGGCTCGATAGTGACAAGCAGCAACGACCCCAGCGCTGAGATGAAACGCAGAATAACTCTTGCCAACCGCTGCTTCTTCGAGCTCAAGGAGAAATTGAAGAGTAGAGCGCTCTCTCGAAAAACTAAGGTATCCCTTTACAAGACCTTAATCATCCCGGTCCTCCTCTACATCGCTGAGGCTTGGACGTTATCAAAAGCGGATGAAAAGGCTCTTGGGCGTTTCTAGAGGAAAATTCTGCGTGCAATCTTTGGTCTCGTTTATGTAAACGGAGAGTGGAGGAGGAGCTTCAACCAAGAACTGTACGGGCTTTACAGTGACATCGGCCTGGTTAGACATCTTTAGATCCAACGCCTAAGATCGCTAGGCCATGTAGAGCGAATGGACACCACAGCTCCAGCCCGTAGAGTCTTTGAATCCAATCCCGAGGGACGAAGAAATAGAGGACGGCCGCACCTAAGGTGGCGCGCACAGGTGGAAAAAGACCTCAACCAACTGAGCGTGGGACATTGGAAAAGACTAGCGAAAGATCGTGCTAGGTGGAGAGGCATATTGGTCGAGGCCCAGGTTCACCCCGAACTGTAGCGCTCGTTAAGTAAGTAACTAAAGGTCTGATGGTCGGCGATTTGTATGGAGAAAAACGGGTGAGGCACTCGACTCCAAGAATGTTAGCGCCACTGTAAAGCACGATGGGGGATCCCCTATGGTGTGGGGTGCGATGGCAGCAAACGATGAAGGGAACCTTGAATTCATCGAAGGAATAATGAATAAATTAGAAGGAAACTTTTGCTTCCTCCAGGGCAATGATCCAAAGCATCCGTCCATGTTAGTGAGCGGATGACTGTTATATATGGCTGATGGCTGAGCATTTATGGGCTTATATTGGAAAAGAATTTAGGGAAACAACGGTTTCAAACAAGGCAGAGCTGAACACAGAGCTCAAAAGGATATGGCAGACAATTACCCCGGACATTACCAGGAACTTGTCTCCTTCAATGCCTAACAGGCTTCAAATGGTCTTGGACAATAAAGGGTACCACACAAAATCCTAGCCTAAGTAACATGTCCCAATAGTTCACGAAGGAAAATGCATTTATGAAGTGTACAAGTCTTGTTTCGGCTTTTGTAAAGTGTTATCCCGTTGATGTTTGTCTTTTTATAAGAAACGAATATAAAGTTTATAGGCATCTTAATAATTTAGCGGTTCATTTTCACGTTATTTCACTTCATTCACTTTTGTAGGTTAGAAGATACTGACTGATGGAGTTTGACTGCCATTCTGAACAACTTTTCTTTTGGTTCGGGGTATATAATGAGAAAATGGAAAGAAGAAATGTTGCTACTCGTGTGGAACCCGTGAGGTGATTTCGACAGTCCCCACATTTTACTTTTACCTTCCATAATGCTCAATTGTTTCTCAATCACTTGGTGCTACTTTACTCGCTTTTTTCTCAAGAAAGGAGGTTCTCATTTGATTTTTCGTTTGAGGAGAAACGTTTGCCATGCATAGTTATAACCATTGAACATTGAAGAGTGGATGTTGTACAGCTAAATACATATGTATCAACATATGAAAGGATGCAAGTATTAAAAGAAAAAAAAAAAAAAAATTAAGTCGAAAGCAAACCTTATACTAGTACTGCTCCTATATACAGTGGCTCAAAAGGAAAATGGAACAAGGCGAAAAGCAGGAATAAATGAAAAACAATAGTTTATACTATATGTACTGGAGTAAGACATGTATTTATTTATTCAAAGATTTAATAATCAAGTCTAAAAAAATTAACAACAATAATGGCAATGGCAAAGGACTAACAAAGGCCTCGTAGGGGTAGCATCCTTCCGACGGATGCTGGCCTGCTAATGAGCGAGAAGAGCCACCGCAGTCGAACATCTTGCAGCACTGTTAGTAAGTTCCATCCCCACCGCTTCGTGGTGCCATCTGGAGTTTTCCTATGGAAATTGCAGACGGGGAAGGGCGAATGGCGAGCCTCCTGCGGCAAAAAACAAGATTAGTCGGATGAGCTATGGCCTAGTAAGCTGTAACCGTAAAAAAACCACAAACTCCGAAACAACCACAAGCCTCGAATAAAACGGACCGGATTTATGTTGACGACCAAACAATTTGCGGACGCCCTAGACCGCTAAAAAGCGGATAACACCGCCATCCAGGAAATGCGATGGAATGGACCGGGTAAAAAGCGGATGAAAAAATGAGACATTTACTACTGTGACTGCTATGGGGAGAGAGGACAACGATTGTTCGGATGCGGATTTATTGTTCGATGTGGACTAAGGCAAAAAGTCCTAAGCTAACGCCTCATAACAATCCGTATCAAGGCTACATTTTTTAACATCAGCCTGATCTGCGTCCACGCCCACACGGAAGAAAAGGATGACTCCGCCAAAGATAAGTTCTACGATCTCCTAGACAAAACGTATACCCAATGTCCCAGCTATGACATCAAAATTGTACTACGAGACTTCAATGCTAAACTGGGTAAGGAAAGCATCTTTGAACGAGTCATCGGCAAACATAGCCTACACGACACCATCTCCGATAACGGACACAGGCTGATTGATCTTGCTACGGGGCGAAATCTCCTTTTGGCCAGTACGCGCTTCCCGCACCTCGATATACACAAAGACATCTGGCGGTCTTTTAATCAATCGACTACCAACCAGATTGATCACACTGCGACCGACGTCAGACACCACTATCTTGTAGTAGCCAAGATGCGCTTACGGATATCACGAACGCAGCGGAGTAGAGTAAGAATACAAAGTTATGACGTCGGAAAGCTACTATCGCCAGAAACCGCTCGTGCTTCTACCGATCGCGTCTGACTTAAGCTCTCCAATACACCTCAATCCTCCATGCTATGAATAGAAGAGCAGTGGAGCCCTGAAAAGCTCTGCATCCGAAGTCTTGGGTTTCAAGGCTCCACCACGAAGCAACACCTGGTTCGATGACGAGTGGAGGAGGATTCACAAAGCGAAGCAGGATGCATGTAAGGCCCCGCTGCATAAAAGGACAAGAGCAGCTCGTGAGCTCTACGAGTTAAAAAGAAGGGAGGAGCATAAGCTTCTTAGAAGAAAGAAGAAAGAGCACGAGAAGCGCGCGATTGACGATTTGGAGAGGTGTTACTGCAGGCGTGACGTTCGAAAGTTTTATCAACAGATAAGGCGAACATGCCAAGGTTATAAAGCCAGAACGGAAGCCTGCAGGGTTGAGAACGCACACCTAGTAGTAGAACCGCAGTCGATGCTGAGAATATGGAAAAACCACTTCTGCAGTCTGTATAACGGCGCTGTTAGTCAATATACCGCTGTCAGGCAGAATTATCCATTTCTAATCGACGAAGACCGCAGAGAATTCCATCCCCCTGACCTCGACGTGGTCGTTAAGATTGCCATATCGAGACTCAAGTCGAATAAAGCTGCTGACGCAGATGGACTGTCTGCTGAACTCTTCAAGGCAGCTGGGGATGACCTGATTAGAAGCATACGCCAGCTCTTCTGTAAGATATGGTCAGAGGGAAGCATGCCCGAGGAATGGAGTCTCAGCATCGTATGCCCGATCCACAAGAAAGGAGATCCTCTAATTGCGCCAAATACAGTGGAATAAGTCTCCTTAACATCGGCTACGAAATCCTCTCTGCCGTTTTGTGTGAACGTCTGAAGCCTTTCGTAAATAAGCTGATAGGTCCTTATCAGTGCAGATTCAGGCCAGGGAAGTCCACCATCGACCAAATTTTCACACTTCGGCAGATCCTGGAAGAAACCAATGAATTTCAAGTCGACGCTCACCACCTATTTGTCGACTCCAAAGCCGCATATGACAGCGTAATTAGAGACGAGCTATACAACGCTATGTCTACCTTTGCCATACCTGCTAGACTCGTCAGACTATGCAGGATGACTTTGGAGAATGCTCGCTGCTCCATCCGAATCAGTGAATACCTTACCGATAGTTTTGATGTCAAAAAATGATTTAGGCAGGGCGATACGCTGTCGTGTGGTTTCTTCAACATCAAATTGGAAATTATTGTACAAGAATCACTGGCCAATACAAGAGGCACAATCTATTTCAAATCCTCGCAACTCCTTGCATACGCCGACGATATGGACATAATAGGTAGATCACAGCGAGATGTCAATGAGGCGTTTGCGAGTATTGAGTTCGAGGCGGCGAAAGTTGGTCTGGCGGTAAACGAGGGCAAAACTAAATATATGCTGTCATCGAAAAAGGACGGCCACCACCGACGTCTTGGCCAGAACGTTCGTATTGGCAGTTATAAGTTCGAGGTAGTTAAGGACTTCGTCTACCTTGGCTCCGCAGTGACATGGAACAACGATTTCAGTTCCGAAATCAAACGTAGAATCACTCTTCCCAATCGCTGTTTCTTTGGGCTCAGGAGGCAATTGAGTAATAGTGCCCTCTCCCGAACGACAAAGTTGACTCTATATAAGACCCTTATCATCCCGGTCCTGTTGTACGGCGCAGAGGCATGGACACTATCAAAAGCGGATGAGGAGGCCCTTGGTCGGTTCGTGAGAAAGATTTTGCGCGTAATTACGGGGGATGGAGGAAAAGATTCAACCACGAACACTACGGGCTGTATAGCGACATGAGGTTAGTCAGGCGTCTACGGATTCAACGCCTAGGATGGCTCCTGCTCGGATAGTCTTTGAATCCAACCCCGAGGGTCGAAGATGCAGAGGACGGCCGCACTTAAGATGGCGCACGCCAGGTGGAAGGGGACCTCAGCCAACTGGGTGTGCGGCAATGGAAAAGGCTAGCAAAAGATCGTGCTAGTTGGAGGGGCATGTTAGTTGAGGCCCACGTTCACCCCGAACTGTAGCGCCCGCTAAGAAGAAGAAGAATCGCTGAACCTATTCAGATGAGCCAAAAAATGTGTTTGTTTTTATGAATGCATTTTGGTTAAACTAGCGTGTGAGATTAACGGTAAGCTTTAAGGCAAATGTTTTACTCTCAAACTGAGCCTATAATGATGCTCTTTCATTACATATATAACAAATATGTTTCATTGCAATATATATAAAGAGAAGCTAACAATGATGTGAAGAAAAGGCGGCAGTGTATATAAACTATTGACTTTTATTTATTCTTTCCTTTCGCCATGTTCCATTTTAACTTTGAGCCACTGTAAGTCCGAATCGGGTTAAGAACACGAGCTTGTTTGAAGTAAGATACTAACATACTATTGAAGTATGTTTCATTCGTTTAAAGTAAAATGTTATTGTTTGGCAAATAAAAAACAAGAACAATAGGGTCACAGGATCATAATTGAGTGTATATTTGTATGTAGAGTGTGTAGAGTGTGTTTGCTGTTCGGTTGTGTCCAAACATATACGTATCTACATGACTTTCTTTGGGAAGCTCTCAAAAATCCTGGTCCGAATTTCGGGAAAAGAAAAAAATTGGCGATTTAAAGACAAGATTGGTAATCTCGCAAACGAACGCGACTAATGCAACTTCAGCATATCGTCCCAGGGTTCTTGACAGCTTACTGCCGGGCATCTAAACATATTCTGTGACCTAGGTTGTTTCAAAACCCCTTTCTCAAATCACATATTCCGGTCTGATTTCATATAATTTTCGTTTGATTTGCTCTACGTTCTTTCGAGTCATTGAACCAGTCATTAAGATTTGTGTGATTTCATTCTTACCGTCCGTTCTCAAGTAATCGTTAAGTATTTGAAATAATGGAAATGAGTCCCATGTGTCCGGCGGTTGTTCGGACAACACGCGGTCCATGTCAACAGCAAACAGTGACCAGAATATCTCGGCGTGTTCAACAAGTAGATCACTGAACCATGCAAATGCCTGTTGTTTTTTTATTATTATTATAAAAGTTGATTTAAGAATCTATTCACAACTTTTTTTTGGTAAAGAGATATGTATTTAGTAATGGTGTTTTGTTGAAGAGTCTTCCATAAGGATAATCAAAAATGTGGAATAATTTAGGCGAGATACATAGGTATACGTAGAAATGATGAATAAAATTAAGAGAAGAAAATGAGGTTTTGGTTATGTCTTAGCGAAACAGCAAGTATTGAAAGGAGGAACAAAAGCATGCAGTAGTCAAAGCGGGCATGCTTCACAAGGACCTTGATATAAGAAGTGTTTGTTAAAAAAAAAAAAAAAAACATATGAATGCGGATAGATAGAATGTTACAATACAGAAACTGATAGCTAGTTACTTTAGAAATAAATCTAATTTTGTATTTTTTATTTAAATGAAATGAAAGTCCTCGGAATTGACTTTATAAAAAATAAGGACTATGTGCTCTTTTCATGCATTATTGGATGATATTTAACCCAAAGAAGATGCTTATATATATATGGTGCTCCAGAACTATCCTGACAAGTCTAATGAACACTGAACTATTCGTTCTTTTTTTTCCAGCAATTGCTAAGTGTTTAACAATACAAGGTTCGGATATAAGGTAACTGACAAGAATGAAAACATAATTTGAAGCAAAAAGGGATGAATATTAAATCAAATGTATCTAATATCTTCAATAAGGTTAAGCGCTTTGATTTGTTTTTGTATTTTGAATTAAAAAAAAATAAAGAAAGCAAGTACAACGTTTAAGGAATCATTAAAAAAAAAAATAATAAAATAAAAGTGAAATATTTGGTTTCGTTTTTTTTTTTTTTAATTGTTTTGTAGGCCTTTTTGGTGAAAAAAAGTCCAAGTTTATACGTGCCGTTGGTACTGGCGCTGTGTAAACGGCTTGAGTTGGCATGCAGTACCGAAACGTTGGTGGCTGGCTGGTTGTTTGAGCTGCTAGTATGGCACCAGATCCCGAAACTGTTGTCCCCGATGGCACATTTCCGGATGTTGTATTGAAGTTTGAATTTGCTGGATCATTGCCGACACTACCATCAGCTGTAGTGCAAGCAGCTGCAGCAGCATTATTTTGATCCGTATCATTTTTCCGTAACTATAAATGTATATAATACATTCATCCAAAAAATAGTAATTGCTTGTTTCTACATGATTTTTGGGTTTTTTTTTTTAATCTGATTTGTTGGTTCTAATAAATAGCTTTATTGTATTAGGATACAAGAAACTTTGAACTGAATAAAAAAATAAAACATTCGATTGTGAAATGAAAATAAACAATGGAATTGAGAATTTTAATTTTTTAACCTATCAAGGTATAAATTAGATATTTATTATATGGCTATCTGCTATATGCATGTATTTATTATAATGAAAATCCATACAAAGTAATTTAATTTGATGATGTTTCAAATATATAAATTTGTGCGACGAATCATCCTTTTTCCTATTCACCTGTTTACCTGCCTGTACTCCTTAGCACTACTGTAGTATACACATTTCTTTGTTTATTTTTACATAAAGGTTCCCAAAGAATTTTATTTAACGAAATAAAGTGCAACTGACGATAAGAAAGATTTTATATATGGAAAAGCAACAGACAAGCTTTTTATTACTCCCGAAAACAGGTGCGGCAAATATATTCAAATCCGCTATAGTAAGTCTTTAAATCAAAAAAAAAAAAAAAAAAAAACATTTCTTGGTTTCTCAATATAAAAATTAATAACAAGACATCCCCATTAGAACATACACCATGTTTTTGCTAATAAAAGATACAACAATACAAGCATTCAATAGGTTTCACACACACAATCCGTCTAAAAAATAAATCCAACTTAAGACAACTATTTAGAATAAATTCAATATTTTACAACGTCAACATGCCTGGTATTAAGAATAAAATACAAAATTTACTCCCTCATATGGGACATATTTATTTTTACTTTTTCTTGTGTTTTATTTATTAAGATACATTTGTTTTGTTAGAAAGCACGACGAAATACAGAGCGGATTCATTCACACAGACGTTAATCATAAAAGGAGCAGCATGGCGGGGATTAGCATTGAAGAAATTCCTGGTATTACTCAAGAGGAGCTACATAACGCAGTCTTGAAGGTCAAAAACAACAAAACACCCTGACCGGATGGAATCCCAAATAAGGCAATCAAAACGGCCATTACGGCTAGACCAGACGCTTTCCAACACACCTCGGGCAAATGCTTGCAGAAGGAGATCTTCCCCACACAGTGGAAGCTGCAGCACTTGGTACTACTGCCAAAAGGTAAGAAACCACCTGGTGAACCGTCCTCGTATCGGCCAATTTGTCTGTTGGACACATTAGGCAAGATACTAGAACGAGTGATCCGTACCATCTGTATATATAAATATGAAAGAGAATATGTATGTTACCTCATCAAATGACAGATCTTGGTTGCAGGCAGGATTTTTTGGATGAAAATCATGTCTGTTGTATGGGAGCCCCCCTTAAATATTCATTTTGTTCTGTATTTGTCGTGATAGCGGTAACACAGATACATCATCTGTGAAAATTTCAACTGTCTAACTATCACGGTTCATGAGATACAGCCTGATGACAGACGGACGGACGGACGGACAGCGAAGTCTTAGTAATAGGGTTCCGTTTTACCTTTGGGTACGGAACCATAAAAAACGCTTTTAGCTCGGTTAGCTGGACGCATATACAAAAGTCTTTAATTGACATGGGTACCCCCTCCTATTTATTAAGGATTGTCATCGACTACTTTAACAACAGGAGGCTAAGGTCCAATACCGATGAAGGCGTAAAATTCTACCAAAGTAACGGCGGGTGTCCCTCAAGGATCAGTCCTTGGACCTCTCCTGTGGAACATCATGTACGATGGCGTTCTACCACTAGCGCTTCCCGAAGGAGTACGAATCATCGGCTTCGTCACAGTGGCTAAGCATATAGAAGAAGTAGAGGCTACTGCGAACGCAGCTATCGCTTAAGTGAAAGATTGGCTCTCAATTGCCGGTCTGGAACTAGCAGCCCAAAAAACGGAGGCTGTTTTTTTTTTTTTTTTTTTTAATAATTTGCGCGCACTCAAGGTCTTATAACCTTATTATGTCGGCGACACAGTGCGGGCAGAAGATAGAAAGGAAGAGGAATAGAAGAGATGCCGATGGACATTGATCTTAAATGCTTGCATGTTGCATTGAGGGGGGAACACCGAATCCGGCAGGGAGTTCCAGATCCGTGTGGTTCGGTTTATGAAAGATTCTCTATATTTGGCGGTACGTCCGAAAGCGGGCTTCAGGGTATATTGGTGGGCATTCCTAGAGAGACGTGTATTGCGGGAGAAATGCTGAAGGGGCGGAATGCAACTGGCTATTCATCAGAGCATTTTTGGTGGAAGTAACGATAAAACAGGGAGAGGCAGGTAACATTCCTGCGGTGTTCCAGCGAGTCTAATGTTTTGGTAATGCTGGAGTCACCTATCAGTTTTATGGCTCGTTTTTGTATTCTGTCTAGTAGGTGCAATGAGGTCTTGGAAGCACCGGACCAGACATGAGCGTTAAACTCTAATTTGGGGCGAATGAACGCCTTATAGATTGTAGCCAGGTCTAAGGGTGAGAAATATTTCTTGCATCTGTATAAGAAGCCTAGGCATTTCGCAGCATTCTTGGCGACACTGAATATGTGGTCGCTCCAATTAAGATTGTGAGCAACACTCATACCCAGGATGGAAAGCTTTTCGGTTTCTGAGATGCAAGTGCCATTCATGGATGATGGCATTGGGTCAGTGTTACACTTTAACGACAGAAGACAGCATTGTGTTTTGGATGCATTAAATTCCGGTTTACCCCATTGGATGATGCTGTCGATATCGGAATTTAATGAGCTCAACATACGCTGTCGCTCACTATCTACAACCGAAGTACAGGGTCGTAAGTAAACTGGTGAACGAATATGAGAAGCTGAGGGTACTCCTTCGTCAGCGAAGGAGTTAATTGGATTAGAAGTAACAGACAAGAGATCATTTATAAAAATAAGAAAGAGTGTCGGAGAAAAAACGGAGCCCTGGGGAACACCAGCATTTACAAAGTGAGTATCAGACTTGAATTCGTCCATAAAAAAACTTGAATTGAACGATTAGAAAGGTAGCTTCTAAACCATTGAAGAAGAGACTCATCGATCCCAAAAGCACGCATTTTCGACAAAAGGGCTTCGTGCCAAACCCTGTCAAATGCTTTCGAAATATCCAGTGCAACAATTTTGCTTTCACCGGCTTGGTGAAGCGAGTTATTCCACTTTTCGGCGAGATATGCCATCAAATCACCAGTGAATCTGTTGCTGCGGGAACCGTACTGACGGTCATTGAGGAGTTTCCGTGATTCAAGATATTTCATAAGCTGACGGTTAATCAGCGTTTGCATGACATTGGAAAGAAGGGACGTTAGTGCAATGGGTCGGTAGTTGAAGGGAGAAGATGATTCGCCTTTTTTGGGTATAGGCTGGACAAATGCTGTTTTCCACATATTCAGAAAGAGCCCAGAGGAGTAGGAAAGGTGAAAAGGCTTACGCAGTGGTTTTTCCAGCGTAGAAGAACACCTCTTCAGAACTATTGGGGCAATGCCATCTGGACCACCGGATTTGTGCATGTGGAGGTCTCTAAGAACCTTTGCGACTGTACGAGTGGGCAAGTGGATTAGTCCCATGCTGGAATTGATGCGGAGACAAAGTACAAGCTGGGAGCTGAGAACTGGCTGCGAAAGTAGGATAGCTTTGTCTAAGGGGGTGACAGCTGGCATGTCATTGTGGATGACCGTCGGTATAGACGACGTAGTTGGGTTTTTTACCTTTTTTACAAACGACCAGAAGCTTTTGCTACCCTTGGGACATTGAAGGATTTTACGCCTTAATTTTTGGTCAGATTGGAATTCAACCCGTCGAATGTGGGTGTTGCAGTCGTTTCTGGCTCGTATGTACATTTTTCGGTTTTCCTCAGAACGGTTTGCCTTGTAGGCCCGAAAACTTAGCTCCCTGAGCCTAATAGCCTCTTTGCAGCTCAAGTCAAACCACGTATTATCCTTAGGCCTGGTGCTTTTAATCTTGCTGGGAATACAATTTTCCATGCCGATTCGGATAATATTTGCGATAATATCAGTTGCGGCGTCCACGTCGTTGTCGAGCAAGCACAACGACCAGTTAAAGGTCCGAAAGAAGTTGTTAAGGCCGCACCAGTTGGCTTTCTCGCATAGCCATAGTGTTCTCTTAGGAGCTTTTTCTTTAACTGAATGGTGGGAGTTCGAGAATTTTGCTGATATCACGCAGTGGTCAGAGGAGCCTAGGGGCGACAATACATCGATCGTGTATTTGTCAGGCTGAGAGGTAAGAAACAAGTCCAGTGTGACTGCGGACATAGAAGGCACTTAGCTATGTCCAGGAAGACTAAAGTCCGAAGGATCAGACTTTTCATCGACCTGTGTTTCACATAGTGCCAAAACAGCCGATTTCCGGAGAGAGAGATGGACATACGTGGCCATGAAATTCTTCCGTAACCCACGGATATTGCAGAACTGCACACAGAAATCCCTCATCAATACAAGCTACAAAACATGGAGGGATACAAAAACGTCAAAGCAGAGCCGTGTAAGTAAAGTCCTAACGCCGGATTTACAAAAACAAACTACCATTGGACCTATTGCTACGAAAGCCATGCTACAGATTTTCCGTGTTTCGAGATATTTCACAAGCTGACAATCTATCAGTGTTTCCATGACCTTGGAGAGAAGAGGAAGTCGGATACGGGCTTTAGATGTTTTCTTTTGAAAATCTATGCAAGAATGTTGGAATTAACATATATATGACCCAAGGTGTGGATAGCACAATTTCCAAGTACGGACAGAGGATTAAGAGTATAACTATAAGACGGGTCAGCATCCACTTATCCAGTCCACACACACACACAGTTCAGATCAAACGTAAACTGAGTCAAATCAAAATCTTGTACATATAGCACAGCCATTTAGGTTGATTGGCCAATCGAGTAGTTGTTTAAAGGAAACTAAAAGTAAGCCTTTTGAAATTCAAGTTCTGAGTTGAACTCCTCGTGCAATAGATGGTTAGTTGATTGCGGAAACTTAAAAAAACAAATTTTTCTTAAACTATTCCAGGAGCCATCAACTAAGAACTCCGCTTACATTGGAACTCAAAATATGTGAATATGAACAAATAGGAAGCAAGACAAGAATTACAAAAACAAAAACCATGAAAATGCATAACCACACTTATTGTATTCACATATGTACGTAGGAACTTTCGTCATTTCAAAGGCTCCGTCAAACAGAGTGCGTCTTTCCTTTGCGGCGCTATACGACACACCGAAACAAAAAGGACATGCTACACAGATACCGTTTTTTTTTTTTTGCCATAATGTTAAATACCCAAAACCAATGTATGTATATTGGCGTTACAGTCCATGAAGGACCTGAGCCGAGCTTCTCTCAATCACCCATGTTGTGTGTGATTTAATTTTCCCATAGGTGAAAGGGACCTACAGTTTATTGCCGGTTCCGAACGGCGAATTTCGAGAAGCTTTTCATGACAATCTTACTACAGGGGGTTTTGTCAGAACCCCGCTTAGGAGAACACCGTGAAAAACACGTTCGATGACATGGCCCATGACCCAAAACCAATACGTAAGAATCAATCGTTCTCTGACGTTGATTAGAGAAAAATAAGAGTGTAACTCTTATACCCTCGGACATACAGGGTAAAGTTGTTGATCGCTCTCAACCTGGCGAGATGCCAGCAACGATCCCTGTTTAAATGCCCGGGTCAAGTTGACATACGGCCTCCTCGCGGCGCCCTTTTGGATAGCCTCTTCAACAACCGTTGGGAGGTGAACAAACGTATGCAGCGACAAAACGCCGACCAGAATGGCGGTTGTGCGGCGGGCTAACAATCCGCCCACGTAAAGAGAAACACAAGTTATGAATGAGCAAGATGCCTCGGATACACGGACGGATACTCAACGACGACAACGCACGAAAAAGAAACACGATTTCCGAGTATGCTCCTGGAATGTCAGAACCCTGTACACTCCCGGAGCTGCTCATAAACTAGAAGGAATCCTCACGCAGTACAAGGCGGATATTACTGCGGCCCAGGAAATACGTTGGATAGGAAACGGTATGATTAGGAAGAAGAATTGCGACATTTATTACAGCTGTCACAAAAGGTTTCACTTACTGGGATGCGGATTTGTCGTGGGAAAGAGGTTAAGGTCGAAGGTCATCGACTTTAAACCTATAAGTGATAGCCTGGCTGTGATCCGCATCAGAGGTAGATTTTATAACATCGGTCTTATATGTGCACACGCCCCCTACCGACGAGGCTAAAGACCCTATCAAGGAGGACTTCTATGGCCTCCTGGACAACGCCTACGAAGCTTGTCCGGAGTACGATGTAAAAATCGTGCTCGGGGACTTCAACGCTGAAATCGGTAAGGAAAACACCCTTGGTGGAGTGATCGGAAAGCACAGCCTCCACGATACAACAACAGATAACGGCTTCCGAACCGCTGACTTTGCGACAGCTCGTAATGCGGTGTTAAGTAGCACAAGATTCCCTCGCAAGCGAATCCACACAGCAACCTGGCGATCTCCGGATGGTCGAACCGCCAACCAAATCGACAATGTGCTCATTGAAGCAAGGCACTCGTCAAACATCCTGCATGCGCGAACATTCAGAGGGGCAAAAGTCGACTCTGACCACTTCCTCGTAGCAGCAAGATTCAGAGCTCGACTTTCTAATGTCAGAAAGCTGCACCAACCAGCCCATCAGGAGGAGGTTCGACAATGGGCGCCTGGACACACCGGAGGTTACCAGAGTCTACAGGGAGCAGCTGAGCGAACACAAATGCAATAATATGTGGCTGCATTGCCGCTCAGCCGTTCAGGAAGTAGCCGCAACCACCCTAGGGTACCTACCACCCCCGACAAGAAACCCATGGTATGATGGCTAGTGTGAGCAGAAAAAGGCAGCAACCGACGAGGCGTAGCAAAAGGCGTTGCAGAGGAAAACCAGGGCAGCGCAAGAAGAGTACCGAGCCAGAAGAAGGAAGGAGAAAAAACGACTGCGCCAAAAGAAAAGTATCTTCGCAGCCTCCCAGCTCAAGGATATCGAGGAGTCTAGGGATAGACATAAAACACGAGAAAGCCAAAGGCCTTGCAGGAGGCTTCAAAAAGGGCACCCAGGCTCTTCGAAACTGCGAAGGTAATCTTGTCACCGACCCGCAGGGAATAGTGGATGTATTTAAGCAGCACTTCCAGCAGCACTTCTACAGGGAGGAAATTCAGAAGCTGAAGAATATCAAGGCCGCAGGCTCAGATGGCTTGCCATCAGAGCTCTTCAAGGCTGGCGGCGATGTTCTGGTAGGGAGCATGCACCAGATCATCTGCAGGATTTGGGAAGATGAAAGCATGCCCGACGACTGGAATATCAGCTCTATATGCCCCATCCACAAAAAAGGCGATCCTACCTCTTGCAAGAACTATAGAGGTATATCCCTGCTCAATGTCGCATACAAGATCCTGTCAAGCGTATTGTGTGAACGTCTAAAACCATTTTGCACCGCACTAATCGGCAGCTACCAGTGCGGCTTCCGGCCCGGCAAATCAACTATAGACCAAATTTTCACACTTCGACAAATCCTGGAAAAGACCAACGAGTTTCGAATCGATACGCACCATCTTTTCATCGATTTCAAAGCCGATGTTTGGTGCAATGGCCGAATTCGGGATCCCGGTAAAACTGATCCAGTTGTGTCACGTCACGCTAAAAAACACGCGATGCACCGTGCAATTCGGTTCTAGGACCTCAGAACCATTCAAAACATGCACCGGATTTCGGCAAGGAGATGCGCTGTCATGTGACTTCTTCAACCTGGTGCTGGAGCAGATAGTGCGACGGGCAGGCGTCAACAGGGAAGGCACTATCTTCTACAAGTCCGTCCAGCTTGTAGGATACGCGGATGATATTGATATCATCGCGCGTTCTCGCCGTGGCATTGTGGAAGCATTCACGGCGATTGAAGAACAGGCGAAACGAGTCTTAAGGTCAATGAGGACAAGACCAGTTGATACAGCTGATAAGCGATATCACTACGAACATAGATGAGAAACGAATAATGGCACTAAGCTATATCCAGGAAGACTAAAATCTGAAGGATCAGTGCCAAAGCAGCCGGTTTGTGGAGGGAGACATGGGCATACGTCGCAAAGAAATCTTTCCTTCCCCCACGATTGCGTACTGAAATGAATACTGAATTCCCCCATCAGTACAATACGCAAAACATTAACGGACGCAACACCAACTAAGCAGAGCCGTGAAGTGAAGATCCGACGTTGGCAATGCAGAAACGAACTATGTCCTTACAGTAGTAAGCTCCTTGTACACCAACAAGAATCAACACTCACGACCCGCTATGTGTTAGTGGCGTAATGAGTGCCAACACCCGCCGAAGAGTGAAGGAGGTGGATGGTGTATTGGTGGGTGTATTCTGTGTGCATAGACATCTTCAACTGAGCTGCTTGACAATAAAACATCTGTCCAGCACTCCTTGTTCAATCCCTTTTTCCTTACCGTTACGTAAGACAATCTCTGGTTGACGGACCCTTAAACTGATGTTGATTTATGGATACAGGAAGTAAAGAAAGCTAATTCGGGAGATTTTCTCGACCATTTGCTTACCTCGGCATAATGTTCCTCATTTTGTTGAAGTAGGTCGACACAAAGCTCAGCCAAGTGGATTAGGTCCTCAAGCTTTTTAGCTGGTGGCACTATCAATTCACTGCGTAGATCCTCTGAAATACAAATCGGCTGATATTAATTTACTGATTACGCTAGCCGATGTCCTTCAACTACTAACCTTCAATTTTTGCCTCGGCAGAAAGTCGAGTATAATTTACTAAAGCTGCCGTTTCAAGACTCTTCTTTATCATTTGCCTGACTTCTTCGGGTGGAACAGGCGTCACAATGTCTTTCATAAGTACGCGTTCTAATAGTGACAATGTTGCTTTAAGAGCGCCTTCAGGCCTTCCGAACGGAAAACAGTATCGAAAGTTTGTTATCTGATACTCGAGTAGTATCCGCAAGCGTTCTTTGATCTCCTGGAATTTTTCCTTCTCTTCATGTGTGATGCTGCCCACGCCGTCCGGTCTATATTGTTTTGGTTTTTGGATTAAATGTTTTATATAACCGTTAACAGCAGTTGATATTTATTCTACAATTTTTTTTAAATATCAGAAAGTACCCTTTACCTGTTCCCATGTACGTGGCTGGCACAGAAAGCAAAAGAATAATGAATCAGAGTTGGGTCGATCATAAAATGCTTCTCAGCACGCTCCAGTAAATCGGACAGGTAACACAAGTGTCGGTAACATCCTCTTACCCCGTACCGTGCACAGTATTCATCCAAAACGAACACTTGTCCGGGACTAAACCAACCCTATGTCAAGCGTTTACGTGTTTTTTTAATTATTTATCATGAACGTACAGTCGCGACAAAATAAATAGCACACCCAGGTTTAATTTTTTCAAATCCACTTTTTCGATATTTATATAGCATAGAAGGCCTCGCTTATGTAACCAGTTTTCAGAAAATAAAAACTTTAAACATTTCATTGATAAAAAAGAAATAAAAAATAAATAAACTGTTTTTAAGGTAAGTTTTTCGCGGTCAAAATAAATAGCACACTTACGAAATTCATTTCTTCTTCTTCTTAGCGGGCGCTACAGTTCGGGGTGAACCTGGGCCTCCATCTAGCACGATCTTTTGCTAGCCTTTTCCATTGCCGCACACCCAGTAGGCTGAGGTCCCCTTCCACCTATGTGCGCCATCTTAAGTCCGGCCGCCCTCTGCTTCTTCGTCCCTCGGGGTGGGGATTCAAAGACTCTCCGGGCTGGAGCTGTGGTGTCCATTCGCTCTACATGGCCCAGCCTGACTAGACACATGTCGCTGTATAGCCTGTTCGTGATTGAATCTTTTCCTCCATCCCCCGTCTGCGTTTATAGGCCCGAAAATCACGCGCAAAATCTTTCTCTCGAACCGACCAAGGGCCTCCTCATCCGCTTTTGATAGTGTCCATGCTTCTGCGCCGTACAACAGGACCGGGATGATAAGGGTCTTATAGAGAGTCAACTTTGTTGTTCGGGAGAGGGCTCTATTACTCAACTGCCTCCTGAGCCCAAAGAAACAGCGATTGGGAAGAGTGATTCTGCGTTTGATTTCGAAACTGATGTCGTTGTTCCAGGTCACTGCGGAGCCAAGGTAGACGAAGTCCTTAACTACCTCGAACTTATAGCTGCCAATACAAATGTTCTGGCCAAGACGTCGGTGGTGGGCGTCCTTTTTTGATGACAGCATATATTTAGTATTGCCCTCGTTACCGCCAGACCAACTTTCGCCGCCTCCATCTCAATACTCGCAAACGCCTCATTGACATCTCGCTGTGATCTACCTATTATGTCAATATCGTCGGCGTATGCAAGGAGTTGCGAGGGTTTGAAATAAATTGTGCCTCTTGAATTGGCCAGTGATTTTTGCACAATCATTTCCAATTTGATGTTGAATACATCACACGACAGCGCATCGCCCTGCCTAAATCCTCTTTTGACATCAAAACTATCGGTAAGGTGTTCACTCCAAAGTCATCCTGCATAGTCTGACGAGTTTAGCAGGTATGTCAAAGGTAGACATAGCGTTGTATAGCTCGTCTCTAATGACGCTGTCCTATGCGGCTTTGAAGGCAACAAATAGGTGGTGACTGTCGACTTGGAATTCATTGGCTTTTGCCAGGATCTGCCGTAGTGTGAAGATTTGTTCGATGGTGGACTTCCCTGGCATGAATCCGCACTGATAAGGCTTATTTTCAAAAGGCTTCAGGCGCTCATACAAAACGGCAGAGAAGATTTTGCAGCCGATGTTAAGGAGACTTATTCCACTGTATTTGGCGCAATTAGAGGGGTCTCCTTTCTTGTGGATCGGGCATACGATGCTGAGACTCCATTTCTCGGGCATGCTTTCCTCTAACCATATCTTACGGATGAGCTGGTGCATGCTCCTAACCAGGTCATCCCCAGCTGCCTTGAAGAGCTCAGCAGACAGTCCGTCTGCGCCAGCAGCTTTATTCGACTTGAGCTTCGATATGGCAATCTTAACTTCGTCGAGGTCAGGGGGACAGAATTCTCTGCGGTCTCCGTCGATTATAAATGGATCATTCTGCCTGACAGCGGTATATTGACTAACATCGCCGTTATACAGTCTGCAGAAGTGGTTTTTCCATATTCTCAGCATCGACTGCGATATTACTACTAGGTGTCCGTTCTCATCCCTGCAGGCTTCCATTCTGCATGGTTTGAAACACCCGGAGTTCAAGTACCCAAAGGTAAAACGGAACCCTATTACCAAGACTTCGCTGTCCGTCCGTCTGTCACCAGGCTGTATCTCATGAACCGTGATAGCTAGACAGTTGAAATTCTCACAGATGATGTATTTCTGTTGCAGCTATAACGACAAATACTAAAAACGGAAAATGAATATTTAAGGGGGGCTCCCCTACAACAGACATGATTTTCATCCAAAAAAATCCCTTTGGTCAAATACTGAACTAAGGTTAGTCGACAATATCCCACAACCAGTAGCAAACTTCCCAGTTTTGATCTCTTTTGTGTCTTTGATGAATTAATCCTAGCTGCAAACCTTTTTCCCATATTTCCCATTATTGTTATTCACCTTTTCACATCGTTGCTGTCAAGTAAGATAATTGATTTGAATTCAATGGACACTTTGATGATCAACTATACCTCATCATGAAGATTTTTGATTATCAATGTAATATGCCTTTGTTGTGGTAGCGGCAACATCATCTGTGAAATTTTCAACTGTCTTACTATCACGGTTCATGAGATACAGCCTGATGACAGACGGACGGACGGACGGACGGACAGCGAAGTCTTAGTAATAGGGTTCCGTTTTACCTCTGGGTACGGAACCCTAAAAAGGACAATTACTTTTACGTTTTCTTAATTAACAACCCCTAATAAACGAAAATTATTTTACTTCGAAAGAATTACTTAATAACTTTTCTTTAAAAACGAAGTTGAATATCACTTCGTCGACTCGACGAATGGTTACCTGTAACGTACTAAAAAATAAGGTTACCTTTCTAGGGTTAAACGGCAACATGTACCCTCAACTTACGGGGAAGCTACACATTGTAAAACCTAAAACTATGTTATGCTTAAACGATTAGACATTTGATTTGGAGCATGACTAGGGGATACCATGTAGCTGTGCTATTTACCTTGTCGCCACTGTATATAGATGTGAGCAATTTATAAAAATATAGGTGGCTCGTTGGAAAACGAGTTGTTTTATAAAATAAATAAAAACAAAAGCAAAAGATATTGGATGATTTTAATTATTATAATTACCAGTGACGCATATGGATCATTCAGTCGATATTCGAGTGTAAGATTCTGTAGAATTTTGAATAGCGACGCATGATCAAAAGTGCAGGGATCGGCACTTATGAAGTCCTCCATGCCATGCTTTCTCGCTTTATCTGCATCTGTGTCATGGGGGAAATGTTCAAATAAATATACATGTACACACGTATTTAATTTAGACGATAATTTAAATGAATGAATAATACGCAGAGATTCAATAATTTTTGTAGTATTTCTAGCTAGATAGAGCAGTAGTTCCACAACTCTGTCCTGTTTCTGCAATATAAGATTAGAATACACTCCACCCGTAAATAAAGGATAACTAAAGTGATAACTCTACCCACCTAGGTTGAGCCATTCACATGTACACGAAGTTCAGTTGACTCGACTAGATTTCGAATCAAAAAGTTCAAAAGTGACACCCGCCAGGTAGTGAATCAATGTGTGCAGCGACCCAACCCCTTGTTCCTGGGGAACGAGGAACCTGGCCCTCCAAGTTGGGGGATGTGCTTAGGGGTAACATCCCTATCATGTAAAAACCTACTTGTTCCAAAACGACAACAAGCCTCGGATACGGACGGGTACAAAGCTGACGACCCCTGCAAACGACTAACGAACTTGACAGTCTGCACCTGGAATGTGAGGTGCCTTACCACACCGGGTGCAGGCGATCAATTGGAGCAAACCCTCAACTGCGATGGAAGTGCGATGGGATGGACCAGGCAAAAAACAAATGAAAAACTGCGACATCTACTACGGGAACTGCTACAAGGAGAACAAACAGCGCCTATTCGGGTGCGGATTCGTTATTCGAGGAAGACCTCGACAAAAAGTCTTAAGCATCCGAGATATAAGCGAACGCCTCATAACAATCCGCATCAAAGCTAAATTTGGAAACATTAGCTTAATATGCGCTCACGCCCCAACGGAAGAAAAGGACGATCGACTCAAAGAAGAATTCTACGATCTCCTAGACAGACCCTATGCCCAATGCCCTAGCTACGACACAAAAATAGTTCTAGGAGATTTTAATGCAAAACTGGGCAAAGAGGACATATTTTAGTCGATCATAGGAAAGCATAGCCTCCATAACACCACATCCGACAACGGACTTAGGCTAATCGATTTCCTAGCGGGGCGTAACCTCCTTGTAGCAAGCACGCGATTCCCCCATCTCAACATCCACAAGGGTACCTGGCGATCTTTTGATCAATCGACCACCAACCAGATTGATCACATTGCGATCGACACCAGACACTCCTCATGTATTCTCGACGTACGAACCTTCCGAGGGGCCATCATCGACTCGGACCACTACCTTGTTGTAGCCAAGGTACGAATGAGAATATCAAGAATGCCTAGGAGTCGAGTAGGACTACGTAAGTTTGACGTCGGGAAACTACAATCGCAAGAGACTGCCAGAATCTATGCCGATCGTGGCTCTTCCAAGCTCTCTCAAAATCCACCCACAGCAGCACAAACAATAGAGCAGGAATGGGCGCATTGCCAGTGCTGGGTTTAAAATCGCCACCACCTAGAAACCCCTGGTTCGATTAACAATGCGAACAAGTCCATGAGGCAAAACAAGAGGCATATAAAGCCATGCTGCAACGACGGAAGAGAGCTGCTCGCGAAATCTAAGAGCAGAAGAGAAGAGACGAATACCGGAAGAGAGCACGGAAAGCGTGAGATCGAGGAGATGGAGAGATGCTTCCGCAGGAATGACGCCCGTAAGTTTTACAATAAGGTAAAACGAACATGCCATGGCTACGAAGCCAGAGCGTCGGCCTGCAGGGATGGAAATGGAGAACTGGTAGTAGAGTCGCAGTCGATGCTGAGGATTTGGAAAGACCACTTCTGCAGACTATATAACGGCGATGATAGACAAGATACCGCTGTCAGGCAGAGCGAGCCATTCGTAATGGACGACGATTTAACAGAATTCAGTACACCCGACCTAGACGAACTCAAAATAGCGATATCAAGACTTAAGTCTAATAAAGCCGCGGGTGCAGACGGCCTGTCTGCTGAGCTTTTTAAGGCGGCTAAATACGAGCTGGTAAGGTGCATGCACCATCTCATTTGCAAGGTATGGTCGGAGGAAAGCATGCCCGACGAATGGAATCTCAGCATCGTTTGCCCGGTTCATAAGAAAGGAGACCCCTATAACTGCGCCAACTATAGGGTAATAAGTCTCCTTAACGTCGCATATAAAATCTTCTCTGCCTGATTACCTGATCGGCTCTTTACAGTGTGGTTTCAGGCCAGGTAATTCCACAATAGACCAAATATTTACGCCACGGCAGATCTTGGAGAAGACCCAGGAATACCAAATCGACACTCACCACCTCTTCGTCGATTTCAAGGCTGCATATGACAGCGTGTATAGAGATGAGCTATACAAAGCCATGTCTAGTTTTAACATCCCTGTCAAACTCGTCCGACTGTGCAGGATGACAATGGAGAATTCTCGCTGCTCCATCAAGATCGGTAATGAGCAAGCCGAGACCTTTGACGTTAAAAAAGGATTTAGGCAAGGTGACGCGCTGACCTGCAACTTTTTCAACATCGTGCTTGAAAAGATCGTGCAAGAGTCACTGGCCAACACAAGAGGTTCGATTTATTTCAAGTCTACGCAATTGCTTGCGTACGCCGACGACATTGACGTGATTGGACGGATAAAGCGAGACGTCAAGGAGGCCTTTGTGAGCATTTAGGTAGAAGCGGCTAAGATGGGTCTCAAGGTTAATGAGGGTAAAACCAAATATCTGCTTTTATCTAAAAGAGACGGACAACATAGACGTATTGGCCAGAACGTCACCATGGGCGGATATAACTTTGAAGTGGTCAAGGAATTCGTCTACCTTGGCTCACTGTTGACCAGCGACAACGACACCAGCGCTGAGATAAAACGCAGAATCACTCTTGCCAAACGCTGTTTCTTTGGGCTCAAGAGGCAATTGAGAAGTAGAGCCCTCTCTCGGAAAACCAAGGTCGCACTATGTAAGACCTTAATCATCCCAGTCCTCCTTTACGGTGCAGAGCCTTGGACCTTAACAAAAGCGGATGAAGATGCCCTTGGTCGTTTCGAGAGGAAAATTCTGCGCACTATCTACGGTCCCGTCTGTTCAAACGGAGTATGGAGGAGAGGATTTAACGAAGAACTGTACGGGTTATACAGCGACATCGGCCTGGTACGACGTCTACGGATACAGCGTCTAAGGTGGCTAGGCCATGTAGAGCGCATGGAAAATACAGCTCCGACCCGAAGAGTCTTCGAATCGACCCCGGAAGGAAGGCGCGGCAGAGGACGGCCTAATCAACGGTGGCGCACGCAGGTGGAAGGGGACCTTAACCAACTGGGCGTGCGGCGCTGGAAACAGCTGGCCAAAGACCGTGCCAGCTGGAGACAATTATATGGGGGGGGGGGGGGATCTTGTCAACGTAGGATATTCAGATTAGAGTATAGGTCATTAGTCTGTTAGCTATTTTAATGTGATAGTATGGAGATATGATACAAAAGCACATATATATCCACGTATTCAGTCAAAATGTAACCGGGACTGAGCCTTCCAAAGAAAGTATGTTAAACGAAGTCTCCAAAAAGATGTTATGCTTGTACAAGAGCCATCTGTTTTGACGGCGAGTTGGGCATTATCTGTCCGAGACTGGAGGTCGGAATTAACTAAATCTTGTCTAAACGAATCGGCTGAAAAGGGTCTCATTAAGCTTTGATTTGAATCCCGGAAAATACGGAAATACGTACACAAATGGGAAATGGAGTGTTTGCTCGATCATAGTGGTACCAGTTCCAAGGAATGTTTTAAAGAATCTTTCAGTTCGGGTTACATTTTCACTGAATAGGTGTATGTACTATGTCATGCGCATATTATTTGGTTCTTTGGGTGCGTTTTTGCATGTACCTCCTTGTATCTTCGAAATCGCTGAATTTTTGTCCTGCGTAACAGGTGGCGTAGGCTTATGGGATTGACCTGTCGCCCGATACATTGCCATCACCCATAAACTGCATTCATTCTCGTCGTCACATGCATATGCGATGCTATCACCTTCCCGGACCGCATTGAAGAAATACTTTCCGCCGTTGAGATCAATTCCAAACATTAGGTTGGCTATTGCATACATTAACGTTTAAGTAAAGGAGAGAGAGGTATGTAGGCGTAATAGAGTATAAAAGGCTAAAGTTACACGTTACCACTGGCTCCTTCAATGTAATCTACAGTATATCCGTCAAGTTGCATCATCTCCGATGGTTCAGACTTTTTCTCCTTATAACTACACATTGCAAATGTATATTGCGATACTTGGACTAGAACAAAGTATCTTCTTTTCCATTTCTTCCACACCGTTTTACCAATTGCGAATAGGTAGCTGTAACGTATAGAGTAAACCTCAATTCAAGTATCTGGAGAATATACATATACTGTGCACGTGGTAATTAAGCGTAGCGAGCCGAAGGCGAGCGAAGCGTCCTATCCCTCGAACATGTATTTCGCGACAAACCGAACTCCTTCAAGACCACTCGTGCGATCTTGATCAGACCATGCCATGGTGATAGTGTGGACATCGTTGAGTGTCATGAGGAGTTGAATGCCCCGATCGGACCTACCATTGAGGAATAATCACCATTATTCCATTGAAACCAATAGGTTAAAATGCATCATGCGCGGAATCGAATCTTTCCTATCGACGAAAATCAGATTCCACGGAATCGAGCACGTCGAAGCCCTTGCGCGCTGATGCTGCGCACCCTCGACGTTCGAGGTCGAATATCTTACAACATTTTGGTTTTAATCGATATTTTTCCTTAAAACAATTACATTGTGCTGATGCTGGAATGAGGGTTAACGTGGACAAGTCCGAGGTTATGGTTATTTCCAGAACACCGGTCCAATGCACTCAAGGTCTAATAACCTTATTATGTCGGCGACACAGTGCAAGCAGAAGGTAGAAAGGAAGAGGAATAGAGGAGATTCCGATGGACATTGATCCTAAATGTTTGCATGTTGCATTGAGGGGGGAAAACCGAATCCGGCAGGGAGTTCCAGATTCGTGTGGTTCGGTTAATGAAAGATTCTCTATATTTGACGGTTCGTCCGAAAGCGGGCTTCAGGGTATATTGGTGAGCATTCCTAGAGAGACGTGGATTGCGGGAGAAATGTTGAAGGGGCGGAATGCAACTGGCAGTTCATCAAAGCATTTTTGGTGGAAGTAACGATAAAACAGGGAGAGGCAGGTAACATTCCTGCGGTGTTCCAGCCAGTCTAATGTTTTGGTAATGCCGGAGTCACCTATCAATTGTATGGCTCGTGCAGTGAGGGCGCCGTGGCGCAGTGGTTAGTGTGTTGGACCCTGGCGCACGATGAGCGAGTTCAGATCCCAATAACACCAACGCAATCGAATGTTTATTTCGCGGCGTTCCTCCTCGGCGGGGTACTGGCAAAACCCCCTGTAGTAAAATTGTCATGAAAAGCTTCTCGAAATTCGCCGTTCGGAACCGGAAAATGAAATCACACACAACATGGGTGATTGAGAGAAGCTTGGCTCTTGTCCGTCATGGGCTGTAACGCCACCAAAGAAGGTGCAATGAGGTCTTGGAAGCACCGGACCAGACATGAGCGTCAAACTCTAATTTGGGGCGAATGAACGCCTTATAGACTGTAGCCAGATCTAAGGGTGAGAACAATTTCTTGCATCTGTATAAGAAGCCTAGGCATTTCGCAGCATTCTTGACGACACTGAATATGTGGTCGCTCCAATTAAGATTGTGAGCAACACACATACCCAGGATGGAAAGCTTTTCGGTTTCTGAGATGGAAGTGCCATTCATGGATAATGGCACGACAAGAGACAGCATTGTGTTTTGGATGCATTAAATTCCACTCTATTGCTTTTACCCCATTGGATGACGCTGTCAATATCGGAATTTAATGAGCTCAACATACGCTGTCGCTCACTATCTACAACCGAAGTGCAGGGTCGTAAACTAGTGAACGAGTATGAGAAGCTGAGGGTACTGTAGTCAGCGAAGGAGTGGATTGGATTAGGAGTAACAGACAAGAGATCATTTATAAAAATAAGAAAGAGTGTCGGAGACAAAACGGACCCCTGGGGAACACCAGTATTTACAAAGTGAGTATCAGACTTGAATCCGTCTAAACCAACTTGAATTGAATGATTCGAAAGGCAGCTTCTAATCCATTGAAAAAGAAACTCATCGATCCCAAAAGCACGCATTTTCGACAAAAGGGCTTCATGCCAATCCCTGTCAAATGCTTTCGACATATCCAGTGCAACAATTTTGCTTTCACCTGCTTGGTGAAGCGAGTGATTTCACTTTCCAGCGACATATGCCATCAAATCACCAGTGGATCTGTTGCTGCGGAAGCCGTATTGGCGGTCATTGAGGAGTGTCCGTGATTCAAGATTTTGTGGACTCCCATTGAAGCAGGTGGGGAAGCTTAAGTAGCTCGGGGCCTTCTTCACGAGTGATGGGAGGAGTAATACTAAGCTTTCCTGCAGGATTGGCCTAGCTGGGTCAATTTTGAAACAGCTTGGAAGATCTGTAATCAGGAAGGCCGAGCTTGGTGTCAAGGCCAAGTTGGCGGTTTTTAACTCAGTATTTGTTCCAATTCTCACGTATGGTCATGAAATTTGGGTATTGACCGAAAGAATAAGATCGCGAATACAAGCTGCCGAAATGAGATTTCTTCGTGCTGTTGTGGGAGTTACTCGCCGGGATAGGGTGAGAAACACGGCAGTGCGCGGGGAGCTCAATGTTGAGCAGCTGCTTCTCCGAACGGAAAAGACTATGCTTCGATGGTTTGGTCACGGGAGACGTATGTCGCCATCATCACGACTTCCGAAGCGTGCCTTGGATTCAATACCATCAGGTGGTTGGACCAAGTCCAAAAACTCGCCTGTGTGCGCTTGGGCATAGCTCCTGATGAGTTGGAGTCGATGACGGAGGATCGAGTGACCTGAAAATCCCGCGTGCGCGCATTATCCCCGCGACTCGTTTAGTGGAACATGCGGGCCACTGAAAATGTAGGTATGTATAGGGGCTATATCAAAAATGGATAGAGATATTCACGAAATTCTTTTCCCTTAGACTTACAATAGGAAATATCTTTTCATAGAAAAAGGATCAACATGCCTGTTGCGCAGATTTACACCCTTCGAAGGTCCGAGACCAGATGTTGCTTATCTCGGATGCGGTCGCGCCGTTTGCTTGCTATAAAAGAACTCGCTACGCTTAATTTGGGTAGATTGTGAGGCGGATTACCGTCCTAGTATGTACATATGCGAGAACAACTCACCCACAATGCTTCATATTGAGCGGCCTCTCCATTCGACATGCCACTTTTATTCGCAAGTCTTGATCTGGAAGATTTTTCGGCACTGTCATCCGATGCCATTCGGGTGCTTTCGAAGATAATGGCGTTGGCCTCATTATAAACTTTCCAAGTTCTTTATCTTCTAATGCTAGCATACCAGGATTCTCGGTATACAATTTTATCTTAACTACTGGCAACGGATGCGTCGTTGTAAAATCACCCTGCGTATCCCACCTTACGAATAAAAGTTATGTGAAAGATATAAGAAAGTGTGTAATGAGAACTTACATTGGTTTTGAGGCTTCGGCTTGATCGGTTTGCAATTTCTCACCATTTTCAACTTCCATCGTACAATACACAATACGGTTAGGAGCTAAGGACTTAAGTCCTTTTACTTCCATCACAATCACCTCCAACTGAAAGGTCAAAACCACGTCTAGCTTTGTTAACTGCGTGTCACTATCTGCCGAATCACCTTCGAGCTTAGACAAGGACCCGTGAGATCGAAGGATCATTTTGCTAAACAGTATTTTTTTTATTTTACTCAATTTTGCTTTTTCTAAGTAACTCGTATTTTCAAAAATGACCAAAGGACAACCGCTCAAGAGTAGTTCCCGTCCAAGCTCTAGTACGTATACCACTAGAACCACACAAGGCGCGGGAGTTCTTTAAACGATTGTCCTATTTTGATATGGCTTTCTGCTTTTCGTTGATTTGCATAAAGACAATTCGAATGCACAGATACATATATATACTTACAAGAAGGATGGCGTGCTGCAAAGGAAGAAAATTGGGAATAATGACATTTTGCGTAAACAGGCTCTCTACGAAAGTTTGTAAACAACCAAAGTCTGTTTAAAAATGAAGTAAAATAAAACGTTTATGTTGTGTACATGTACTTATGTTTTGCAGAGTAACCGGCAACATACATTCCCAAATTCACAAAGTATAAAGGCTTGCACTGAAATCGACTACAGCAAACATCTAGAACTCAGCAACCATGTCCTTTTGTATACCTTCAGGCCAAAGGTTTTCCGTTTATAGAACCTTTGATACATAAAAATAGCAAAATTTAGAACAGCATTCCTGTGCAACCTCTCAGGTTATACTCTGCGGCGATCTAAATTGCAATCTTCTGAATAAAACCACCTCTGCTCCATTAATTGGCTCTATGAGCTCTTTAGAGGGCATGGGCTCGGACGTACAGGGTAAAGTTGTTGATTGCTCTCAACCTGGCGAGGTGCCAGCAACGATCCCTGTTTAAATGACCGCGTCAAGTTGACATACGGCCTCCTCGCGGCGCCCTCTGGATAGCCTCTTCAACAACCGTTGGGAGGTGAACAAACATACGCAGCGACAAAACCCCTACCAGAATGGCGGTTGTGCGGTGGGCTAACAATCCGCCCACGTAAAGGGAAACACAAGTTATAAATGAGCAAGATGCCTCGGATACACGGACGGATACTCAACGACGACAACGCACGAAAAAGAAACACGATTTGCGAGTATGCTCCTGGAATGTCAGAACCCTGTACACTCCCGGAGCTGCTCATAAACTAGAAGGAATCCTCACGCAGTACAAGGCGGATATTACTGCGGTCCAGGAAACACGCTGGATAGGAAACGGTATGATTAGGAAGAAAAATTGCGACATTTATTACAGCTGTCACAAAAGGTTGCACTTACTGGGATGCGGATTTGTCGTGGGAAAGCGGTTAAGGTCGAAGTTCATCGACTTTAAACCTATAAGTGATCGCCTGGCTGTGATCCGCATCAGAGGCAAATTTTATAACATCAGCCTTATATGTGCACACGCCCCTACCGACAAAGCTGAAGACCCTATCAAGGAGGACTTCTACGACCTCCTGGAGTACGATGTAAAAATCGTGCTCGGGGACTTCAACGCCAAAATCGGTAAGAAGAACACCCTTGGCGGAGTGATCGGAAAGCACAGCCTCCACGATACAACAACAGATAACCGCTTCCGACTCAGGGATTTTGCAACAGCTCGACATGCTCGTAGCACAAGATTCCCTCGCAAGTGAATCCACCGCCAACCAAATCGACCATGTGCTCATTGACGCAAGGCACTCGTCAAACATCCTGGATGTGCGAACATTCAGAGGGGCAAATGTCGACTCTGACCACTTGCTCGTAGCAGCAAGATTCAGAGCTCGACTGTCCAAGGTTAGAAAGCTGCACCAGCCCATCAGGAGGAGGTTCGACATTGGGCGCCTGAGCACACCGGAGGTTGCCAGAGTCTACAGGGAGCAGCTGAGCGAAAGACTCTACGGTATGCCTACGTCGAACACAAATGCCAATAATATGTGGCTGCATTGCCGCTCAGCCATTCAGGAAGTAGCCGAAACCACCTTAGGATACCTACCACCCTCGACAAGAAACCCGTGGTATGATGGCGAGTGTGAGCAGAAAAAGGCAGCAACCGACGAGGCGTACCAAAAGGCGCTGCAGAGGAAAACCAGGGCAGCGCAAGAAGAGTACCGAGCCAGAAGAAGGGAGGAGAAAGGAGCTGCTTAACGAGCATGACCAAGAGAGAGTGGTAGGGACCGAGGAAATCCCAACTCCAGCCGCTGAAGTACCCCCCCCCCCCCCCCCCCCCCAGCAACGAAGCTCAGAGCTTTTCAAGGCTGGCGGCGATGTTCTGGTAGGGAGCATGCACCAGATCATCTGCAGAATTTGGGAAGATGAAAGCATGCCCGACGACTGGAATACCAGCTCTATATGCCCCATCCACAAAAAAGGCGATCCTACCTCTTGCAAGAACTATAGAGGTATATCCCTGCTCAATGTCGCATACAAGATCCTGTCCAGCGTATTGTGTGAACGTCTAAAACCATTTTGCACCGCACTAATCGGCAGCTACCAGTGCGGCTTCCGGCCCGGCAAATCAACTATAGACCAAATTTTCACACTTCGACAAATCCTGGAAAAGACCAACGAGTTTCGAATCGATACGCACCATCTTTTCATCGATTTCAAAGCCGATGTTTGGTGCAATGGCCGAATTCGGGATCCCGGTAAAACTGATCCAGTTGTGCCACGTCACGCTAAAAAACACGCGATGCACCGTGCAATTCGGTTCTAGGACCTCGGAACCATTCAAAACATGCACCGGATTTCGGCAAGGAGATGCGCTGTCATGTGACTTCTTCAACCTGGTGCTGGAGCAGATAGTGCGACGGGCAGGCGTCAACAGGGAAGGCACTATCTTCTACAAGTCCGTCCAGCTGCTAGGATACGCGGATGATATTGATATCATCGCGCGTTCTCGCCGTGGCATTGTGGAAGCATTCACGGCGATTGAAGAACAGGAGAAACGAGTCTTAAGGTCAATGAGGACAAGACGAAGTACATGCTGTCAAGCAAAAACCAAACCGTCGCTCACCACCTGGGACAAAATATAACAATTGACAGCTACAATTTCGAGGTAGTTAAGGAGTTTGTCTACCTTGGCTCCGCAGTGACCTGGAACAACGACATCAGTTCCGAACTCAAACGCAGAAACACTCTTCCCAGTCGCTGTTTCTTTGGGCTCAGGAGGCAGTTGAGTAATAGAGCCCTCTCCCGAACAACAAAGTTGACTCTATATAAGATCCTTATCATCTCGGTCCTGTTGTACGGCGCAGAAGCATGGACACTATCAAAAGCGGATGAGGAGGCCCTTGGTCGGTTCGAGAGAAAGATTTTGCGCGTGATTTTCGGGCCTATAAACGCAGACGGGGGATGGAGGAAAAGATTCAACCACGAACGGGCTATATAGCGACATGAGCCTAGTCAGGCGTCTACGGATTCAACGCCTAAGATGGCTGGGTCATGTAGAGCGAATGGACAATACAGCTCCAGCCCGGAGAGTCTTTGAGTCCAACCCCGGCGGACGAAGAAGCAGAGGACGGCCGCACTTAAGATGGCGCACACAGGTGGAAGGGGACCTCAGCCAACTGGGTGTGCGGCAATGGAAAAGGCTAGCAAAAGATCGTGCTAGTTGGAGGGGCATGATGGTTGAGGCCCAGGTTCACCCCGAACTGTAGCGCCCATTAAGAAGAAGAAGGATGGCAGATGACTTCATGGTGGCTGAGTTGTAGCTGTGAGCAGTTGTCGCAGAGTCTGGACACGTGCTTGTCGAGATCCTGGGTGAATGTTGAATCAGCACAAAGAAAGCGAACCGAAGGAAAAAAATATATTTTTCTGCGACTGCCCCTGCTGGTGCTCCTATTTCGACTGCGGAGTAATGAGCTCATGACTAGACACTTACAAGCAACAAAGTCGAGCTTTATAATTGCAGGTGGATGTCTTCATAACTCCAGAGGACTCTCTTTAGGTAACTGCCTTGAACAGTAAATTGTGAAAAACAACATTTACTCATATAGAGCAAGCTCTTAGAGCTCGTCGTTGTGCGATCGTGGTGCCATGTTTAGACCAAGTGTACGCTGTGTCAAATGTGTGTCTGTTTTGTTTGGTTTCAAGATAACATTTAATAACATTTGATTAAAATATTTTAATTAATTCGTATGACGAAATGTCGCATCGGAATACGTACCTATGATTGTATCGCTTAAACTTTTGCAGTCCGTACTTGGAGTCCATGGAACCCTTTGAGACAGGCAACGATTCAAGGTTAGCCATCAATAAGTTAATTGATGATTTCAATTCGTCTATATACAATGATTCCATTTCTTTAAGTACGAATTTTGGCATAAGCTTGCGATTTTTCTCCATTTCACTGACACGTTGTAGTCGGCCATCCAGTTCGCGTCGGATAGCAGCCGCCTGCTCGTCCGCCGAGTCTAACTGAAATACAATGTAACTTTGCCATAGAGTTCATAGGAAAATAAATTGTGCAAAAATGAAATAGTAAGCTCATCCTAGTCATAGTAAGAAGAAGACATGGACACCTATGGAATATACAATGGGGGAGAAGGGAGCGAGCAAAGAAGTTGACCGCGTTTAAGTTGGCAAACGCCAGCTCCGATCTCTGTCCCTGCTCAACCCAAGTTAACACACAGCCGCCGCGTGGCCTCCCCTGGATAGCTATACTGGCACCCGCCAGGTAGCGAGCCAATGTGTGCAGCGACCCGACCCCCTGTTCCTGGGGAAAGAGGAACCTGGCCCTCCAGGTTGGGGGTTGCGCTTAGGGCTAACATCCCTATCGTGTAAAACAAAAACTTGTTCAGAAATAACCAATAGCCTCGGATACGGACGGATTACTTGTTGACGGCCCCCGCCAACGTCAAAAAGGAAACGAATTTCGGATCTGCACCCGGAACGTTAGGTCCCTTAACAGACAAGGTGCAGCCGAGCAACTATCTTTGAACGGGTCATTGGAAAGCACAGCCTACACAACACCACGTCAGAAAACGGACTAAGGCAAGTAGTAGCAAGTACAAGATTCCCACACCTCAACATCCATAAGGGGACCCGGCGGTCTTTCGATCAATCGAAAACCAACCAAATTGATCATATTGCGATCGACGGCAGACACTCCTCCAGCATCCTAGATGTCCGAACCTTTCGAGGAGCCAACATCGACTCGGATCATTACCTTGTTGCAGCCAAGGTACGGATGCGAATTTCTCGGAATCAACGGAGTTGAGTAAGAACATCAACACTCAACGTCGGAAAGCTGCAATCGCAGGAGACCGCCAGGATCTTCGCCGGTAAAGTCTCCCTCAAGCTCTCTTAAGTCTCATAAACCATAGAACAGCAATGGAGTCGTTGTCAGAAACCCAATAGAGAGGCCGCCTCAGATGTACTCGGTTTCGAGCCACCACCGTCGAGAAACCCCTGGTTTGATGATGAGTGCAGCCAGGCGCATGTAAAGAAACAGAATGCATACATGGCCACATTGCATCGACGGAGGAGGGCTGCCCGCGAGCTCTATTAACAGAAAAGGAGGGAGGAGCATGCGCTTCTGAGAAGGAAAAAGAAGGAGCACGAGAAGCGCGAGATCGAGGAGATGGAGAGACGTTACGGCAGGAACGACGTTCGAAAATTTTACCAAAAAGTAAAACGAACATGCCAAGGCTATAAAGCCAGAGTAGAAGCCTGCAGGGATGGGCACGGACAACTAGTAGTGGAGTCACAGTCGATGCTGAGATTGTGGAAGGACCACTTCTGCAGACTGTATAACGGCGATGATAGTCAAAATGCCGCCGTCAGGCAGAGCGAACCATTCACAATGGACGAAGACGGAGAAGAATCCCGTCCACCCGACCTAGACGATGTTAAGATAGCGATATCGAAACTTAAGTCTTATAAAGCTGCTGGAGCAGACGGACTCCCCGCGGAACTGTATAAAGCAGCTGGTGATGAACTGGTCAGAAACGTGCACCAACTCATCTGCATGATATGATCGGAAGAACGCATGCCCGATAAATGGGATCTCAGTATCGTTTTCCGGGTCCATAAGCAAGGAGACCCCTATGACTGCGCCAATTACAGAGGGATAAGCCTCCTGAACATCGCGTACAAGATCCTCTCTGCCGTACTGTGTAAGTGCCTGAAACCGTTCGTGGACAATCTGATAGGTTCCAATTTGGTTTCAGGCCAGGAAAATCCACGATAGACCAAATATTTACACTACGGCAGATCTTGGAGAAGACCCATGAATTCCAGGTCGACGAGCACCATCTTTTCGTCGACTTTAAAGCCGCGTATGACTGTGTTTATAGAGACGAGCTATACAGAGCCACGTCATGTTTTACCATTCCTGCCAAACTCGTCCGACTGTGCAGGATGACAATGGAGAAGTCTCGCTGCTCCATTAAGGTCGGAGGTGAACTAACCGACCCCTTTGATGTTAAAAAAGGTTTTAGACAGGGTGACGCACTGCCATGTGATTTCTTTAACATCATATTTGGAAAGATCGTGCGGGACTCTGCGGCCAATACAAGAGGTACGATCTACTTCAAGTCCATACAATTGCTTGCCTACGCAGATGACATTGACGTTATTGGACGGACAAAGCGAGACGTCAATGAGGAGTTCGCCAGCATTGAAGCAGAAGCGGCTAAAGTGGGTCTAAGGGTGAATGGGGACAAGACCAAATATATGCTGTCATCCACGAAAGACGCACAATACCGACGTCTTGGTCAGAACGTCACCTTCGGCAGCTATATTTTTGAAGTAGTCAAGGACTTCGTCTATCTTGGCTCGGTTGTGACAAGCAGCAACCACACCAGCGATGAGATAAAACGCAGAATAACTCTTGCCAATCGCTGCTTCCTTGGGGGTCAAGAGGCAATTGAGTAGTAGAGCCCTCTCTCGAAAAACTAAGGTTTCCCTCTACAAAACCTTAATCATCTCGGTCCTCCTCTGCGGCGCTGAGGCTTGGACGTTTCGAGAGGAAAATTCTGCGTGCAATCTTTGGTCCCGTTTGTGTAAACGGAGAATGGAGGAGGAGATTCAGCCAAGAACTGTACGGGCTGTACAGCGACATCGGCCTAGTTAGACGTCTTCGAATCCAACGTCTAATATGGCTGGGTCATGTAGAGCGAATAGCCCGAAGAGTCTTCGACTCCAATCCCGAGGGACGACGCAGCAGAGGACGGGCGCATTTATGGTGGCGCGCACAAGTGGCAAGGGAGTCGACCAACTGGGCGTGCGGCACTGGAAGCGGCTGGCCAAAGATCGGGCCGGCTGGAGAGGCTTGTTGGTTGAGGCCCTGGTTCCCCCCGACCTGTAGCGCCATCAAGGTAAGTAAGTATGGAATATACGATTACATATGTATTTTGACTAAGCCATATTGTTGTACGAAAAGTACAGGGCTACTACCCATTCCGTGACTTATATTGTGCAAGCGTCCTTCGGGTATGTCATTCTTATTCTTACTCTTTCCCAGCAGTGACTGTAAGGATATAAATAAACTTACCATTAAAGCATTGAATAGTATCTGATGTTCGAATTTCTTCACGCTCAATATCTGCTGGAACATATCATACAATTGTTCTTTGGATAAGATCAATTCACTGTTCAACGATTGCTGCATTCTGGATGGTCTTTTCGTGTCTTCTTCACCTAAACATCCAACTGAACATCAGAAAAGGAAAGGCAAGAGTATGTGCATATAACTTAGTTTAAAAATCACCTGTTCCTTTTAGAATAATGTCAAATTTGGCCATCCACGATGTGAGGACCGTTTCCTTACTTAGGCCATCGATTTCCGGCAGGGATCTATGATCAAGCAATTGCAATACTTACTATTTCTGTAAGCCTCTCACCCAGTTTCCCAAACTTACCTCACGCGTTTCTCGATATTATTTCGAAATACCTCCCGAAAATCGTGTTGTGAACATGCTCCAGACTGTACCATCTTCTGTACGCGTTCTGATTTCAAGAAGACGTCATAATAGCTTTGTACTGCATTTTGGAACGCTTCGTCAGCCATGATTTGCGTCTCTCCTTTTAGAAATGCCTGTTTGGGTAAAAAAAATGAATCAATTGGACAAATTAGGTTATGTTGTGGGATTGACTCATCAGCTGATACCTGGAATCTGCCACATATAGCTTCCAATTGTTGTTTCGCGATTTTCTGTTGCCTCTTCGTCATATCTGTTGGCTGTTTAGCATTGAAGGGATACGATATACATCTTGACACGAAAACGTATAATTGAATTCGACGTTTACGCTCCTCCTCTTCCCGTTCATGTTTTTCCTGATTTATTGATTCAGTATTCAGTGTTCAGTTTTATTGCATTTTGAATTTTAAATTTATAAACATAAACGGATATAGAAAATGGGGGGAGGGAACGAGCAAACAGAGCAAAGAAGCTGATCGCGTTTAACATGGCAAACGCCAGCTTCGATCTCTGTCCCTGCTCAATCCAAGTTGACACACAGCCTCCGCGTGGCCCCCCCTGGATAGCTACCGTGGTATCCGCCAGGTAGTGAACCAATGTGTGCAGCGACCCAACCCCTTGTTCCTGGGGAAAGAGGAACCTGGCCCCCCAGGTTGGGGGTTTTGCTTAGGGGTAACATCCCTATCACGTAAAAACCTACTTGTTCAGAAGCAGCTACAAGCTGACGACCCCTGCAAACGACTAACGGACTTGAGAGTCTGCACCTGGAATGTGAGGTCTCTTAACAGACCAGGTGCAGGCGATAAATTGGAGCGAACCCTCAACTTAGCTTAATATGCGCTCACGCCCCAACGGAAGAAAAGGACGATCGACTCAAAGAAGAATTCTGCGATCTCCTAGATAGAACATATGCCCAATGCCCCAGCTAGGACACAAAAACAGTCCTAAGCGATTTAAATGCAAAGCTGGGCAAAGAGGACATATTTTAGTCGATCATAGGAAAGCTAATCGATTTCCTAGCGGGGCGTAACCTCCTTATAGCAAGCACGCGATTCCCCCATCTCAACATCCACAAGGGTACCTGGCGGTCTTTTGATCAATCGACCACCAACCGGATTGATCACATTGCGATCGACGCCAGACACTCCTCCTATATTCTCGACGACCGAACCTTCCGAGGGGCCGTCATCGACTCGGACCACTACCTTGTTGTAGCCAAGGTACGAATGAGGATATCAAAAATGCTTAGGAGTCGAGTAGGACTACGTAAGTTTGACGTGGGAAAGCTATAATCGCAAGAGTACTGCCAGAATCTTTGCCGATCGTGTCTCCTCCAAGCTCTCTCAAAATTCGCCCACAGCAGCAAAAACAATAGACCAGGAATGGATGCATTGCCAGAGCGCCGTCAGAGACGCTGCCTCAGTGGTGCTGGTTTTCAAACCGCCACCACCTATAAACCCCTGGTTCGATGAACAATGCGAACAAGCCCATGCAGCAAAACAAGAGGCATATAAAGCCATGATGCAACGACAGACGAGAGCTGCTCGCGAAATCTAAGAGCAGAAGAGAAGAGAGGAACACACGCTTTCAGAAGAAAGAAGAGAGAGCACGGAAAGCCTGAGATCGAGGAGATAGAGAGATGCTTCCGCAGGAATGACGCCCGTAAGTTTTACAATAAGGTAAAACGAACATGCCATGGCTACGAAGCCAGAGCGTCAGCCTGCAGGGATGAAAATGGAGAACTGGTAGTAGAGTCGCAGTCGATGCTGAGGATTTGGAAAGACCACTTCTGCAAACTGTATAACGGCGATGATAGACAAGATACCGCAGTCAGGCAGAACGAGCCATTCGTAATGGACGACGATGTAGGAGAATTCCATCCACCCGACCTAGACGAAATCAAAATAGCGATATCAAGACTTAAGTCTAATAAAGGCGCGGTCGCAGACGGCCTGCCTGCGGAGCTTCTTAAGGCGGCTGGAGATGAGCTGGTAAGGTGCATGTACCATGTCATTTGCAAGGTATGGTCGGAGGAAAGCATGCCCGACGAATGGAATCTCAGCATCGTTTGCCCGGTCAACTGCGCCAACTATAGGGGAATAAGTCTCCTTAACATCGCATATAAGATCTTCTCTGCCGTATTGTGTGAACGCCTGAAACCGTTAGTGGATAACCTGATCGGCTCTTATCAGTGTGGTTTCAGGCCAGGTAAATCCGCAATTGACCAAATATTTACGCCACGGCAGATCTTGGAGAAGACGAAGGTATACCAAATCGACACTCACCACCTCTTCGTCGATTTCAAGGCTGCATATGACAGCGTGTATAGAGAGGAGCTATACAAAGCCATGTCTAGTTTTAACATCCCTGTCAAACTCGTCCGACTGTGCAGGATGACAATGGAGAATTCTCGCTGCTTCATCATGGTCGGTAATGAGCAAACCGAGACCTTTGATGTTAAAAACGGATTTAGGCAGGGCGACGCGCTGTCGTGTAACTTTTTCAACATCGTGCTTGAAAAGATCGTGCAAGAGTCACTGGCCAACACAAGAGGTACGATTTATTTCAAGTCTACTCAATTGCTTGCGTACGCCGACGACATTGACGTGATTGGACGGAAACAGCGAGACGTCAATGAGGCCTTTGTAAGCATTGAGGTAGAAGCGGCTATGATGGGTCTCAAGGTTAATGAGGGTAAAACCAAATATCTGCTTTTATCTAAAAGAGACGGACAACACCGACATATTGGCCAGAACGTCACAATGGGCGGATACAACTTTGAAGTGGTCAAGGGATTCGTCTACCTTGGCTCACTGATGACCAGCGACAGCAACACCAGCGTTGAGATAAAACGCAGAATCACTCTTGCCAACCGCTGTTTCTTTGGGCTCAAGAGGCAATTGAGAAGTAGAGCCCTCTCTCGGAAAACCAAGGTGACACTATATAAGACCTTGATCATCCCAGTCCTCCTTTACGGCGCAGAGGCTTGGACCTTAACAAAAGCGGATGAAGATGCCCTTGGTCGTTTCGAGAGGAAAATTCTGCGCACTATATACGGTCCCGTTTGTTCAAACGGTGTATGGAGGAGAAGATATAACGAAGAACTGTACGGGTTGTACAGCGACATCGGCCTGGCACGACGTCTACGGATACAGCGTCTAAGACCCGACCCGAGGAGTCTTTTAATCCACCCCGGAAGGAAAGCGCGGCAGAGGACGGCCGTATCAACGGTGGCGCACGCAGGTGGAAGAGGACCTTAACCAATTGGGCGTGCGGCGCTGGAAACAGCTGGCCAAAGACCGTGCCAGCTGGAGACGCTTGTTGGTTGAGGCCCAGGTTCACCACGGACTGTAGCGCCACCTAAGTAAGTAAGTAGGATTCAGAAAATAAATATGAAACGAAGGACGCATTGATTGACTTACCTGAAAATCTCCGCCGTTCTTTTCACTGGCAACGGACGGCGATGGAGATACTGGTCGAGGTAATGAATTTGCTCGTGACGAACCCACACTTTGGCTAAGTGTTTCTTGTGATAGTCCACTAGATGGCGACAATGTTTCGTTTTTAAAATTATTCCTCTGCTTAAACTGACTACTACTACACATACATATATACGTATTTAACAGTTTGATTTTGGTTCATTGATGTATGTATGTATTTGATGGAGCATACAATGTGGCATGAACGTAGTGTATACATACATGTATAGGTGAAATTGCGCAACGAAAGGACAAGCAATGCATGTGTTAGTGTTTGATATGAAAAGAAAAAGGATAAAAAGGCGAATTAGTTATGGATGAAGATTTACCAAAATCGCTGTTGTCTTTTATCGAATCTTTTATAAAACAATAAAGAAGCAGTTGACCATGAAAGCCAATAATTAAATAAAACTAAGGAAGTAGTGCAGAGTAAAATGTTATAAATAAGGAAATATGAGCTCCGAAACCTACCTTGGTATGGCACTGCTTGGGACTTCCAGGCTACCAGAGGTGTCGCTTCCGGCATGAAGATGTGCTCCGAATTCCTTACCAGAATGTACGGGATATTGTGCTATACCCATTCCGGATGAGGTAACTGAGCTTGAGCCGCCTGAATCCAAGGCACTGGCAGCGGCATGATGTGGCGTTCCAAGTGGCGCATAGTCCCCATTATGCATAGTACTAACTGAATCGGTATTTGTCGTAACAAGAGCTGGTCCATGGTGGGCTGTAGCACCGCCTTTATGCGGCACTCCCGCAACTGCATGGCCGGATCGGCCGCTTTTCGTTGCCACAACTGAATCATCGTCAGCTTCCTCCTCGCTTGAGCTGGGGTCTATCATGATTTTTGTTCCTTGGATGTGATTTATTTATCTTTTTTTGCTTTTTTTTGTTTTTATTTCCTTTTGGACTCCCTATTCCTATTTCACTAGTCTGTATTCCGATATACTACTGCTCAGGTAAGCTTGTTATGAATTTCTTAGGTTTCTGATATTGCTCGCGGTGTGCGCATGATTGCAGATCAAATGTTGATTTAAAAACGTATCTGTATATCTCTATATCCTAGATCACTTGATACTCAACCTGAACTATATATAACTGCTTGCGTCTTAGCTTACTAATAAGGCCAACTTTGGCTGCTGTTTTGGCTAGAATTGTTTTATAATTTATAATTAAACATTCCGCTCCTTTTTAATATGCACTTTGCTTTTGCTTGTACTAATTGTACTAAAAAATTTGTTTATCTGTATATGTATATACATACGTACACATGCATGCAAATAAGAGTTTACACATTTGTATGAGAAGTCTACACAGCTAACTGCCTACATCGCAACGGCATGCGACGCACCTATGGCAAGAAGACCGACAAATACACGCTACCCACCAGTTTACTGGTAGAATGAGGACATTGTGCTGCTACGCGCTAAATGTCGCCGCACAAGGAGAAAGTACCAGCGCAGCAGAGGAAGGGACAGCACCACCGAACTTCACCATCGATACAAAGCAGCGCGAAAAAGATTTGAAAATGGCAATTGTCATGAGTAAACGTCGGAGCTTCGCCTAGCTATGCAACGCCTATATGACACCTCCTCGGGTCAATCAGCCAACGACACCCTCCCTCTAGCGTGCTCCTGACCTGGTCAACTAAAACAACGTCCTTTGGGCCATAAGGAGCTTTGAACCCTACAATTCGCCGGGACCGTATGGGATCATACCAGCTGAGCTCCAGCAGGTAGCAGATATCATCCTCCCCTGGCTTGTGGTTATATACAATAGTTGCCTCCTCCTTTCCTACATCCCCAGCAAGTGGAAGGTAGCCAAAGTCATTTTCATACCCAAGGCAGGCAAAGGCTCCCACACGTATGTAAATGACCTAAGGCCTATTAGGTAGGAGTCTGGTAGGCTAAATATCTAGGCCTAGTCCTTGACAGGAGGCTGAATTGGAAACCCAACATTCTTGATCGGGTCAAGAAAGCAACTGTTACCTTCTACAGCTGTAAGAAAGTAGTGGGCAGGAGGTGGGGTCTCCAACCAAGCATTATGTACTGGCTCTACACAGCAGTCATAAGGCCTATCCTCCTGTATGGCGTCCTAGTCTGGTGGACTGCTCTGGACAAAACAGTCAATCGAAACCTTCTGGGGAAGGTACAAAAATCGGCCAGCTTATATATAAGCGGAGCGAGCAGATCAACCCCCACGGAGGCCTTAAATGTTCTACTACATCTTCCACCATTAAACCTTTTCAGCAAGCAAGTTGCTGCATGCGCGGCCCTAAGGTTGAGGAGCATAAGAAAATGGCCCACATCTCAAAAAGGCCACACCTCTATTCTAAAACACTTCAAAGTACCCATGAACACTGACTACATCAACCCGCAGAATGTGTTCACCAGGAACTTCGAAGTTGTCCTTCCATTCAGGGAGGAATGGGTTGAAGGGAAAGCATGAGCGGCGGCCTGCAGGGAAGAAAATGGAGAACTGGTAGTAGAGTCGCAGTCGATGCTGAGGATTTGGAAAGACCACTTCTGCAGACTGTTTAAGGGCGATGATAGATAAGATACCGCTGTCAGTCAGAACAAGCCATTCGTAATGGACGACGATGTAACAGAATTCAGTCCACCCGACCTAGACGAAGTCAAAATAGTAATAACAAGATTTAAGTCTAATAAAGCCGCGGGCGCAGATGGCCTGTCTGCTGAGCTTTTTAAGGCGGCTGGAGATGAGCCGGTAAGGTGCATGCACCATCTCATCGGAGGAAAGCATGTCCGACGAATGGAATCTCAGCATCGCTTGCCCGGTCCATAAGAAAGGAGACCCCTATAACTGCGCCAACTATAGGGGAATAAGTCTCCTTAACGTCGCATATAAGATCTTCCCTGCCTGATTACCTGATCGGCTCTTTACAGTGTGGTGTCAGGCCAGGTAAATCCACAATGGACCAAATATTTACGCTACGGCAGATCTTGGAGAAGACCCATGAATTCCAGGTCAACACGCACCATCTTTTCGTCGACTTTAAAGCCGCGTATGACAGTGTTTATAGAGGCGAGCTATACAGAGCCATGCCATGTTTTAACATTCCTGCCAAACTCGTCCGACTGTGCAGGATGACAATGGAGAACTCTCGCTGCTCCATTAAGGTCGGAGGTGAACTAACCGACCCCTTTGGTGTTAAAAAAGGTTTTAGACAGGGTGACGCACTGTCATGTGATTTCTTCAACATTATTCTTGAAAATATCGTGCGGGACTCTGCGGCCAATACAAGAGGTACGATCTACTTCAAGTCCACACAATTGCTTGCCTACGCAGATGACATTGTCGTTATTGGACGGACAAAGCGAGACGTCAATGAGGCGTTCGCCAGCATTGAAGCAGAAGCGGCTAAAGTGGGTCTAAGGGTAAATGGGGACAAGACCAAATATATGCTATCATCCTAGAAAGACGCACAACACCGACGTATTGGTCAGAACGTCACCTTCGGCAGCTATATTTTTGAAGTAGTCAAGGACTTCGTCTACCTTGGCTCGGTAGTGACAAGCAGCAACCACACCAGCGCTGAGATAAAACGCAGAATAACTCTTGCCAATCGCCTTGGGGGTCAAGAGGCAATTGAGTAGTAGAGCCCTCTCTCGAAAAACTAAGGTTTCCCTCTACAAAACCTTAATCATCCCGGTCCTCCTCTACGGCGCTGAGGCTTGGACATTATCAAAATCTGATGAAGAGGCTCTTGGGCGTTTTGAGAGGAAAATTCTGCGTGCAATCTTTGGTCCCGTTTGTGTAAACGGAGAATGGAGGAGGAGATTCAACCAAGAACTGTACGGGCTGTGCAGCGACATCGGCCTGGTTAGACGTCTTCGGATCCAACGTCTAAGATGGCTAGGCCATGTAGAGCGAATGGCCCGAAGAGTCTTCGACTCCAATCCCGAGGGATGACGCAGCAGAGGACGGCCGCATTTATGGTGGCGCGCACATGTGGAAGGGGACCTCAACCAACTGGGCGTGCGGCACTGGAAGCGGCTGGCCAAGGATCGGGCCGGCTGGGGAGGCTTGTTGGTTGAGGCCCTGGTAAGTAAGTAAGTAAGTAAAGGAAAGAAATGTATATTTTTATTTTCACAGACTTTTCTCTGAGTATGTACTATCACCATGTCAAATTTGGTTAAGATCGCTTAAAGCCTTCTGCGTTGTTTTATTATCAAAATGCGGATGCGCGTGATTTCTAATGTTAAGTCTATGGGACACGTTTTCGTTGATTATTCCTCGATGGTATGTTCGATTTTCGATTTTGTTTCTTTAAAACCGTCCTCCCGATGTCTTCTATTGACATGTCTAATTTGGTAAAAATCCGTCAAAGGATTTTGATGGTGTTAAGGAGCTTCGCTCCAATTAGGTCGCCAAATATTTCGAAGCACTAAATTGGATTTGAATATATTTTTATTTTTTTTTGTTTGGCTTATAACTTTGTTAGTTTTCATTGCTATTTTAATTAAATTAACAAACTGTATAACAAGCCACAAAATATTTTGTTTATAAGACCGTTCCTAATAAGTTCGCCACGAGCGTTATTATACGAATTTATTAAACGAAACGAATATTATTTGGAAATACATTTTGCATTGGCACTAACCATTAATGACATAGCAGACTTACATACCTATGTATTGTATGTAAAAACGTGCTCAAGCCCCTCAGCGATTAGTTCGTTCTAGCACGCCTTACACACAAAGTATAAAACCAGTGATTGCGTCCCTGGGTTGAATCAGTAAACATATGCACATGTGTATCTTGCTTCACAGGAAGTATTCGTTACAACAATCGGTTCACTTGAAAATGTTTTAAATCATATCATGGAAATAGACAACTCCTACCCTGATATACCTAAAGCTTTGCCTTGCGCACACGAATCCACAACTTTCTCGAAATATTGAGTGACACATACATAGATTTGCGCTTTAGATACAGGTAAATAGAGTATGCGTGTGTACGTGTGTTGATTTGAATTAAATACCGAATTCGTGAAAAAGTTAGTGTTTGACCCATTTTTACAAAATTACGAGTACATTCGACAAATTTTGCGGATGTGCTGTTGAATTTTGCGACTAGGTCATGGAATAACATACATATTGCGATGAAAAATGCTGGGAATATTAAGGATATAGGATATAGCGAGTCGCCAATTAAGAGAAAACATGTAGCTGACTAGTAGGTAGGTCTATATCGGGGCTATCACAGTCTTTGGCCCCTCATAGTACGCTATCATTGTTCTATTATATCTGTCGTCAAAATTGAACGAAAATCGTTTGAATTATCCGTCTGATTTTCATTAGAAAAGCTAATACAAAGTTGAACACACGTTCGCATGCCATTTAATAGTTCTACTCCGATAGGCACCTGTTTACTGCTTACTTTGTTTTATATTATCCTTAAAATTGACTTCCGTCCTAGCCTTCAAACCTCATTCCATTTGTTGATTTGGTGTTGATTTACTTTTGCAATCAACAAACTTATCGGCTGTATTGGCTATGTTAAGCATTGCTATTGTTCATATTTTTAAAATGGGAACGAACTAAAGTTCACTTACGAAAATTATGGAAACCGAAAAAAAGGATATTTCTTGAGACTCTGTTATAACTGAGTCTCAAGAGTCTCAGATGCATGTGCCGCGTATATACCATTAATGAAAAATTAGGAAAATCATCATCCCTACCTATCTGTAGGCGAATTTCGAATTTCCTGCAAGTTATACTGATTACGTTTAGAAATTCACATATACATATGTACATATGTCATTTGCCATTTGTAAGATAAGGTACATAAATTTCGTGGCGATAGTATGGGATTCAGCCCAATTTAAGGAATTCAACTTCGAATCAACTTCTAGAAGGTATCTAACCCGTTAAAGTCATTGAAAAGACGTCACTACCTATTTACATATATCCAGTCTATAATACGCCCCTCGGGTCAAGAGTAAACACTCTTGATTATGGAATGTCCTGACCACCAATTGCCATTGGCAATTCAGAAGAGGCTCGAAAGGACAACCAAGTGATGTGTATCGTATACATCATACATCGTGGGCTGTAAGCAGTTTTATAGTATATTCTAATTAAAGGCATAGTACCGAACCATGGAATATAGTGAAAATCTTCATTTTGGGTGTTTAACGCAGTTTGGCTCACATTTGATTGATCTTTCCTCACCTTTAACCCAAACACACTCTTACTTTTCACCTTACTTTCAAAATTCTTCCTATTGTTTTCGTCCTACCCGATTTCGATGTCCTAAATATAAAAGCACCAACAAGCACTATATAATTATATAGAAGAAAACGTTGAGGGTGCTAACCAACACTAACGAAGAAGCCCATTTTCTGTTTGACTATAGAAACACACACCTACGCGCATGCATGCATGTATGTATGTACATACATAGGCTTAGAAATCTATAAAATAAAATCGAATTCAAAAAAAAAAAAAAAACAGAATCACCTCAAACAAGGGTATTAGTTTAAACTAAAATACTATTTCATACTTACAGATAAACTAGTACACTCAAAAAAAAAAAACTGTTAGCAGTAGTCAATCATTTATCGCTGAATTAATTGTAATTTTCATTTGCTTAGCTCTAACCACCGACTAACTTTCATTCCAACACAAGGCATCTAAAGTAGCAAGTAAAAAAGACCAATAACCAAATCAAATGAACAGTAGTCACAAAATGTAGTTAAACTTGCTAAACACTTTTTTGCATTAAACCACAGATGCAGATTGAATTTTTTTTCGTTTTGTAAGCCTGGCTTGAAGTCGAACGTCGCTTAAAGGCGATTAACGAAATATTTGAAAAGGCGTTGCGTTACAATCAGTTACAAGTTTGTATAATAGATCGAAGAATTAATTTTTTTTTTTTAACTAAAAGGGTCGTAAAAGGGTCGACCTTTGAGCACTGATGGATAACAACGAACAGCGAAGAGCGAAGGCAAGCAATGGCAAGAGTGGTGGAATGGTGTTATTCAAAATTTTTTCCTTGTATCCGTACTGCGAATTGCTGTTGCGATTGCAGCTACTATTGTTGCTGACACATGATTTTGTTTTTGTTTTTGTTTTTTTTTTTCTTTTTTTTTTTACTTTTTCTTGTCATACAGCTACCAACTATCACCCATTGTCTTCTCGAACACTACAATCAGCCAGCCAGTTAACAAAAGCACCACTTTGAAGGCGATGTTGTCATACACGCGCTGTTAAAAGTCGAAACCTGTGACCGTCTTTTCCGTATTTATTATGTTTTATCGTTGGGGAAAGGGCTCGTATCAAGTCTTACTCTCTCGCACATTTATTTGATTTGGAGCAGGAAACCAATGAAGCAACCCTCTTGGATGCGCGCGTTTTCACATTCAAGTGGTCAACAGAATATGTATGTATTTATGGAGCTTGCTCAACCTTACCTTGCTTTAGCTTTTAACCTAATAGTTTTGGAAATAATATGACGAGGACTGTGAATAAAATTCTTCAAGACTCTTTATTGACCAAAAGGAATTACTCGTTAATGTACGTTGCGCATTAAAAGCTGAGAAAACGCCCGCAATGCTATCAGAGGTATTCGATGTCGTTGTGGAACTCGGTATTCATGAGTGTAAATCCAAAATTTGAGTAACATTCCCTTACCGCCCCTAATGTAAGGCCTGAGCTTAAGCTTTTTGTAATCACCTATATGTACATACATACGCATGTATGTATGTATGTCTTGCGAAAGGAATCAACTATGAATTGCTGAATTCGAATGGTGAAACTATTTAGGGGATGCTGTCTTAAACACTCAAGTGGACGACAGTACCCACGCTTTCGATTTGTCTACACCTGAGACACCGTCTCTTGCTTATGTATCGGAAGCAGATGTATGTTATTGTATTGAAAACCTTAACGTCAAAAAATCATGTGGCCATGATAGTATGTATGTATGTATGTTGGCGTTACAGTCCATGAAGGACCTGAGCCGAGCTTCTCTCAATCACCCATGTTGTGTGTGATTTCATTTTCCCATAGGTGAGAGAAACCCACCGTTTATTGCCGGTTCCGAGCGGCGAATTTCGAGAAGCTTTTCATGACAATCTTACTACAGGGGGTTTTGTCAGAACCCCACTGAGGAGAAACGTCGTGAAAAACACGTTCGATGACATGGATGTGTCGGGATTCGATCCCGTGTCATCGGCGTCAGAGGCCAACACACTACCCACTGCGCCACGGTGCTCTCATGATAGTATAAGAAATATTTATCTTAAAAAACTGCTTAAAGCTGGAATTAGAGGGCATGGGCTCGGACATACAGGGTAAAGTTTTTGATCGCTCTCAACCTGGCGAGATGCCAGGAACGATCCCTGTTTAAATGCCCGGGTCAAGTTGACATACGGCCTCCTCGCGGCGCCCTCTGGATAGCCTCTTCAACAACCGTTGGGAGGTGAACAAACGTATGTCCAATGTAAGAAAGCTGCACCAGCTCATCAGGAGGAGGTTCGACATTGGCCGTCTGAGCACACCGGAGGTTGCCAGAGTATACAGAGAGCAGCTGAGCGAAAGACTCTACGGTATGCCTACGTCGAACACAAATGCCAATAATATGTGGCTGCATTGCCGCTCAGCCATTCAGGAAGTAGCCGAAACCACCTTAGGATACCTGCCACCCCCGACAAGAAACCCATGGTATGATGGCGAGTGTGAGCAGAAAAAGGCAGCAACCGACGAGGCGTACCAAAAGGCGCTGCAGAGGAAAACCAGGGCGGCGCAAGAAGAGTACCGAGCCAGAAGAAGGGAGGAGAAAAAACTACTGCGACAAAAGGAAAGAATCTTCGCAGCCTCCCAGCTCAAGGATATCGAGGAGTCAAGGGATAAACATAAAACACGAGCCTTTTACAAGAAAGCCAAAGACCTTGCAGGAGGCCTCAAAAAGGGCACCCTGGCTCTTCGAAACTGCAAGGGTAATCTTGTCACCGACCCGCAGGGAATAGTGGATGTATTTAAGCAGCATTTCCAGCAGCTGCTTAACGAGCATGACCAAGATAGAGTGGTAGGGACCGAGGAAATCCCAACTCCAGCCACTGAAGTAGTCCTCCCACCCAGCATCGAAGAAGTCGGCACAGCTATTCAGAAGCTGAAGAACAACAAGGCCGCAGGCTCAGATGGCTTGCCATCAGAGCACTTCAAGGCTGGCGGCGGTGTTCTGGTAGAGAGCATGCACCAGATCATCTGCAAAATTCGGGAAGATGAAAGCATGCCCGACGACTGGAATACCAGCTCTATATGCCCCATCCACAGAAAAGGCGATCCTACCTCTTGCAAGAACTATAGAGGTATATCCCTGCTCAATGTCGCATACAAGATCCTGTCCAGCGTATTGTGTGAACGTCTAAAACAATTTTGCACCGCACTAATCGGAAGCTACCAGTGCGGCTTCCGGCCGGGCAAATCAGAACAAAACTTAAGATTAAAATACATGACGTAGATTGCTTACATAGAAATGGACATAGAGTAACAACAGGAAATGATGACTGCACCAAATCTATCGATTACGTGTCAACGTATAAATACCTTGGGCTGACAGTTGATTACAACTTTAAGTGGAACTACCATATAGACACCTTGAAGAAAAAACTATACCAATCAACATATGCACTTTTCCACCTAAGAAACCTATGCACACCTGAAGTACTTAAACAGTGCTACTTTGGGTTGGTAGAATCGCATTTGAGATACGGAATATTGGCATGGGGAAGAGCATCTCAAATTAAACCGCTTCAAAAAATACATTCCAGAGTGCAGAAACTTATACAAAAAGTACAAAATAGGAGAGAAGGGCGACAACATAGAAACGAAACAGCAGGACTGCTCAAAATGCAACAACTACACAATCTGGAAATCCTGGTTAATTACGGAGATGACAACACCTACAGAATCCAAACCCAGCAGATGATCAACACCAGAAGACGTCAGATGCAACTATATGAAATTCCAAGATTTTGGAATGAATATGGTCGAAGGACACTGGAAGTATCTGTCCCGAGAATACTCAATGAAATCCCACTGGAGTATCGCAACCTGCCTAAACATGAGATGATAAAAAAAGTTAAGGAAATGTATATAAATTGTTTGAACTAAATCTGTACAACCGCTTATCTTATTTTACCTTTCCCCGTTTTAATTCCAAATTTTTAAAATGTAGTAAATTTTAGTTTTTGATTTTTAAATGATTTTTCAATTACTATTTATGGATTCTCAACAACACAATATATGTAATATCTTTGTAACCAGTCTTCTGCAGACAAGCCTTTCCGGCTTTGCAGATAAACAATTGTAGTAGCTATTGAAGTAAATAATTGAATAAAGATTGAATTGAATTGAATTGAAAAAATCAACTATAGACCAAATGTTCGCACTTCGACAAATCCTGGAAAAGACCAACGAGTGTCGAATCGATACACACCATCTTTTCATCGATTTCAAAGCCGCATACGACATCATTCATCGTGAAGGAGTGTTTGGCGCGATGGCCGAATTCAGTTATGTCGCGCCACGCTAAAAAACACGCGATGCACCGTGCAACTCGGTTCTAAGACCTCGGAACCATTCGAAATATGCACAGGATTTCGGCAAGAAGATGCGCTGTCATGTGACTTCTTCAACCTGGTGCTGGAACAGATAGTGCGACGGGCAGGCGTCAACAGGAAAGGCTTTATCTTCTACAATTCCGTCCAGCAGCTAGGATACGCGTATGATATCGACATCATCGCGTGTTCTCGCCGTGGCATTGTGGAAGCATTCACGGCAATTGGAGAACAGGAGAAACGAGTCTAAAGGTCAATGAGGACAGGACGAAGTACTTGCTGTCAAGCAAAAACCAATCCGTCGCTCACAACCTGGGACAAAATATAACAATTGACAGCTAAAATTTCGAGGTAGTTAAGGAGTTTGTCTACCTCGGGGCAAACGTAAATTCCACAAATGACACCACAGTGGAGATCCGGCATAGAATCGCCCTTGCCAACCGCTGCTACTTCGGCTTGTCCAAACAACTGGTGTCAAAACTCCTCACTCGAAGGACCAAAGTCATGCCGAAAGCTGGACGATAAGCAGGACAGCGGAGCTGATTTTGGGTTCTTTTGAAAGAAAAATTCTGCGCCGGATATTTGGTCCTGTCTGTGAGGAAGGTGAATGGAGAAGAAGACAAAACCGCGAACTCTACGAGCTGTACCAAGATGTGGATGTAGTCCGGAAGGCAAGGATCCGTCGACTACACTGGCTCGGCCACATCGAGCGCATGGACATCAACGCTCCAGCTTAGAGGGTCTTCGACTCCGAGCCTCCTGGTTCGAGAAGAAGAGGAAGACCGAACCTCCGGTATAAAGGCCAAGTAATCGCGGATCTAAGACATTTTGGTCTTGACAACTGGAAGCAGCGTGCCCGGGACCGTCAAGGATGGAAGGCAGCTATAGCTCAGGCTCAGATCCTCCATGGATCGCTGGTAAGGGCGTCCGCAAGTTTTTCGGCTGCACGTGGCATCATTGTCGTTTTTTCGTTTTTTGCAAGGGTCGTCAACATAAATCCGGTCCGTTATATCCGAGGTTTATGGTTGCTTCGGAGTTTGTGGTTTTTTCACGGTTACGGCTTACTAGGCCGTAGCCCAACCGACTAATCCTGTTTTTTGGCGCAGGTGGCTCGCCGTTCGCTCTTCCGCGTCTGCGATTTCCACAGGAGGTGGGCATAGGACTTGCTAACCAAGCTCTTGGGCTTCTATAAACTAGGAACAGCATAACACTTTGTTTATTGTTTTATTTATTTTTCTTAGTTAAGGCGTTAAGCACAGACATTTTATTCTATACGCAAACCTTACAAGTTGTATCTATCGTTTACAGAATGTCGTATTTTAAGTAATTTCTACATCTCCTCATCGTCAACTCCTTAAATTTGTTCTAGAAGTACGTAATGTACATATGTGCGTACATACACATGTACATATGTATGTGTTAAGTTTTTTATATAAAACGCTGACGTTATCAAGAGACGCGCACTCAATTATAGGCACTTTCACTGCCGCCTTAGTGTCTTGCGGCAATTAGATATAAATTTAAGATATGAAGTACATATATACCGTAACACTATATTAATCTCACGTTGCGATTCCAAATAAAAAAGGGTTTCAGTTAAAGATACATAGATAGGTGTTTAGAAATTTAAGCCGGCCTTTCGGATTGGCAGGCGTCTTCGTTGCGCGAGAAGTCCGAGCCCACGTGCCTGTTTCGTTGTTGTTTCAGGAACTTCTGTGATGTCGTCCGCCACTGCATTTTCTGTGGTATTTTCCACGTCTTTCTTTGGAGTTTCGTTAGACGAGGATGATGCATCGGTTCCTTCTTCGGATGGAGCTGATTCTGCAAAAAGAAAATACTGGAATTAGGAAAGAATGAATGGGGTCGCTAGGACACATACCCGTTGTTGACGATCCTAGAGAGAGTTTTCTTCTCGCCAATAATGGATTTACTTTCCTTGCTGGTGGTACTTTTAGTCTGGTGTCAGTCTTCGTTTGAAGATTTAAGCGTAGGCGAGTCTTTAATTTATTATTTGAATTGGCAGTGGTTGTAGTTTCCGAATCGGTCTTGGCCGTAACGTCTTCGTCGAGTTCTTCTTTTACATCGTTGCTCCTCTCATCAGCCGGCTCAATTGATATTGGTACGCTAGTAGTGGTACGAAGTCCGCCTAATCGGGCACGTGGCAAAAGGCGGTTAGAACCACCACCGTTTACCGAGCGGTTTAGATTGAATCTAGATGGCCTGGTGGATGGTAAGAATGGTGATGATGCTTTTTCCTCACCACTATCGGCACTGACGGCAGATGTTGCTTCTTCTCCTGTAGCTGGTGTGGGTGCACTTATAGACGTTGTCCGCGTGCCTTGGCGATTTCTTCCGCGTAGATTAAGCGTAGGCCGGGAACGTATTGAACGCACAGTGGTGGTTGATACCTGATTATCCTCATCATTTTGTCCTTGCTCATTGTTCGGGTCAGCTGTCGTGGTTGTAGACCGGATGTTAAAACGGTTGCGTGCTTAAAAGGATAATGAAAAAGGATCATTTCTTCTGTGATTATATGTATTTGTATGTACTCACTTCTTCCACGTAGTGTAGGCAATGCGGAAATTGGTTTTTCTTCTTCCTTCGAAACATTTTGTTCCTCCACTGGTGCAGAGGTTGGAATTGCAGCGGCCCGATTACGATTGCCAAATGAAGGACGATGAAATCGATCTACAAAAACAAATCAGTTTATTCGATGTATTGAACGATTGCTATTGTTTACTAACTCCTTCCAGCACTAGCTTCCGTCTCTGCTACAACTGCTGGTGTTATTTCAGTTGTAGTTGTAGTTGTTGATGCCCCTAATCCCGACTTAGGACGGTATCGATTCCTTCCGGCGGTTGCCAATCCCCGACGACCGGGTCCGAATAATGATGCTGGAGCTATTGTTGTAGTCGTGGTTGTTGTTGTTGTTGTTGTGGTGGTCGTTGTGGTTGTAGGAGGCTGGGTAGAGGTTGTGGTGGTAGTTGTCGATGGAGTTGTTGGAATCGAGGTATCTATCTCTCCCAATATCGTTGTCAATTCAAGTTCATTGGCGTCCGTTACATCGGGCAGATCGGTAGTTGAATCCTTATCCGTATCGGTACTAAGGTCCATTTCTAGATTTTGATTTGCTAGAATTGCATACAAGTCCAATGCTGCTTTCTCCATCAAAGGCGTCGTCTGATCAACATCATCCGACACTGGTGGTTTTTCAGTTTCCTGCGTATCCTGATTTTGTTCTAAATTAGTTCCATCGTCTTCTGAAACCTTACTGACGGTAGCAGGCGAAGCTCTTTCAGAATCTCCATTACGTGGCGATCCTTTGACTTGCTTCTCATCTGTATTAAAGGTATCACTATCGACTAGTTCCAGACTTGGTCGTTTTATACTTATCTTCCTGCTTTTCTCATTAACAGAACTAACAGCATTGTCGGGACTTTGCATAGAAGTTGTTGGCTGTACTTCGATATTTTTACCGCGTGACGGAAATCGAGTTTGAATGGGCAAACGACCTTCATCAACATCCTCACTGACTGACGCCATATTTGCTCGGCCCTTAACCTTACCGTTAACAAGAGCATTATCAGGGGCCGAAGTTGTGCTTCGCTCGATATTTGTGTATCGTGACTTTCCTCTTTCTTGTGATCCCTTTTGCTTGTTGGTCTCTTCGGCAGCTGTTGATTCGGCTTTCTGTTGCTTCCCACTTCCTGTGGGTTCATCTTCATCATAGTAATAGTAAACATATTCATACTCATAGTCCATACCATTGGGTCCTTTTTTAATTTGAATGCGGGATTTCTGATTGCTTTCCGATCCTGCAAGTTCCAAGTTGATTGGCTGATCGACAAGACCTACATTTAAATCGTCTTCTAGAGAAATGTCTCGTTGTGTTGGTTTTGCAGTCGTGAGAACTGCATTAACTGCTTCTGTGGTACTATAGTTATCGGCAGTGGCTTCGGCCAATACAGCGGAAAGTTCCTTTACTTCAATGGCACGCTTGGCTTCTATACTCTTCATTACATCTTCATTGATGAGGGCACTCAAAATCGGATTAAGCTCTGGTCGTTCCTTTGTCGATAGAAGAATTTGAGTTTGCTGTGACTGCATTAGTGAACTTGCAAAATTTGCAGCGCCTTCGTCATTTGTCGCCCTAAAATATTGAGTCTTGGGGAGATTCGAGATTTTATGTGAAGTGTGGAATTCCCCCTCTACGTTAGGGATACTGTGAGAGGTTTGAAATTCATTTTTAACGAACTCGTCGATTCTGCGTTGTTTTTGTTGATTCTCTGCTCTGCCGAAAAGTACCAAGCAGCTTAGAAAGAAGCTGTAATAGAAGTTTGAACATGAGGTTCGGATTAAATTTATCTTTACTGTAGGAAAAAACTGTGTTTAAGCTAAGTGAAGAGTCAAGGTTATAATATTTCAAATGAAATCCAGCATGCACTCAAGGTTGAACCTTATAAAGAGAATTAACAAAGGCAAGCAACAAGGCCATGTCAAAATTCTTTTAAATGCTATCACCCTCGATCTGCTTCCCATAAGCCATAACCATGCTTGACCACTGCAACGGGAAAGATGATCCTTGCATGTACTTACATACATGCTTATGGGTGAGTGTGTTCATATTCGTATATTCAATACTCAAATGCATGCTTTTAACCGTCTCGGGACACCTAGGGAACTTATTCTATAAACTCTGTTGTCATCAGTCAGTTATCATTGATGGTGCCAGCTTCTTATACGGGTACAAGACATGATTGACATCTGCATAAACTGGTATACGGAAGGATACTAGCGATGAAACGTGATATGTATGGATATAAGCATTTGAAGTGGCAGTTACTATTCAGCGGACTACTCTGGAACTCTGAAGGTAAAGCTATTTGCATCTCATCGAATAGTTAAAAGCTAGATATACGGGTTTGATATTAGCGAGATTTATTGCTAGATTTATTAGCTCAAGGTTAATTGCCATTGTACATATGTACATATGCATACATATGCCTTGCAGGAGGCTTCAAAAAAAGCACCCAGGCTCTTCGAAACTGCGAGGGTAATCTTGTCACCGACCCGCAGGGAATAATGGATGTATTTAAGCAGCATTTCCAGCACCTGCTTAACGAGCATGACCAAGGGAGAGTGGTAGGGACCGAGGAAATCCCAAGTAGTCCTCCCACCCAGCATCGAAGAAGTCGGCACAGCTATTCAGAAGCTGAAGAACAACAAGGCCGCAGGCGCAGATGGCTTGCCATCAGAGCTCTTCAAGGGTGGCGGCGACTTTCTGGTAGGGAGCATACACCAGATCATCTGCAGAATTTGGGAAGACAAAAGCATGCCCGACGACTGGAATACCAGCTCTGTTTGCGCCATCCACAAAAAAGGCGATCCTACCTCTTGCAAGAACTATAGAGGTATATCCCTGCTCAATGTCGCATACAAGATCCTGTCCAGCGTATTGTGTGAACGTCTAAAACCATTTTGCATCGCACTAATCGGCAGCTACCAGTGCGGCTTCCGGCCCGGCAAATCAACTATAGACCAAATTTTCACACTTCGACAAATCCTGGAAAAGACCAACGAGTGTCGAATCGATAGACACCATCTTTTCATCGATTTCAAAGCCGATGTTTGGTGCAATGGCCGAATTCGGGATCCCGGTAAAACTGATCCAGTTGTGTCACGTCACGCTAAAAAACACGCGATGCACCGTGCAATTCGGTTCTAGGACCTCGGAACCATTCAAAACATGCACCGGATTTCGGCAAGGAGATGCGCTGTCATGTGACTTCTTCAACCTGGTGCTGGAGCAGATAGTGCGACGGGCAGACGTCAACAGGGAAGGCACTATCTTTTACAAGTCCATCCAGCTGCTAGGATACGCGGATGATATCGACATCCTCGCGTGTTCTCGCCGTGGCATTGTGGAAGCATGCACGGCGATTGAAAAACAGGCGAAACGAGTCTTAAGATCAATGAGGACAAGACGAAGTACAAGCTGTGAAGCAAAAACCAATCCGTCCCTCAACACCTGGGACAAAATATAACAATCGACAGCTAAAATTTCGAGGTAGTTAAGGAGTTTGTCTACCTCGGGGCAAACGTAAATTCCACAAATGACACCACAGTGGAGATCCGGCATAGAATCGCCCTTGGCAACCGCTGCTACTTCGGCTTGTCCAAACAACTGGGGTCAAAACTCCTCACTCGAAAGACCAAAGTCATGCTTTACAAAACGCTCATTCTGCCAGTCCTGCTGTACGGAGCCGAAAGCTGGACGATAAGCAGGACAGCGGAGCTGATTTTGGGTTCTTTCGAAAGAAAAATTCTGCGCCGGATATTTGGTCCTGTCTGTGAGGAAGGTGAATGGAGAAGAAGACACAACCGCGAACTCTACGAGCTGTACCAAGATGTGGATGTAGTCCGGAAGGCAAGGATCCGTCGACTACATTGGCTCGGCCACATCGAGCGCATCATCAACATCAACGCTCCAGCTAAGAGGGTCTTCGACTCCGAGCCTCCTGGTTCGAGAAGAAGAAGAAGACCGAACCTCCGGTATAAAGACCAAGTAATCGCGGATGTAAGACATCTTGGTCTTGAAAACTGGAAGCAGCGTGCCCGGGACCGTCAAGGATGGAAGGCAGCCATAGCTCAGGCTCAGATCCTCCATGGATCGCTGGCCTGATAAGTAAGTAAGTACATATGTACATATGTAAACAATGTAGGAAAAACCAGATAGAAGGTGCATTGGTTAAAATTAGTAAAGTCGTCGATTGGGCAAAGAAACTCTTAAACTCACAAGCTTGCGGAGATATGTAGGAACTCTTCGTACTATTCGCAATGTTTTGCTTTTACAGAATACACCTTACTGACAAGCTTTCGAAGGTAAAATTTGTGAAGATACTCTAGCAAATCACCAAAACCAATCGGCCAGATTACGAATCAGTGAATCTACAGGAGAACGAAGGCATCAAAAATGATGCAGAGGCTGATTCAAATGATTCACCTTCAATTGGCGATCCCAGCCGCTGCTAACAACAACCCTCTGCAAGCTTCTTTTTTAGTGGCGTTACAGCCCATAAAGGACCAGAGCCAAGCTTCTCTCAATCACCCATGTTGGGTGTGATTTATTTTTCACATATGTAGGTGAAAGGGACCTACAGTTTAATGCCGATTCCGAACGGCGTGAGTCGAGAAGCTTTTTCATGGCAAGTTTACTACGGGGGGTTTTGCCAGTATCCCGCCGAGGAAGAAAGTCGCGAAATAAACATTCGATGGCGTTGGTGTTATCGGGATCCGAACTCGCTCATCGTGCGCCAGAGTCCAACACACTAACCACTGCGCCACGGCGCCCTCCAAGCTATTGTGTCAAATAGATTTTTCTAACTTAAAATAGGGAAAGCGTTAGAAAATAGTTCTAAGTACGTACAAATGGAGGAATGGTTGGCTTCGGTGTAAAAAAAAAAAAATTATCCCCATGATCGTATTTCATTAAAGTAAGCTATTGTAAGCGGAGGTGAACTAACCGACCCCTTTGATGTTAAAAAAGGTTTTAGACAGGGTGACGCACTGCCAAGTGATTTCTTTAACATCATACTTGGAAAGATCGTGCGGGACTCTGCGGCCAATACAACAGGTACGATCTACTTCAAGTCCACACAATTGCTTGCCTACGCAGATGACATTGACGTTATTGGACGAACAAAGCGAGACGTCAATGAGGCGTTCACAAGCATTGAAGCAGAAGCGGCGAAAGTGGGTCTAAGGGTAAATGGGGACAAGACCAAATATATGCTGTCATCCAAGAAAGACGCACAACAGCGACGTCTTGGTCAGAACGTCACCTTCGGCAGCTATATTTTTGAAGTAGTCAAGGACTTTGTCTACCTTGGCTCGGTAGTGACAAGCAGCAACGACACCAGCGCTGAGATAAAACGCAGAATAACTCTTGCCAAATGCTGTTTCTTCTGGCTCAAGAGGCAATTGAGTAGTAGAGTCATCTTTCGAAAAACAAAACCTTAATCATCCCGGTCCTCCTCTACGGCGCTGAGGCTTGGACGTTGTCAAAAGCGGATAAAGAGGCTCTTGGACGTTTCGAGAGGAAAATTCTGCGTGCAATCTTTGGTCCCGTTTGTGTAAACGGAGAGTGGAGGAGGAGATTCAACCAAGAACTTATGGGGTGGCCGTGGTGCAGTGGTTAACATCATTGACCGCCGAGCGGAAGGTCTATAGTTCAAATTCGCTTCATAGCCAAGAAAAAGTAATTCCTATACGGACAAAAGTATGAAACGCAGTTGTGAATGGAAAGTGGCCAGACATACTGTTGTAGGCATAACACTCACAGTATATGGTCAACTGAAATTCATCCTCTGCGTATGCAATACTAAAGTGCTCGAACGAATTACTACGGACTATAACTAACGCGGAGTTTGGTCGGCTCTCGTCCTATCTAGGACAACCACCCCTGAGAGTAGTGAGCTAACATCAACCACCCAAACCACTGCACTCGGTGCAGGTTGTGGGCCAAACATCATAAGAGTATAACTCTTGAACCTGCGCGAACTATAAAAAAAAAAAAAAAAAAACTGTACGGGCTGTACAGCGACGTCGGCCTGGTTAGACGCCTTCGGATCAAACGTCTAAGATGGCTAGGCCATGTAGAGCGAATGGCCCGAAGAGTCTTCGACTCCAACCCCGAGGGACGACGCAGCAGAGGACGGCCGCATTTATGGTGGCGCGCACAGGTGGAAGGAGACCTCAACCAACTGGGCGTGCGGCACTGGAAGCGGCTGGCCGAAGATCGGGCCGGCTGGAGAGGCTTGTTGGTTGAGGCTCTGGTTCACCCCGAACTGTAGCGCCATCAAAGTAAGTAAGTAAAGTAAGTATATCTAGCGGATGAATATATGATGAATATACGAAGTTAAGCTGTAGCCAGAAATAGTTTCCTTGGAAACCTCTAAAAAGGTTCTTGAGAATGAAATGTTATTTGTTGCAGTAAAAAGCAACAAACTTGTATTTGCAAATATTTTAGTTATAAAGGTCAAGAGTAGTTCTTTTGATTTCACTTTTGTATATCTGTGAAACGAAGTTGTCAAGCATGTCGATCCTAAATATGTCGTCAATATGTAAATGTCAACAATATTTAACTCGCTGTCGGTTAAAACCGTTGTCGCAAATCATTGGTAAAGACATCAGCAAGTGCATTTGTCATTCCTTTTGTCTGTATTTAAAATTCCATTTTGAACTCCTTGTATCTTATTTGCTTCTCGACTCATCCGCATATTTAAATAAACAACTTGAAACGAACACATGAAGATATGTACCTAAACCAGGTCGGAAAGGCACGCGTCAACAGTATACGTGTGAATACGAGTATTTTCTCTGGTGTTGGCCGAACGTGTGCATATGTATATAAGTTGAAAACGAGTCTTGTGGTAAATAAATAGCCAGAATGCCACGCTGCGTTGCCACCTTAACAATTAGTATCAAATTCGTTTTTCTTTGTTTTTTTTTTTTTTAAAGATTTGAATTAGATACAACTGATGAAATCGCGCAAAACCAAAAAACCAAAAAAACAAAAAAAGAAAAATCAAAGCTTTTGTTTCCGATCTACAACCATCTATCTATCGATCTACCAACTAATATTGGTAAATCCGCCTCCTCTCAATTAAATCACAAAAATTAAATAAAACTCCGTACAGCACACAAACTAGATACTTACATTTTAAAAAACGACATCACGGGGCTTTGTACTTTCACTTTCCTTCCCAAAACTTACTGCTCTTGCTCCTTCTGCTCTAATCGTGCTACTGCTGTTGATGTTAACGATGCCACTTTAACGTTGTTTCAGTTACCACTTATATTACGATGACAATGGCCAACATTCACATACACAAGGTACTCGTATATCCTTATGTAACGTCTCACTTGCTCTTCGGTTTTGGCCGATCTTAGTTATTGCCAACTACCACCAATACACGTACGATACCTCATTCAGACGCGAATTGCGAATGCTCTTTCGTTTTCGATGTAGCAGTTTCTGTAAAGCCGGAATGCAAAATGTGAATACGTATAGTGTGTTTGGTTAGAACTCGTTTTAAAACTTCATTACAAAATATAGTGGAAAATGAATGGAATGATTATAAAATATTATCTGTTATTGGGTAGTCTATCTTTAAATTTGGAGAAATGCTCAATAATATAACCCTTGTTATGGCTACCATACTTTCGAGCTTTCCTTTTCTGACTATCTGTATGAGATATCAGGGCACACAATATTCATACATATGTCGAGGCATAGTGTACTTCATAGTATCATTAAAAATAAAATCTAAAAACGAGATACAATGACTCCAGCATAGATTTACTCGTCATATGTTGCCCCGACGTATGTAGCTAACATTAAAGGTTACTAAGTTAGTTACGGTGTATCCGTTTTTTTGCTCATTTAACCATTTTACCATCTTACAGATAGACCTAAGTGCTTGTGGTTTGACTTTTGCTTTCGATTGCTGTATTAGGATTGGGTATATGTATCGTGGTTACAGTCGCTTTAAATTATTGCTGACCGCTGCAAAAAAAACCAAGAAAGGAGTTGATGTTATCGTTTAATAACGGTAATAATTAGGCGCGTTTTACATTTTATGAACTTTGGGGGTTGTATTTGCTGCAACATACTACATATAAGTCACCAACAGCTAATAAGAATGAATGAGCATAGAACGTTTATCTTCGTTTCAAAACTCGCTTCTCGCTTTGTACCGTCCCAAATGCCAGAAGTTGTCAGGCCAGACGTATATATATATATGTACATATGTACTATATGTATATACATATATACATGCTCGTATCAAAAGGAATGTCCGGTGACATTCTATTGTGAAATTTCCAAATAAATACGCAAAATGTCTCCAACAGTTTTGATTTGGTATGCGGTTGTACTTTTATTATTTTCTTGACCAAGGAGCGACCTTGACATACATCTATGTATCTATTACATTAGCTTCATCAAAGAAATCTATACATAACTACATACATACATACATAGATTGACTATTCTGAAAGCAAGGTGGTAAGACCTGCTACCTAACTGGTTTTAGTCTTCATTTAGTTTGTGCTATTCCTAAGCTTTGGTATAAATACAAGTGAAACTGGTATGGTATTGTTCTCTTTCTTCCTTAACATTTCATCATTTGGGAATTTTATGGAACTGGACATACATACGTACATATGTACTTGAAGAAAAGTAAAAAGAATAATTAGCTTAGATTCGTTAAGAATAAATTGCAAGTAGTATTACTGGTTATACAGCTCTAGTAAGTTGTTAACTCAATGCATAACCATATCGCTGTTATCAGTCATGTGAAAGCTTCGTGAAAGTCCTTGACAATATCGGCCGCCGTTTATCTATGGATTTGTATAAGATTTGCATCCAAAAGAGATGGCTTTGTTGAGACAATCTTGTGAAAATATCAAACAGATATGAAAAGGTTGAGGTTTGAGGTTATGGTTATGACAAGTGCTGGGTTTTTTGCACTTTAGCTGTGTCGATAATGGTTCCAATGGTTCCTTACTCGTCTTATGTTCACTTATGAAAAGAGGTTATTGACGCACATGTCGTACATGTAAATATGTATATGTATGTAGAGATACAATACACATGGAAGTACATACATTCAACATAGATGACGAAGAATGTATGTTAACAACATTGAAACGGGGCATTTTAACTCAACACCACTACTAATGTGCTTGTAGTTACATACATACGTACTATGTATCTCCTTAATTAAGTAACGCCAACATGATTAGAATGCATAATAAGGAGTGATGGCTCTAGTCATCAGTTGTTGAGTAAATGGGCCTTAAACGGTTCATTGGGTAGAAGTCATTGTAGTCATTATGAGGAAAAATTTCTGTTAAGTTTTTTCAATATTGAAATGCGTTGGAAAGATGATGCGTTTTGTAATCAGAGACAATGAGAAGAGAAATAGTAATATGCGGGGGTACCGACGCTTAGTAGGTAGTTTGCATATTTTGATATGATAATTATCGGCAACCTTATGTCGCAAGCATAGATATGTATGTACATATGTAAATAACCAATAATATTACCAAATTCCATTTAATCTTTGCTTTATACACTGACACACATATAACTTTCTACATATATCATGGACCGGTAGCATAGGTGTCGTAAGCAGGGTTAAATCAAGAATAACATTCAATACCAGACAGATGTGACTACCGGTTTTAAATCAAATCGCGGGAATCAAACGTACATATTTGATCGAACATTAAAACTATGTATATATGTATATGGAGAACATGTACCTATATGTACATATTTCCCAGCTTCTTTGCCTGTTATGCGTCCCGCTCTACTGCATGCTTTTCTACATAGTATAAGATAAGCCGGTATTTTCAAGAGCACTCGATAAAATCAATATCAAATATACTGGAGGCGGTTGAGCAGTAAACCTTTCACTCTCTTCTGGTTACTTCAAGGTTTATTTCTGATTCCCGAAAAATGCGTTTTAACATAACACAGATAATTCATACATACATACATACATATGCATGTAGGTATGTATACGAATTATGTAACACATGATTAATCCTCAAAGCCCTAGGACTAAGCGATCACAGATCTGCAAACTCAATCAATTCACAGGAATTAATATAAATCAAAAAAATGATTTATTGATGGCTTACTGGTATAGCTTCTTAGGTAGATTTCCAGATCGCTCCCTGCTCTGATCAGTTCAGATCAGTTTTTTTTTTTTTATATGAATACAATATTGCCATAGCGATTATAGTGGATGACTGATTGAGAAGAGAGATCTTCTTGAGTCTGTTTACCATTTTCATACGAAAAAAAAAAAACAAAAAACCAAAAAACAAACTTAAAATCATAATCACCTCGTGTGCAGCTCTACAGATTATCCCTTCAATTCAGTCCTTTCTACAGCAACGTCAAGCTAAAAGGCAAGCACTATCACAGTGCACTTTTGTTATTTCTACGTTTGCTTTTTATAATTCTGCATTTTCATACCATAAACACGAGTATGTTTGAAAGAAAAGCCAGTAAACAAACAAGGTTTCACAAACACTGTACATATATGTATTAACTAAATAGATAGTTCATATTCCTTATTTCTCGAGAAAATACTAAATTCGTTTGATTATTGCAGTTCGAATTGATCATTAATAATTTGGCTACTAAGTACCCTAACTTCGATAACAAAATTAAGGAAAAACCAATTTTTGTTTTTCTTTTTTGTTTTTTTTTTAATACTCAAATATAACCCATAGTCCACTGTCTTCGACACGATCTCAAGTGCGCACTCTGACTCCTTTCACTTTAAACGATGGAATGGAATAATAAAACAAAGTGGGGCTTTAAATATGCACAGCTCCCACTTTAAATATTAAAGCATTAAAGTAAAATAAAACCAACAAGATAGCAGAAAAAAAAAATAAAAAATAAAAAATTACAAACAACAAGAAGTGGGAAAAAATAGGCGGGGGGGGGGGGGGGGGGGGAGGCAGCGCTAGTCCATTGAATATTTTGCGTACCTGTCTTGACGTATGGTATTTATACTCAGTCGCCATGCCCAGTTGAGCAATCCGATTACGAACGATTCAAATTAGAATAGAGTGGTGGTGTGGACATTGGAACAATGTCAATACCATTGCAGCAGTGGGATAAGTTGCTTTTAGAAAGAATGGAGGAGATAAATAAGGGACCCTGATGTTGCCTGGCATACTTTGGGTATTAGTTAGCGGCGATTACGATAACGAGTGAGGTGATTACGATCGAATTTTCAAAGAAGCTAACCCAATTTTGCACTTTCATCTTTCAATGAGTACTAAGAATTACAGGACCCTTCATCCAAACTGTGTCTTTTTTATTTGTTTGGTACTATTTGAAAGTATCTACTGTAAGGAGATCAAAAACTTGGGCTAACGATCCCTTTATTATGTTCGCATTCAAATCATCATTTTTTCATATGTAGCTTCAAGTGACACATTTTCCTTAGTGTTCCTTAGTGTGACCCAGGTACATACGTACATATACCGAAATGGTTTAATAGTCCAAGCCATGGTATATATGTAATATATAAATACATATAAAATGCGTATTTGTATGTATGTAAACGACAAGTTCCAGTCATACGGGCTGATACATATACACGCGCATGTACACACATAACATACCGCGACACTATAAGACACTATTTGCTCACCCTCCAACAAAACTTTTTTTTAAAGAACCCAGACAGAAGACAAGGTAATGGACCGGTGTAATATGTAACTTAGGTAAATGGTTTACCTAATTACATCATTTGATTACAGAGATAAACAGAAATATGAAAAACCTATATAATTTGAACTCCACGGGGTGGCCGTGGTGCAGTGATTAACATCATCGACCACCGAGCGGAAGGTCTATGGTTCAAATTCGCTTCATAGCCAAGAAAAAGCAATTCCTATACGGAAAAAAGTATGCAACCCAGTTGTGAATGGAAAATGACCCGACCTACTGCTGCAGGCATAACACTCACAGTATATGGTCAAACGAAATTCATCCTCTGCGTATGCAATACTAAAAGTGTTTGAACGAATTACTACGGACTATAACCAACCCGGAATTTGGTCGGCTCTCGTCCTATCTAGGTCTAGAACAACCACCCCTGAGAGTAGTGAACGAACATCAACGACCCCAACCACTGTACTCCGTTCAGGTTGTGTGTGTCAACACATCATAAGAGAATATAAAAACTCTTGAACCTGCGCGAGTCCTAAAAAAAAAAAAAAAAATCAAACAAATCACTTGCGATCAAATAATCTAGTTGATCCTTTAACAATTGACGCAGTCAACGCGTCCTTGCTTGATATTAATCTCTCAAGTCCTTCTGTATCTTCAGCCTTTTTTGTAAGAGATAAAGAAATTGCTTCTATTATCATTAAGCTCTTGCCAATCGCTGTTAGGAAAGCGGATGGGCCTGAAGGAATAAAAAATATCTATAAAGCAGACAGTCCTACTGAGCTCTTCAAGGCAGCTGAGGATGACCTGGTTAGGAGCATGCGCCATCTCATCTGTAAGATATGGTTAGGGGAAAGCATGCCCGAGGAATGGAGTCTCAGCATCGTATGCCCGATTTGATTGCGCCAACTATAGGGGAATAAGTCTGCTTAACATCGCCTACAAAATCTTCTCTGCCGTTTTGTGTGAACGTCTGAAGCCTTTTTCAAATAAGCTGATAGGTCCTTATCAGTTCGGATTAAGGCCAGGGAAGTCCACCATCGACCTGAAGATCTGGTCTACGGCAGATCCTGAAAAAAAAACCAATGAATTTCAAGTCCTCACCACCCTCACCACTTATTTGTCGACTTCAAAGCCGCATGTATGTATGTATGTTGGCGTTACAGTCCATGAAGGACCTGAGCCGAGCTTCTCTCAATCACCCATGTTGTGTGTGATTTAATTTTTCCCATAGGTGAAAGGGACCTACAGTTTATTGCCGGTTCCGAACGGCGAATTTCGAGAAGCTTTTCATGACAATCTTACTACAGGGGGTTTTGTCAGATCCCCGCTGAGGAGAAACACCGTGAAAAACACGTTCGATGACATGGCTGTGTCGGGATTCGATCCCGTGTCATCGGCGTCAGAGGCCAACACATTACCCACTGCGCCACGGTGCTTTCAAAGCCGCATACGACAGCATAATTAGAGACGAGCTATACAACACTATGTCTACCTATGACATACCTGCCAAACTCGTCAGACTATGCAGGATGACATTGGAGAATGCTCGTTACTCCATCCGAATCGGTGAACACCTTACCGATAGTTTTGATGTCAAAAAAGGATTCAGGCAGGGCGATGCGCTGTCGTGTGATGTCTTCATCATATTGGAAATGATTGTGCAAAAATCACTGGCCAATACAAGAGGCACGAATCTATTTCAAATCCTCGCAACTCCTTGCATACGCCGACGATATTGACATAATAGGTAGATCACAGCGAGGCGTTTGCGAGTATTGAGTTCGAGGCGGCGAAAGTTGGTCTGGCGGTAAACGAGGGCAAATCTAAATATGTGCTGTCATCAAAAAAGGACGCTCACCACCGACGTCTTGGCCAGAACGTTCGTATTGGCAGATAAGTTCGAGGTAGTTAAGGACTTCGTTTACCTTGGCTCCGCAGTGACCTGGAACAAAGACATCAGTTCCGAAATCAAACGCAGAATCACTCTTGCCAATCGCTGTTTCTTTGGGCTCAGGAGGCAACTGAGTAATAGAGCTCTCTCCCGAACGACAAAGTGGACTCTATATAAGACCCTTATCATCCCGGTCCTGTTGTACGGCGCAAAAGCATGGACACTATCAAAAGCGGATGAGGGGGCGTGATTTTCGGGCCTATAAGCGAAGACGGGGGATGGAGGAAAAGATTCAACCACGAACTTTACGGGCTGTACAGCGACATGAGTCTAGTCAGGCCGCTACGGATTCAACGCCTAAGATGGCTGGGCCATGTGGAACGAATGGACACCACAGCTCCAGCCCGGAGAGTCTTTGAATCCGACTCCGAGGGACGAAGAAGTAGAGGACGGCCGCATTTAAAATTGCGCACACAGGAGGAAAGGGACCTCAACCAACTGGGCGTGCGGCATTGGAAAAGGCTAGCAAAAGATCGTGCTAGATGGAGGGGAATGTTGGTTGAGGCCCAGGTGCACCCCGAACTGTAGCGCCCGCTAAGAAGAAGAAGAAGAAGTTAGATCGTAAGTTTTATATAGACCCCAAAAACCCGATAGTACGCCAAGTTTTTTGTAAGCATTTTTCTTGGCAAAAGTGATTAATCACTGTGGATGCTAAGTAGTCGAAAGACATAGGTTAAGTATATAGATAGTGTTTGTTTTAGAGTGCCCGCAGAGGGTCAGTAAGACATCTAATGTAGTTATGATATAAGCTAGTGTTGGTCATTTTGCCTAGCACGTAAGACAGTTATAAGTATGTCAATAAAACCGAAATTAAAATGCAAAAAAAAAAACGTGTTATCAGCCTTCGTCATCAGTAGTCTACCCTAGAGCGTGCCTTTCCTGAATTTATTTCAATTCATCTTTAAAAGAAATCGAAAGCCTTCTTAGGTTCGTATATTTCATTTGTAAAAATGATTAGTCAACCTAATCGTATCTTTTTAAACTTTATAATCCGGTCTTTCATTCAGTACTAAAGGCTAAAATATGTGTATAGTTACGTCTCGATCTGCTACTAGTATCTGTTGATGGACCTGTTTAACCAATGACATTTGAATCAATGAGATTGTTTAGCTTCCTGTGTCTCAGACGAATGGAATAATAATATTTGATTGAGAAAATGTTAGCGACTATGATCGGACTGTAGAGTCCAGTCCACGGCCAGAGTCCAGAGTATTTCTCTTGGTCACGATTAAGTCGAGAGAGTGCAATTAGTTCGTATAACCTGCGAAGTTGTTAAGCGTTAGAGTACAGATCTACGTACCTAGGTGAGCTGCCATGGATTAACTGTGACGGCGATAGTTCTTTTGTATTCGATTTTAATGATCGGTAGAGTTGAATAGACATTGTCCCCAGCTTGGTCATGAACCACAAACAACACTAGGACAAATGCCGAACATTTGGAAAAAAAGTTGTTCACTACTAAGTGTCTAAACAATAAAAAAAAACGGATGTAAGTTAGGATACCTTAGTATTCTTAGGGCTGACGTCCTCTTTATTCGAAGTTGGTCACGAAACTGAACTTACATCTATCGTACTAATCTAAGCTTAACCTATGGTGCAGTTGGGATACGTGAAGGAATGCGGAATCAGGTAAGAAAGACAAATATCTCGGGTGACTTTGAATGGGATAGGTAGGTAGAAAGAAGAACAATCATCTCAAGTGACGAGATACTGTGGCTGAGTTCCGTCCGGAGGCACTTGCGTATACAAGTATCTCGGGCGACACGATACTATTGTGGGGAGCCATGGATGGTGGAGGGAATCGCGTGTTCGGCGTTAACTTGTCCATACATACGTACTTACCAAGGGGATTTCATGGAAAAAAATAAAACGATCAAGCCGTGTATCGGTTTTTTAATGAGCATATGCATAAGTTGAATTATTATCCACGGTGAAGAGGAAGAATAAAAAGACAAAAGAATATGTATCTTTGGACGACCTGCCGCTTTATTAAACGAAACTGAGTATAATGCAAGTGTGCACTTTGTCAGCAACTGAAATTTCTGGAACTATTTCGTGTTAATACCTCCCCCCTTAAAGTCGGCCTTCGTCCATCTAAACCATGTGGAGCACTGGCACTGGATCGTTATAGCGTGGAGGAAATTTTTTTATCCACTGCCGTGGTGCAGTGGTTAACATCATCGACCGTCGAGTGAAAGGTCAAATAGTTCAAGTTCGATTCATAGCCAAGAAAAGAATATGTCGAAAGAACGCATGCCCGATGAATGGAATCTCAGTATCGTTTGCCCGGTCCATAAGAAAGGAGACCCCTATGACTGCGCCAAATACAAAGGGATAAGCCTCCTGAACATCGCGTACAAGATCCTCTCTGCCGTACTGTGTTAATGCCTGAAACCGTTCGTGGACAATCTGATAGGTTCCTACCAGTGTAGTTTCAGGCCAGGAAAATCCACGATAGACCAAATATCTACACTATGGCAGATCTTGGAGAAGACCCATGAATTCCAGGTCGACACGCACCATCTTTTCGTCGACTTTAAAGCCGCGTATGACAGTGTGTATAGAGACGAGCTATACAGTGCCATGTCATGTTTTAACATTCCTGCCAAACTCGTCAGACTGTGCAGGATGACTATGGAGAACTCTCGCTGCTCCATTAAGGTCGGAGGTGAACTAACCGACCCCTTTGATGTTAAAAAAGGTTTTAGACAGGGTGACGCACTGTCATGTGATTTCTTTAACATCATACTTGAAAAGATCGTGCGGGACTCTGCGGCCAATACAAGAGGTACGATCTACTTCAAGTCCATACGATTGCTTGCCTACGCAGATGACATTGACGTTATTGGACGGACAAAGCGAGACGTCAATGAGGCGTTCGCAAGCATTGAAGCAGAAGCAGCTAAAGTGGGTCTAAGGGTAAATGGGGACAAGACCAAATACATATATGCTGTCATCCAAGAAAGACGCCCAACACCGACGTCTTGGTCAGAACGTCACCTTCGGCAGCTATATTTTTGAAGTAGTCAAGGACTTTGTCTACCTTGGCTCGGTAGTGACAAGCAGCAACGACACCAGCGCTGAGATAAAACGCAGAATAACTCTTGCCAATCGCTGCTTCTTCGGGCTCAAGAGGCAATTGAGTAGTAGAGCCCTCTTTCGAAAAACTAAGGTATCCCTCTACAAAACCTTAATCATCCCGATTCTCCTCTACGGCGCTGAGGCTTGGACGTTATCAAAAGCGAATAAACAGGCTCTTGGGCGTTTCGAGAGGAAAATTCTTGCGTGCAATCTTTGTTGCCGTTTGTGTAAACGGAGAGTGGAGGAGGAGATTCAACCAAGAACTGTACGGGCTGTACAGCGACATCGGCCTGGTTAGACGTCTTCGGATCCAACGTCTAAGATGGCTAGGCCATGTAGAGCGAATGGACATCAACGCTCCGACCCGAAGAGTATTCGACTCCAATCCCGAGGGACCACGCAGCAGAGGACGACCGCATTTAAGGTGGCGCGCGATGTTAGTCAAAATACCGCTGTCAGGCAGAATGATCCACTTCTAGTCGACGAAGACCGCAGAGAATTCCGTCCCCCTGACCTCGACGAAGTTAAGATTGCCATATCGAAGCTCAAGTCGAATAAAGCTGCTGGCGCAGATGGATTGTCTGCTGAGCTCTTCAAGGCAGCTGGGGATGACCTGGTTAGGAGCATGCACCAGCTCGTCTGTAAGATATGGTCAGAGGAAAGCATGCCCGAGGAATGGAGTCTCAGCATCGTATGCCCGATCCACAAGAAAGGAGATCCCTCTGATTGCGCCAACTATAGAGGAATAAGTCTCCTTAACATCGCCTGCCGTTTTGTGTGAACATCTGAAGCCATTCGTAAATAAGCTGATAGGTCCTTATCAGTGTGGTTTCAGGCCAGGGAAGTCCACCATCGACCAAATCTTCACACTACGGCAGATCCTGGAAAAAACCAATGAATTTCAAGTCGACACTCACCATCTATTCGTCGACTTCAAGGCCGCATGTATGTATGGATGTTGGCGTTACAGTCCATGAAGAACCTGAGCCGAGGTGAAAGGGACCTACAGTTTTATTGCCGGTTCCGAACGGCGAATTTCGAGAAGCTTTTCATGACAATTTAACTACAGGGGATTAAGTCAGAACCCCGCTGAGGAGAAACACCGTGAAAAACACGTTCGATGACATGGCTGTGTCGGGATTCGATCCCGAGTCATCGGCGTCAGAGGCCAACACACTACCCACTGCGCCACGGTGCTCTCAAGGCCGCATACGACAGCGTAATTAGTGACGAGCTATACAACGCAATGTCTACCTTTGCCATACCTGCTTAACTCATCAGACTAAGCAGGATGACTTTGGAGACTGCTCGCTGCTCCATCCGAATCGGTGAACACCTTACTGATAGTTTTGATGTAAAAAAAGTATTTAGGCAGGGCGATGCGCTGAAGCAGAGGACGGCCGCATTTAAAATTGCGCACACAGGTGGAAGGGGACCTCAGCCAACAGGGTGTGCGGCAATGGAAAAGGCTAGCAAAAGATCGTCCTAGAGGAAGGGGCATGTTAGTTGAGGCCAAGGTTCACCCCGAACTATAGCGCCCATTAAGAAGAATCTTATTTCTAAACATTACTGACATCCGACTTATAGTGTTTTATAAAAAAACGCACTTATAACGGAGTGTCATGTTCGTTCCTAACTAGTTGCCCGTAGCTGTATGTATTTAAAGTTATAGTTTGTGTCCTGATGAGGAATCTACTACAATTCCACTTGAACGTAAAAGATTCAATTGAATCCTCTTATATGGCTTCGCTTGAAAGATAGACATATTTACGTTGTTCTGTAGAAAGTGGTTACTATTGTGCGTCAACTCTTATTGCAAGAGTCCGTAGTTTGAAATAATGAATATTTGGTCACTTCTACCACATGTTGGCCGGGAATGTTTCGCTTATTCTTCAAGACCTAAAGTGGTCTTATTGTGTGCATTTATACTTATCCATAACACCAGTCAACTGCCTCCGATAGTTAAAATAGGTTGGTAGCCGCATTGATTTGTTAGGAACATGTCGCTGATTTTAAAATATTAACCAAAACCAGGAGGAATCTTCGATGAAGAACACGTCAATAGCTCGGTGGAGCTTGCTTTTAAATACGCTGTTCACAGTATAAACCAAAATAAGGAGCTTCTGCCGAGGACTTTTTTGCATTACGATATCCAATACATTTCTAAGCAGGATTCATTTCGAGCGTGCAAGAAAGGTATATTTTAATTAATTGGATGTATCTTAATCCGTAAGTATTATATGTGCAGTTTGTGACCAGATAGAACTGGGAGTTTTTGCAATATTTGGACCGCCGGATACTATAGCACGCGAGTATGTCCATTCGGTATGTGATGCTCTTGATATTCCACACATAGAGTCGAGATTGATTGCTGATGTTCACAAAAATGACTTTTCAATCAATGTACATCCGTCGCAGACATATGTCAATGCAGCGTTCTATGATGTTATTGGTTACCTCAATTGGACACGAGTTGGTATACTTTTTGAAAAGGATTGCGGTAAGTATTGTAACGTTAATAATAATTATATAGAGTAACCTTAGTAAAAAGGTACATGTGCTTTACTTAGGCGGCGCTACAGTCCGTGGTGAACCTGGGCCTCAACCAACAAGCGTCTCCAGCTGGCACAGTCTTTGGCCAGCTGTTTCCAGCGCCGCACGCCCAGTTGGTTAAGGTCCCCGTCCACCTGCGTGCACCACCGTTGATGCGGCCGTCCTCTGCCGCGCCTTCCTTCCGGAGTGGATTCGAAGACTCTTCGGGTCGGAACTGTATTTTCCATGCGCTCTACATGGCCTAGCCACCTTAGACGCTGTATCCGTAGACGTAGTACCAGGCCGATGTCGCTGTACAGTTCTTTGTTATATCTTCTCCTCCATACACCGTTTGAACAAACGGGACCGTAGATAGTGCGCTGAATTTTCCTCTCGAAACGGCCAAGGGCATCTTCATCCGCTTTTGTTAAGGTCCAAGCCTCTGCGCCGTAAAGGAGGACGGGGATGATTCAGGTCTTATATAGTGTCACCTTGGTTTTCCGAGAGAGGGCTCTACTTCTCAATTGACTCTTGAGCCCAAAGAAACAGCGGTTGGCAAGAGTGATTCTGCGTGTTATCTCAGCGCTGGTGTCGTTGCTGCTTGTCACTATCGATATAAGGTAGACGAAGTCATTGACTACTTCAAAAATATAGCTGCCGAAAGTGACGTTCTGACCAAGACGTCGGTGTTGGGCGTCTTTCTTGGATGACAGCATATATATATTTGGTCTTGTCCCCATTTACCCTTAGACCCACTTTAGCTGCTTCTGCTTCAATGCTTGCGAACGCCTCATTGACGTCTCGCTTTGTCCGTCCAATAACGTCAATGTCATCTGCGTAGGCAAGCAATTGTATGGACTTGAAGTAGATCGTACCTCTTGTATTCGCCGCAGAGTCCCGCACGATCTTTTCAAGAATAATGTTGAAGAAATCACATGACAGTGCGTCACCCTGTCTTTTAACATCATAGGGGTCGGTTAGTTCACCTCTGACCTTAATGGAGCAGCGAGAGTTCTCCATGGTCATCCTTAGTCATCCTGCACAGTCTGACGAGTTTGGCAGGAATGTTAAAACATGACATGGCTCTGTATAGCTCGTCTCTATAAACACTGTCATACGCGGCTTTAAAGTCGACGAAAAGATGGTGCTCGTCGACCTGGAATTCATGGGTCTTCTCCAAGATCTGCCGTAGTGTAAATATTTGGTCTATCGTGGATTTTCCTGGCCTGAAACCACACTGGTAGGAACCTATCAGATTGTCCACGAACGGTTTCAGGTACTTACACAGTACGGCAGAGAGGATCTTGTACGCGATGTTCAGGAGGCTTATCCCTCTGTAATTGGCACAGTCATAGGGGTCTCCTTTCTTATGAACTGGGCAAACGACACTGAGATTCCATTCATCGGGCATGCGTTCTTCCGACCATATCTTGCAGATGAGTTGGTGCATGTTCCTGACCAGCTCATCGCCAGCTGCTTTAAACAGTTCCGCGGGGAGTCCGTCTGCTCCAGCAGTCTTATAAGACTTAAGGTTCGATATCGCTATCTTAACATCGTCTAGGTCGGGTGGACTGGATTCTCCTTCGTCTCCGTCCATTGTGAATGGTTCGCTCTGCCTGACGGCGGGAGTTTGACTATCATCGCCGTTATACAGTCTGCAGAAGTGGTCCTTCCACAATCTCAGCATCCACTGTGACTCCACTACTAGTTGTCCGTGCTCATCCCTGCAGGCTTCTGCTCTGGCTTTATAGCCTTGGCATGTTCGTTTTACTTTCTGGTAAAATTTTCGAACGTCGTTCCGGCCGTAACGTCTCTCCATCTCCTCGATCTCGCGCTTCTCGTGCTCCTTCTTTTTCCTTCTCTGAAGCGCATGCTCCTCCCTCCTTTTCTGTTCATAGAGCTCGCGGGCAGCCCTCGTCCGTCGATGCAATGTGGCCATGTATGCATTCTGTTACTCTACATGGGCCTGTCTGCACTCATCATCAAACCAGGGGTTTCTCGACGGTGGTGGCTCGAAACCGAGTACATCTGAGGGGGCCTCTCTAATGGCGTTCTGACAACGACTCCATTGCTGTTCTATGGCTTCTGCAGATTGCATCGGGACCTGAGAGAGCTTAAGGGAGACTTAATCGGCGAAGGTCCTGGCGGTCTCCTGCGATTGCAGCTTTCCGACGTTAAATTTTTGGTGTTCTTACTCGACTCCGACTCCGACTTGATTCCGAGAAATTAGCATCCGTACCTTGGCTGCAATAAGGTTATGATCCGAGTCGATGTTGGCTCCTCGAAAGGTTCGGACGTCTAGGATGCCGGAGGAGTGTCTGCCGTCGATCGCAACATGATCAATTTGGTTGGTTGTCGATTGATCGAAAGACCCCCAGGTCCCCTTATGGATGTTGAGGTGTGGGAATCGTGTACTTGCTACTACCAGGTTATGTCCCGCCATAAAGTCCACTAGCCTTAGTCCGTTTTCTGACGTGGTGTTGTGTAGGCTGTGTTTACCAATGGTGCCACTAGTATTTGCTTTTTTGAGAGTCTTGTTTAATTTGAAACGCCCGCCGTTTGTAATTGTCCATGAAGTCCTTTTGTGTTTATTTTACGGTTTTTTCATTACTGATATTCCAAAAGGTCTCGTACAATTGCGGAATTTCATACGAACTCCAGATATTGAGTTGCATATCCGAGAAGCAGACTCCTCCACTTACATTCAAATGCTTAATGATTTTAAAAACAAGGATCTTCATAACATAGTGATTGACGTAAGGACTGCGAATATTCCTATCCTCTTGAGAAAAGTATGTATGTGTGCATAGATTTCTGTTTGGATTTTATCTTTTTAAGTTTTAATCTATAGATAACACAACTTCAAATGAACGAATACAAATACCACTACTTGTTTACTAGTTTCGATATTGAAACTTTCGAGCTGGAGGACTTTAAATACAATTTTGTGAATATAACATCCTTACGACTCGTCGATTTCGAAGACATCAGTCTAAAGGAGATTTTAAAGGGCATGACCGTGTTTAATAGATTAAATAACAATGAATCTGGGATTGTTCGGAAAGTTCGTACAATCGAAGTAAGTGTAATCGAGTCTTAAACAAAACCAATTATGAGATTTCGTCTTTTTATTCTATAGGCTGAATCCGCTCTAATGTTTGACTCGGTTTATGTGTTCGCCATTGGATTGCATAAGCTAGACCTATCACATTCATTAAAAGCTTCCAATTTATCGTGCTCAAATGAGAATCCTTGGGACGGAGGCCTTAGTCTTGTCAACTATATAAATTCGGTTAATACCAACATCTAACTTAATAATGTTGTGAAATACGTTTATTCGTTTTTAGGTTGAGTGGAAAGGTCTTACCGGACTGATTCAATTTAAGGAAGGTCAACGTATTAATTTTAAATTGGATTTAGTGAAATTAAAGCAGAACTCCATAGTTAAAGTGGGCGAATGGTCGCCCCAGTTCCATCTGAACGTTACCGATCGATCGTATTTGTTTGAATCGGGCTCAATGAACGTTACATTGGTTGTAATGACAATCTTGGTTCGTTTGTCCTTTCCTTGAGTAGTTGGCTTAAATGAGTTTTTTGTTTTCTATTCTTTAATAGGAGACGCCGTACGTTATGATGCACTATGAGAACAACTTTACAGGAAACTCACGTTTCTATGGTTTCTGTGTAGATATATTAGACTTAATTGCCCGAGAAGCTGGGTTCGATTATATTTTAGATTTAGTTCCTGATCGTAAGTATGGAGCAAAAGACCCGATAACAGGAAAATGGAATGGCATGGTAGCACAACTAATGAAATCTGTACGTTCCATCTAGATGTCTCATCTTATAAATATTCAGATAAATACCAATTTTTTAATTCAAAACCATTTTATTAGGTGTTTATAGGCATTTGGCACCCCCACTTTTTAAGTGTTGCGTTAACGCAATATTGGGACTTACTTCTTACTTAACGGTCACTACAGTTCGGGGTGAACCTGGACCTCAACCAACATGCCTCTCCACCTAGCACGATCTTTCGCTAGTCTTTTCCAATGCCGCACGCCCAGTTGGTTGAGGTCCCTTTCCTCCTGTGCGCGCCACTTTAGGTGCGGTCGTCTTCTATTTCTTCGTCCCTTGGGGTTGAATTCAAAGACTCTACGGGCTGGAGCTGTGGTGTCCATTCGCTCTACATGGCCTAGCCATCTTAGGCGTTCGATCCGTAGACGCCTGACCAAACTCATGTCGCTGTACAACCCGTACAGTTCGTGATTGAATCTTCTCCTCCAACCCTCCTCTGTGTTTATGGGACCGAAAATCGAACGCAGAATCTTTCTCTCGAAACGACCAAGGATTTCCTCATCCGCTTTAGATAAAGTCCATGTTTTTGCGCCGTATAACAGGACCGGGATAATTGAGGTCTTATATAAGGTCAAATTGGTCGTACGATAGAGGGCTCTACTTCTCAGTTGCCTCTTGAGCCCAAAGATGCAGCGCTTGGCAAGAGTTATTCTGCGCTTGATTTCGAAACTGGTGTCGTTGTTCCAAGTCACTGCGGAGCCGAGGTATATCAAGTCCTTAACTACCTCAAACTTATATCTGCCAATATGCACGTTCTGTCCAAGACGTCGGTGGTAAATGTCCTTTTTCGATGACAGCAGATATTTAGTCTTGCCCTCATTAACTGCCAAACCAATTTTTGCCGCCTCCATCTCGATACTCGCAAACGCCTCATTGACATCTCGCTGCGATCTACCTATTATGTCCATATCGTCGGCGTATGCAAGGAATTGCGAGGATTTGAAATGGATTGTGCCTCTTGTATTGGCCTGTGATTTTTGCAAAATCATTTCTAATATGATGTTGAAGACATCACACGACAGCGCATCGAAGCTATCGGTCAGTTCTGCACCGATTCGGATGGAGTAGCGAGCATTTTCCAGAGTCATCCTGCATAGTCTGACGAGCTTAGCAGGAATGTCAAAAGTAAACATGGCGTTATGTAGCTCGTCTCTAATTACGCTGTCGTATGCGGCCTCATTGGTTTTCTCCAGGATCTGCCGTAGTGTAAAGATTTGATCGATGGTGGACTTCCCTGGCCTGAAGCCAGACTGATAAGGACCTATCAGCTTATTTACAAAAGGCTTCAGACGTTCACACAAAACGGCAGAGAAGATTTTTTAGGCGATGTTAAGGAGACTTATTCCTCTATAGTTGGCGCAATCAGAGGGATCTCCTTTCTTGTGGATCGGGCATACGGTGCTGAGACTCCATTCCTCGGGCATGCTTTCCTCTGACCATATCTTACAGACGAGCTGGTGCATGCTCCTAACCAGGTCATCCCCAGCTGCCTTGAAGAGCTCAGCAGACAATCCATCTGCGCCAGCAGCTTTATTCGACTTGAGCTTCGATATGGCAATCTTAACTTCGTCGAGGTCAGGGGGACGGAATTCTCTGCGGTCTTCGTCGACTAGAAATGGATCATTCTGCCTGACAGCGGTATATTGACTAACATCGCCGTTATACAGTCTGCAAAAGTGATCCTTCCACAATCTCAGCGTCAGCTGTGACTCCACTACTAATTGTCCGTGCCCATCCCTGCAGGCTTCTGCTCTGGCTTTATAGCCTTGGGATATCCGTTTTACTTTCTGGTAACATTTTCGAAAGTCGTTCCTGCCGTAACATTTCTCCATCCCCTTGATCTCGCGCCTCTCGTGCTCCTTCTTTTTCTTTCTCAGAAGCGCATGCTCCTTCCTCCTTTTCTGTTCATAGAGCTCGCGGGCAGCTCTCGTCCGTCGATGCAATGTGGCCATGTATGCATTCTGTTTCTCTACATGGGCCTGTCTGCACTCATCATCGAACCAGTGGTTTCTCGACGGTGGTGGCTCGAAACCGAGAACATATGAGGCGGCCTCTCTAATGCCGTTCCGACAACGACTCCATTGCTGTTCTATGGTTTCTGCAGATTGCATCGGGCCTTGAGAGAGCTCGAGGGAGACTTGATCGGCAAAGTTCCTGGCGGTCTCCTGCGATTGCCGCTTTCCGACGTTAAATTTTTGGTGTTCTTACTCGACTCCGACTCCGACTTGATTCCGAGAAATTCGCACCCGTACCTTGGCTGCAACAAGGTAATGATCCGAGTCGATGTTGGCTCCTCGAAAGGTTTGGACATCTAGGATGCTGGAGGAGTGTCTGCCGTCGATCGCAATATGATCAATTTGGTTGGTTTTCGATTGATCGAAAGACCGCCAGGTCCCCTTATGGATGTTGAGGTTTGGGGATCGTGTACTTGCTACTACCAGATTATGTCCAGCCATAAAGTCCACTAGCCTTAGTCCGTTTTCTGACGTGGTGTTGTGAAGGCTGTGCTTTTCAATGACCCGTTTAAAGATAGCTTCCTTACCCAACTTCGCATTGAAATCTCCTAGAACGCTTTTGGTGTCATTGCTGGGACATTGCGCATACGTTCTGCCTAGGAGATCATAGAAGTCGTCTTTATGTCGGTCGTCTTTCTCCTCTGTGGTGGCGTGGACACATAATAAACTTATATTGCCGAGATTGGTCTTGATGCGGATAGTTATGAGGCATTCGCTTACATACTGGAAGCTTGAGACTTTTTTCCTGAGTCTGCCTCGAACAACAAATCCGCATCCGAATAAGCGTTGTTCATTTTCTCCGTAGCAGTTTCCGTAGTAGATATCTCAGTTTTTCATCTGCTTTTGCCTGGCCCATCCCATCGCATTTCTTGGAGCGCGGGTGGCGTGGACACATAATAAACTTATATTGCCGAGATTGGTCTTGATGCGGATAGTTATGAGGCATTCGCTTACATACTGGAAGCTTGAGACTTTTTTCCTGAGTCTGCCTCGAACAACAAATCCGCATCCGAATAAGCGTTGTTCATTTTCTCCGTAGCAGTTTCCGTAGTAGATATCTCAGTTTTTCATCTGCTTTTTGCCTGGCCCATCCCATCGCACTTCTTGGAGCGCGGTAATGTCTGCGTTATAGCAGTCCAAAGAGTTGACCAGTTTTTCGGCGGCACCTTGTCTGTTAAGGGACCTAACGTTCCAGGTGCAGATCCGAAATTCGTTTCCTTGTTGACGTTTGCGGGGGTCGTCAACGTGTAATCCGTCCGTATCCGAGGCTGTTGGTTGTTTCTGAACAAGTTTTTGTTTTACGCGATAGGGATGTCAACCCTAAGCGCAACCCCCAACCTGGAGGGCCAGGTTCCTCTTTCTCCAGCAACAAGGGTCGGGTCGTACAGCTATCCAGGGGAGGCCACGGGGAGGCTGTGTGTCAACTTGGTTTGAGCAGGGACAGAGATCGAAGCTGGCGTTTGCCAAGCTAGACGCGATCAACTTCTTTGGTCTGTTTGCTCGCTCCCTTCTCCCCTAATTTTAGTTCACCTTTTTTTGATCATATGTTTCCATTTCCTATCCTGCTAACATTCATTCAAGAACATTGTTATTCCATCATGACTATGTCTTTTGGACAGAAAGCTGACCTCGCAGTCGGTTCTCTGACAATTAATCATGCACGCGAGAGTGTGATCGATTTTACAAAGCCTTTTATGAACTTAGGAATCAGCATACTCTTTAAGGTAAGCCTGCTCTTCTAAAAAATGCGTTTTATTTACGTATACATTGATTACACAGGTTCCGGATACGCCACCTTCTCGTTTATTTTCGTTCATGAATCCCCTAGCCTTTGAAATCTGGTTGTACGTCTTAGGAGCCTATATGTTGGTATCGGTTACAATTTACACGATCGCCCGATTCTCGCCTTACGAACTACATTCAGTAAACCCTTGTGATACAGAAGATGAAAGAGTTGGAAACTATTTTACAATAGGAAACAGTTTCTGGTTTACGATTGGAACACTTATGCAGCAGAGCTCAGACTTATATCCAAGAGCTACGTCAACACGAATTGTTAGTGCTATTTGGTGGTTCTTTACGCTTATAATGATATCCTCGTATACAGCCAACTTAGCAGCGTTCCTAACAGTCGAGCGTATGATAACCCCGATTGAAAATGCTGAGGACCTGGCATCTCAGGCTGACATTGCATACGGAACTTTGGAGAGTGGGTCTACAATGACTTTTTTCAGGGTATTTATTGAAACCTTATAGTTTACATTTTAGAAGAAATATAGTGTAGCGTACATTAGGGTGGAGTGAACAATAAGCTGGGCCCCAACCAACACGCCCCTCCAACTAGCACGATCTTTTGCTAGCCTTTTCCATTGCCGCACACCCAGTTGACTGAGGTCCCCTTTCACCTGTGTGCGCCATCTTAAATGCGGCCGTCCTCTGCTTCTTCGTCCCTCGGAGTCGGATTCGAAGACTCTCCGGGCTGGAGCTGTGGTGTCCATTCGCTCTACATGGCCCAGCCATCTTAGGCGTTGAATCCGTAGACGCCTGACTAGGCTCATGTCACTGTACAGCCCGTAAAGTTCATGGTTGAATCTTTTCCTCCATTCCCCGTCTGCGTTTATAGGCCCGAAAATCACGCGCAAAATATTTCTCTCGAACCGACCAAGGGCCTCCTCATCCGCTTTTGATAGTGTCCATGCTTCTGCGCCGTACAACAGGACCGGGATGATAAGGGTCTTATATGCGTCTGCGTTTGATTTCGGAACTGATGTCGATGTCCCTAACTACCTCGAACTTATATATATCTGCCAATACAAACGTTCTGGCCAAGACGTCGGTGGTGAGCGTCCTTTTTTGATGACAGCACATATTTAGATTTGCCCTCGTTTACCGCCAAACCAACTTTCGCCGCCTCGAACTCAATACTCGCAAACGCCTCGCTGTGATCTACCTATTATGTCAATATCGTCGGCGTATGCAAGGAGTTGTATTCTTCTCCTTCTTCTTTGATGGCGTTACAGCCCATGGAGGACCAGAGCCAAGCTTCTCTCAATCACCCATGTTGCGTGTGATTTATTTTTCACACAGGTGAAAAGGACATACAGTTTAATGCCGATTCCGAACGGCATGAGTCGAGAAGCTTTTTCACGGCAAGTATACTACGGAGGGTTTTGCCAGTACCCCGCCGAGGAGGAACGCCGCGAAATAAACATACGATGGCGTCGGCGTTATCGGGATCCGAACTCGCTCATCGTGCGTCAGAGTCCAACACACTAACCACTGCGCCACGGCGTCCTCTTGTATTGGCCAGTGATTTTTGCACAATCATATGATGTTGAAGACATCACACGACAGCGCATCGCCCTGCCTAAATCCTTTTTTGACATCAAAACTATCGGTAACGTGTTCACCGATTCGGATGGAGCAGCGAGCAGTCTCCAAAGTCATCCTGCATAGTCTGATGAGTTAAGCAGGTATGGCAAAGGTAGACATTGCAGTATATAGTTCGTCTCTAATTACGCGGCTTTGAAGTCGACAAATAGGTGGTGAGTGGTGGTCGACTTGAAATTCATTGGTTTTTTCCAGGATCTGCCATAGTGTGAAGATCTGGTCGATGGTGGACTTCCCTGACCTGAATCCGCACTGATAAGGACCTATCAGCTTATTTACAAAAGGCTTCAGGCGTTCACACAAAACGGCACAGAAGATTTTTTAGGCGACGTTAAGGAGACTTATTCCTCTATAGTTGGCGCAATCAGAGGGATCTCCTTTTTTGTGGATCGGGCATACGATGCTGAGACTCCATTCGTCGGGCATGCTGGGAACCAGGTCATTCCCAGCTGCCTTGAAGAGCTCAGCAGACAGTCCATCTGCGCCAGCAGCTTTATTCGACTTGAGCTTCGATATGGTAATCTTAACTTCGTCGAGGTCAGGGGGACGGAATTCTCTGCGGGCTTGGTCGACTAGAAATGGATCATTCTGCCTGACAGCGGTATATTGACTAACACCGCCGTTATACAGTCTGCAAAAGTGTTTTTTCCATATTCTCAGCATCGACTGCGATTCTACTAAAAGGTGTCCGTTCTCATACATGCAGGCTACCGCTCTGACCTTATAACCTTGGCATGTTCGCTTTATCCTCAATCGCGTGCAGTAACACCTCTCCAAATACTCAATCGCTCGCTTCTCGTGCACTTTCTTCTAAGAAGCTTATGCTCCTCCCTTCTTTTTTAACTCGTAGAGCTCACGAGCTGGCAGGAGGCTCGCTGTTCGCCCTTCCCCGTCTGCAATTTCCATAGGAAATCTCCAGATGGCACCACGAGGAGGTGGGGATGGGACTTACTAACAGTGCCGCAAGATGTTCGACTGCGGTGGCTCTTCTCGCTTTTTAGCAGGCCAGCACCCGTCGGATAGATGCTACCCCTACGAGGCTTTTGTGAGTCTTTTGCACGTAGTATTCCACGGTTTTCAACACTTAGGATTTTTGAGGTGCCGCTTTTAAATTTCAATGCATCTGAGTACATCAATTTAATAAATTGACAAGAAAAGGTATATCTGAACCACCTATTATGCAAAACTTTTCTGACCAAGAGGGTGAATTGTTTTTTCTAAGGCTTCCGTGCCATACCCAAGCTGTTGAAAGAGCAGTAAAGATGACGACGGAAGCTTCAACTCCTCATTACACAGAGAAGTCTCGACTAGGTGCTATAAAGGCCAAAATAGAATCTCGTACGACAATGCCTAAATTTGATACAAAACGGGGTTTTCAAGCATCTTAATCATAAAATGCAAGTATTTCTTGCGACAAGAAAGGGTTTGAAGTCAAAAGATCTAAACCAAATCCCCCTATTACGATTCTGAATCTCAAAAAAATGTTTGTTTCATACGTTCGTGCTCCACCCTAGTGTATACATGTATTAGAGCTAGTTAAGGTTATGTACGTATAGAGCCTCTACTAAAGTAGGGTTTGAATAAAGTTGTATAGAATTTCGGGTCTTAATATTTCGTTTTTTTTTAAGGACTCTATGATAGAAACCTATCGCAAGATGTGGAGATTTATGGAAAACAAAAAACCGTCCGTATTTACCAGTACTTACGAAGAAGGTATAAGACGTGTTCTGGAGGGCAACTATGCTTTTTTGATGGAATCGACAATGCTCGAATATGTTGTACAAAGAAACTGTAATTTAACACAAATTGGCAGTCTGCTCGATGCAAAAGGTCCATTTCTGCTCTTTGCTAAATAATTGTTATTTAAGACAGCTTAAATAGGCTATGGTATTGCTACACCAATGGGTTCACCTTGGCGCGATAAGATCTCTTTAGCTATCTTGGAGCTGCAAGAGAAGGGAGAAATTCAAATATTATACGACAGGTGGTGGAAAAATACCGGGAAAACTTGTACACCAAATGACAAGAACAAGCTAACAAAGGCCAGCTCCTTAGGTCTGGATAATATCGGTATAATCACTTTTACTTTATTTACAATTTGTTTATTTATTATGTCCTTATGTCCGTCCTTGTGTCCTTGGTAATTTACATTGGTTTACCATACTAGTCCTCGATTGCTAACGCCATAGCAGATAAGTTGATTTCGTTATCTATGCACAAGCTTATTCTCGAAGGTTTGTCACTGCAAATTTTTTTGAAAATTTAATTTGCAAAAGGTTAGGTTAGGTTAGTTGGGTGCCCTATTGACATGAAGTCACGGCTCACTTAGACTACTAAGAGTCCATTGTGCCCATTTTTAAGAACTAACCCGACGGGAACCTGTTAGTTGCCCGCTGAGCTGAACCATCCACATTCAATTAAGAACCTTAGCAGTTTGTTAAGCTTAATGTCTCTTGCCTCCTCTAAGCCCGGAAAGAAGCAGTTCCCGAGGTACGTAAATCTTTTTCGGGCAAGTGCAGGGCATTCACACAGTAGGTGACGAATGGATTCTATTTCCTCTTCGTCCCTACAGCTTCTGCGAAAATCGTTGTAGGGCTGGCCTAGTCTAGCTGCATGATAGATTTAGCAGACTTTCCGTCCTTTTTTTGTCATATACAGGCGATGATAGCCTTGCCGTAGCGCATGTATCTAATTGACACCATCGCTTGTTGGCCTTTCCTAGTAGTTCCACCCCTATTTCTCTTAATAGTGTGCTGAGTGGCGTTCTAGCCTCTGTTGTGATCTGCGAAGTATCTGCGCCTGATCCCAGTCTTGCTGGTTCGTCCGCCTTCTCATTTCCGTTCTCCATTGTCATCCTGCACAGTCGGACGAGTTTGGCAGGAATGTTAATACATGACATGGCTCTGTATAGCTCGTCTCTATAAACACTGTCATACGCGGCTTTAAAGTCGACAAAAAGATGGTGCGTGTCGACCTGGAATTCATGGGTCTTCTCCAAGATCTGTCGTAGTGTAAATATTTGGTTAATCGTGGATTTTCCTGGCCTGAAACCACATTGGTAGGAACCTACCAGATTGTCCACGAACGGTTTCAGGTACTTACACAGTACAGCAGAGAGGATCTTGTATGCGATGCTCAGGAGGCTTATCCCTCTGTAATTGGCGCAGTCATAGGGGTCTCCTTTCTTATGGACCCGGCAAATGATACTAAGATTCCATTCATCGGGCATGAGTTCTTCCGACCATATCCTGTAGATGAGTTGGTGCACGTTTCTGACCAGCTCATCGCCAGCTGCTTTAAACAGTTCCGCGGGGAGTCCGTCTGCTCCAGCAGTCTTATAAGACTTAAGGTTCGATATCGCTTTCTTAACATCGTCTAGGTCGGGTGGACGGGATCTCCTTCGTCTCCGTCCATTGTGAATGGTTCGCTCCGCCTGACGGCGGGATTTCGACTATCATCGCCGTTATACAGTCTGCAGAAGCGGTCCTTCCACAATCTCAGCATCGACTGTGACTCCACTACTATTTGTCCGTGCTCATCCCTGCAGGCTTCTGCTCTGGCTTCGCCTTGGCATGTTCGTTTTACTTTCTGGTAAAATTTTCGAACGTCGTTCCTGCCGTAACATCTCTCCATCTCCTCGATCTCGCGCTTCTCGTGCTCCTTCTTTTTCCTTCTCAGAAGCGCATTCTCCTCCCTCCTTTTCTGTTCATAGAGCTCGCGGGCAGCCCCCGTCCGTCGGTGCAATGTGGCCATGTATGCATTCTGTTTCTTTACATGGGCCTGTCTGCACTCATCATCAAACCAGGGGTTCCTCGACGATGGTGGCTCGAAACCGAGTACATCTGAGGCGGCCTCTGTAATGGCGTTCTGACAACGACTCCATTGCTGCTCTATGGTTTCTGCAGATAGCATCGGGACTTGAGAGAGCTTGAGGGAGACTTGATCGGCGAAGGTTCTGGAGGTCTACTGCGATTGCAGCTTTTCGACGTTAAATTTTGGTGTTCTTACTCGACTTTGTTGATTGCGAGAAATTCGCATCCGTACCTTGGCTGCAACAAGGTACGCTTTTTGCCTGGCTCATTCCATCGCACTTCTTGGAGCGCGGTAATGTCTGCCTTATAGCAGTCCGAAGAGTTGACCAGTTGTTCGGCTGCACCTGGTCTGTTGAGGGACCTAACGTTCCAGGTGCAGATCCGAAATTCGTTTCCTTTTTGACGTTTGGGGGGGTCGTCAACATGAAATCCGTCCGTATCCGATGCTGTTAGCTGTCTCTGAACAAGCTTTGGTTTTACGCGATAGGGATGTTAACCCTAAGCGCAACCCCCAACCTGGAGGGCCAGGTTCCTCTTTCCCCAGGAACAAGGGTTGGGTCGCTACACACATTGGTTCACAACCTGGCGGGTGCCAGAATAGCTGGCCACGCGGAGGCTGTGTGTCAACTTGGATTGAGCAGGGACAGAGATCGAAGCTGGCGTTTGCCAAGTTAAACGCGATCAACTTCTTTGCTCTGGTTGCTTGCTCCCTTTTCCCCTGAAGCGTATTTCTAACACTAACACTAACACTTCTGACTTTTTTTAAGGTGGAATTTTCGTTGTGCTCTTTTGTGGCCTCAAGTTTGCTGTTCTGATGTCCATCTACGAGTTCTTTCAACATAAGAAAAAGAGGAGCAGAACTGTACAGAATGGCGTACAGGAATCGGCTTGTGATGAGTTTTTGAATGACTGCTCCCTTGCATTGCGTTGTATTGGTCCGAGGCAGCGGACAGCATTCAAACGAAGATGTACCAAATGTGCGAACGAACGTAAAGAAGCCACATCAACTATATAAGCCTGCAGATCGGATCACAAGTGCCATGCCTGCATCTTTCTCTGTTTTATTTCAAGCTGCCATGGAGCTTAACTAAAGCTATAAATGTATTATACAAAAGGTCTTATTTATTTACCTAATACGTATGTGGTTTGTATAGAATCCTTCAATAAGACAAGCCAGGGGTGGAATCGGCTAAGGTGATAGGTGATAGTCACTTTGGTGACAGTCATATGTGACTATCATCATCTTTTGGGTAAGCAAAGGGAAGGGTGAATAAGTGAATAAAGGTACACCACAAGGTGGCGTTCTGTCACCCCTCCTATGGCTCCTTGTGGTCGTCGGAATGGTCAAGATTCTAGAGACGGAGGCCTACGCCGATGACATTGCCATTTTAGTCTCTGGAAAATGTCCGCAGGTCCTCAGCGATAGAGTAAGCTATGTACTGATTTTAGTGGATAACTGGGTCAAAGGACGAGGCCTGGGAGCAAATCCGGCGAAAACAGAGATAGCACTCATTACAAGGAAAAGATCTGTATCCAGATACACCTACCCCCGTATGAATGGTATAGATCTGATCAATCTGCCAAAAATCTTTGCATAATCTTGGACACGGAGGACGCCGTGGCGCAGTGCTTAGTGTGTTGGACTCTGGCGCACGATGAGCGAGTTCGGATCCCGATAACGCCATCGAATGTTTATTTCGCGACGTTCCTCCTCGGCGGGGTACTGGCAAAACCCCCCGTAGAAAACTTGCCATGAAAAAGCTTCTCGACTCACGCCGTTCGGAATCGGCATTAAACTGTAGGTCCCTTTCACCTATGCGAAAAATAAATCACCCACAGCATGGGTGATTGAGAGAAGCTTGGCTCTGGTCTTTCATGGGCTGTAACGCCACCAACGAATCTTGGACACGAAGCTTAGTTAGAGAGAAAATTTTGAGGAAAGAATCAAAAGGGCCTACTTACTTACTTACTTATCAGGCCTGCGATCCATGGAGGATCTGAGCCTGAGCTATAGCTGCCTTCCATCCTTGACGGTCCCGGGCACGCTGCTTCCAGTTGTCAAGACCAAGATGTCTTACATCCGCAATTACTTGGTCTTTATATCGGAGGCTCGGTCTTCCTCTTCTTCTCGAACCAGGAGGCTCGGAGTCGAAGACCCTCTTAGCTGGAGCGTTGATGTCCATGCGCTCGATGTGGCCGAGCCAGTGTAGTCGACGGATCCTTGCCTTCCGGACTACATCCACACCTTGGTACAGCTCGTAGAGTTCGCGGTTGTGTCTTCTTCTCCATTCACCTTCCTCACAGACAGGACCAAATATCCGGCGCAGAACTTTTCTTTCGAAAGAACCCAAAATCAGCTCCGCTGTCCTACTTATCGTCCAGCTTTCGGCTCCGTACAGCAAGACTGGCAGAATGAGCGTTTTGTAAAGCATGACTTTAGTCTTTCGAGTGAGGAGTTTTGACCCCAGTTGTTTGGACAAGCCGAAGTAGCAGCGGTTGCCAAGGGCGATTCTATGCCGGATCTCCACTGTGGTGTCATTTGTGGAATTTACGTTTGCCCCGAGGTAGACAAACTCCTTAACTACCTCGAAATTGTAGCTGTCAATTGTTATATTTTGTCCCAGGTGGTGAGGGACGGATTGGTTTTTGCTTCACAGCATGTACTTCGTCTTGTCCTCATTGATCTTAAGACTCGTTTCGCCTGTTCTTCAATCGCCGTGAATGCTTCCACAATGCCACGGCGAGAACACGCGAGGATGTCGATATCATCCGCGTATCCTAGCAGCTGGATGGACTTGTAAAAGATAGTGCCTTCCCTGTTGACGTCTGCCCGTCGCACTATCTGCTCCAGCACCAGGTTGAAGAAGTCACATGACAGCGCATCTCCTTTGCCGAAATCCGGTGCATGTTTCGAATGGTTCCGAGGTCCTAGAATCGAGTTGCACGGTGCATCGCGTGTTTTTTTTAGCGTGGCGCGACACAACTGAATTCGGCCATCGCTCCACACTGTTCATCACGACGAATGCTGTCGTATGCGGCTTTGAAACCGATGAAAAGATGGTGCGTATCGATTCGAAACTCGTTGGTCTTTTCCAGGATTTGTCGAAGTGTGAACATTTGGTCTATAGTTGATTTGCCGGGCTGCCGATTAATGCGGTGCAAAATGGTTTTAGACGTTCACACAATATGCTGGACAGGATCTTGTATGCGACATTGAGCAGGGATATACCTCTATAGTTCTTGCAAGAGGTAGGATCGCCTTTTTTGTAGATGGGGCATATAGAGCTGGTATCCCAGTCGTCGGGCATGCTTTCATCTTCCCAAATTCTGCGGATGATCTGGTGCATGCTCCCTACCATAACGTCGCCGCCAGCCTTGAAGACCTCTGATGGCAAGCCATCTGAGCCTGCGGCCTTGTTGTTCTTCAGCTTCTGAATAGCTGTGCCGACTTCTTCGATGCTGGGTGAGAGGACTACTTCAGTGGCTGGAGTTGGGATTTCCTCGGTCCCCACCACTCTCTCTTGATCATGCTCGTTAAGCAGCTGCTGGAAATGCTGCTTAAATACATCCACTATTCCCTGCGGGTCGGTGACAAGATTACCCTCGCAGTTTCGAAGAGCCTGGGTGCCCTTTTTGAAGCCTCCTGCAAGGCCTTTGGCTTTCTTGTAAAAGGCTCACGTTTTATGTTTATCCCTAGACTCCTCGATATCCTTGAGCTGGGAGGCTGCGAAGATTCTTTTCTTTTGTCGCATTAGTTTTTTCTCCTCCCTTCTTCTGGCTCGGTACTCTTCTTGCGCTGCCCTCGTCGGTTGCTGCCTTTTTCTGCTCACACTCGCCATCATACCACGGGTTTCTTGTCGGGGGTGGTAGGTATCCTAAGGTGGTTTCGGCTACTTCCTGAATGGCTGAGCGGCAATGCAGCCACATATTATTGGCATATGTGTTCGACGTAGGCATACCGTAGAGTCTTTCGCTCAGCTGCTCCCTGTAGACTCTGGCAACCTCCGGTGTGCAGTGGCAACCTGATGGGCTGGTGCAGCTTTCTAGCATTGGACAGTCGAGCTCTGAATCTTGTTGCTACGAGGAAGTGGTCAGAGTCGACATTAGCCCCTCTGAGTGTTCGCACATCCAGGATGTTTGACGAGTGTCTTGCGTCAATGAGCACATGGTCGATTTGGTTGGCGGTTCGACCGTCCGGTGATCGCCAGTTTGCTGTGTGGATTCGCTTGCGAGGGAATCTTGTGCTACTTATCACCGCATTACGAGCTGTCGCAAAGTCAGCGAGTCGGAAGCCGTTATCTGTTGTTGTATCGGGGAGGCTGTGCTTTCCGATCACTCCGCCAAGGGTGTTTTCCTTACCGATCTGGGCGTTGAAATCCCCGAGCACGATTTTTACATCGTACTCCGGACAAGCTCCGTAGGCGTTGTCCAAGAGGTCTTAGAAGTCCTCCTTGATAGGGTCTTCAGCCTCGTCGGTAGGGGCGTGTGCACATATAAGACAGATGTTATAAAATCTGCCTCTGATGCGGATCACAGCCAGGCGATCACTTAAAGGTTTAAAGTCGATGACCTTCGGCCTTAACCGCATCCCAGTAAGTGCAATCTTTTGTAACAGCCGTAATAAATGTCGCAATTTTTCTTCCTAATCATACCGTTTCCTATCCAGCGTATTTCCTGGACCGCAGTAATATCCGCCTTGTACTGCGTGAGGATTCCTTCTAGTTTATGAGCAGCTCCGGGAGTGTACAGGGTTCTGACATTCCAGGAGCATACTCGCAAATCGTGTTTCTTTTTCATGCGTTGTCGTCGTCGAGTATCCGTCCGTGTATCCGAGGCATCTTGCTCATTCGTAACTTGTGTTTCTCTTTACGTGGGCGGATTGTTAGCCCGCCGCACAACCGCCATTCTGGTCGGCGTTTTGTCGCTGCATACGTTTGTTCACCTCCCAACGGTTGTTGAAGAGGCTATCCAGAGGGCGCCGCGAGGAGGCCGTATGTCAACTTGACCCGGGCATTTAAACAGGGATCGTTACTGGCATCTCGCCGGGTTGTCAGCGATCAACAACTTTACCCTGTATGTCCGAGCCCATGCCCCATGGCCTATGTGCATTCTTCTCAATTCTGGGAAGGCTACAAGCCTACCTACTCAGTCGATTGCGCACACCGACCAACTAATACTAATTTCGGTTACGCGTGACGATAATTTCCCCCACACCGAGACCTAAGATGTTTACACACCAAAACGTGTATGGAAATGAAATACACACACATTTAGTATTTTTTATTCTTTTTTCAATAAATACATGCATCAACAAATTAAGATATATATATAATAGCTAGTTCCTTTCATCATCTTAGTTTCAACACTCTTCCATTACGATTTTGATTTGATTTGCTGTTGAACGTAACGATGTGTCGGGCAGTGTGCTGCTAATGGTGTTGTTCTGGTTATTAGCAACAACTGTAATGCCCTCTTTGCTCTCATCGCCTTCTGGTTTGACGTTTAGGGACGTGTTCTCTGTTTTCATATATTCTGAAGGAAGTTCGGCCGTTGCAACACACGCATCCAAGGGCTCTGAAGATGGGTCGTCTTGCATATTTGACTCATTCATCTTGGCAGTAGCTACAGCTGCTGCGGTTTCAAACACTGTTTTATCTAGATAATCCTCAATGAATTCTCTGCCTGAGAGTACATCGTTCATGTTGTTTTCTATTGACGACGTTATAAATGCATTCCTGTTGAAAAAACAAAAAAAAAAGGGTTAATTGCAACTGAAAACTGATTTTGTACTCGTATGAGCCACTGCCGTGGCGCAGTGGTTAGTGTGTTGGACTCTGACGTACGAGGAGCGAATTGGCATTCCGATAACACCAACGCCATCGAATATTTATATCGCGAGTGTCCCTCCTCGGAGGGGTACTGCCATGAATAAGCTTCTCGACTAACGCCGTCCGGAATTGGCATTAAATTGCAGGTCCCTTTCACCAGTGTGAAAAACCAATCATACACAACAACATAGGTGATTGGGAGACGCTTGGCTCTGGTTCTTTTCATGGGCTGTAATGCCACCAAAGATAAATAAAAACCGGCCAAGTGCGAGTCGGACTCGCGCACAAAGGGTTCCGTATCATCTGTATATATAAATATGAAAGAGACGTTGTATGTTACCTCATCGGTCACCACAATAAATCACATTTTTTGTATGATGACAGATCTTGGTTGCAGGCGCGCACTCAAGGTCTAATAACCTTATTATGTCGGCGACACAGTGCGGGCAGAAGGTAGAAAGCTCCCTCTTCGGATAGAGGAGATGCCGATGGACATTGATCTTAAATGCTTGCATGTTGCATTGAGGGGGGAACACCGAATCCGGCAGGGAGTTCCAGATTCGCGTGGTTCGGTTAATGAAAGATTCCCTATATTTGACGGTACGTCCGAAAGCGGGCTTCAGGGCATATATGGGTGAGCATTCCTAGAGAGACGTGTATTGCGGGAGAAATGTTGAAGGGGCGGAATGTAACTGGCTATTTCATCAGAGCATTTTTGGTGGAAGTAACGATAAAACAGGGAGAGGCAGGTAACATTCCTGCAGTGTTCCAGCGAGTCTAATGTTTTGGTAGTGCTGGAGTCACCTATCAGTTTTATGGCGCGTTTTCGTATTCTGTATAGTAGAGTTAGAGAGTTAGAGAGGGTACGGGGGTGGTACAAAGTCGCCTGATCACTGCGGCCACGAGCGGGCCTATTGTGTTGTCCCCCACTTACAGTTCACTCAAAAATCCTGAGTTCGTGATAAAGCTTAGTATGCTTTTGAGTGAGCTAGCAGCGATTTCTTCTGCTTCAAGATAATACTTGCCTAAGTGACGATGACGTGTACTGACAAGGCAGTTACAGTGGCATAGTATGTGCTCTGCTGTTTCTTCGTCTTCATTACACATTCAGCAAGTGTCATCTTGTGTTTGTTGACTGGGCAGTGTCCAGTAAGGAAACCTGTGATTAAGCAAATCTGACTCCTCGAAAGCATGAGGAGTTGTTTCGTTCTAATGAGAGATGTAGTTGGGAGGAACAACTTGACTTGTCTGCTACCTTTCGTTTGTAACCAGTAGTGATCCGTCGTGTTCCCTAACCAATTGTTTGTGCAGCATTTGGTGGTGCTGATGGGTATGCCGCAGAAAGGCTGTGGCATCATAAATGGTGATGCAGAGCCTTTCCTTGCTAGTAGGTCCGCCTTTTCCTTGCCATTCTGTCTAGTAGGTGCAATAAGGTCTTGGAAGCACCGGACCAGACATGAGCGTTAAACTCTAATTTGGGGCGAATGAACGCCTTATAGACTGTAGCCAGATCTAGGGGTGAGAACAATTTCTTGCATCTGCTTAAGAAGGCTAGGCATTTCGCAGCACTCTTTACGACACTGAATATGTGGTCGCTCCAATTAAGATTGTGAGCAACACACATACCCAGGATGGAAAGCTTTTCGGTTTCTGAGATGGAAGTGCCATTCATGGATAATGGCACGACAAGAGACAGCATTGTGTTTTGGATGCATTAAATTCCACTCTATTGCTTTTACCCCATTGGATGACGCTGTCAATATCGGAATTTAATGAGCTCAACATACGCTGTCGCTCACTATCTACAACCGAAGTGCAGGATCGTAAACTAGTGAACGAGTATGAGAAGCTGAGGGTACTGTAGTCAGCGAAGGAGTGGATTGGATTAGGAGTAACAGACAAGAGATCATTAATAAAAATAAGAAAGAGTGTCGGAGACAAAACGGACCCCTGGGGAACACCAGTATTTACAAAGTGAGTATCAGACTTGAATCCGTCCAAACCAACTTGAATTGAACGATTCGAAAGGTAACTTCTAATCCATTGAAAAAGAGACTCATCGATCCCAAAAGCACGCATTTTCGACAAAAGGGCTTCATGCCAAACCCTGTCAACTGCTTTCGAAATATCCAGTGCAACAGTTTTGCTTTCACCTGCTTGGTGAAGCGAGTGATTACACTTTTCGGCGAGATATGCCATCAAATCACCAGTGAGGAGTTTCCGTGATTCAAGATATTTCATAAGCAGACGGTTAATCAGCGTTTCCATGACCTTGGAAAGAAGGGACGTTATTGCTTTGATAATCAAAAATCTCCATGATGAGATAGTCGATCGTCAAAGTGTCCATTGAATTCAATTATCTTACTTGACAGCAAGTAGGTGACAAAGTGAATAACAACAATTATGGGAAAAAGGTTTGCAGCTAGGATTAATATATCAAGGACACAATAGGGATCAATGCTTGGAAGTGTTTTATTGGTTGTGGGATATGATCGATAGTTGATTTCACAACAATGGAATTTGTTGCAACATTTGACATCTATCCCGATGGAAAGGGAGGGGAATAGCAATTGTACGAAAGGGTTTGCAGCAAGGATTAATTTAGCAGTGACACAATAGGGATCATCAAAGTTTAAAGGGTATTTCTTATTGGCTGTTCGTAATTACAGGAAAAAGGGTTGCAGCTAGGATTAATACATCAAAGACACGAAAGGGATCAAAACTGGGAAGTTTGCTACTGGTTGTGGAATATTGTCGACTAACCTTAGGTCAGTATGTGACCAAGGGGATTTTTTGGATGAAAATCATGTCTGTTGTATGGGAGCCCCCCTTAAGTATTCATTTTGTTCTGTTTTTAGTATTTGTCGTTATAGCGGCAACAGAAATACATCATCTGTGAACATTTCAACTGTCTAGCTATCACGGTTCATGAGATACAGCCTGGTGACAGACGGATGGACGGACGGACAGCGAAGACTTAGTAATAGGGTCCCATTTTACCTTTGGGTACGGAACCCTAAAAAAGGTTACAACTGAATCTGGGCAGGTAGACAGGCATGTTGATGTGGGAAAGGTAGGTACAATTAGAGTTCAGGCGCCGTTTTGACTTTTGTTTTTTTTTAGAGACACGTGCAGCTTCAAGAGTTTTTATATTCTCTTGTGATGAGTTGTTACACACACAACAACACAATTTGATCGTTGTGCGAGCGAAGATAACAGGGAGAGGGAAAGTTTCGCGCAGGTTGATGTTTTGACAACAACCTGAATGAAGTGCAGTGGTTTTTGGGTCGTTGATGTTCGTTTACTACTCTCAGGGGTGGTTGTCCTAGATAGGAGAGCCGACCAAATTTCGCGTTGGTTATAATTCACAGTAATTCGTTGATGCACTTTTGGTGTTAATATTGCATACGCAGAGTATGAATTTCAGTTGACCATATACTGTGAGTGTTATGCCTGCAGCAGTACGTCTGGTCATTTCCATTCACAACTGCGTTGCATACTTTTTGTCCGTACGGGAATTACTTTTCCTTGGCTATGAAGCGAATTTGAACTATAGACCTTCCGCTCGGCGGTCGATGATGTTGACCACTGCACCACGGCCACCCGTGCCACGAAACTCGTGAAACCTAAGGGATGTGAAGGGGAATGTTAATTGTAATCCAGCCTGTGGAGTTAAGAAAACTGGTTCTGTTAGCCAAACTAAGGTTGAGAGAGGTCGTCGAGGCAGTATTTGCCAATAGCAGAGAATTTGCGACTTGCTAGTGCTGGGCATTCGCAGAGAATATATGGTGGAGGGTTTCCTCTGCGTGGGTGTTGTGACAATTGCGGCAATGGGTGTTTGACTGGATACCTATACTCTATACTATATACCGCGATTCTAGCTACATATAGTGAAACGGTGTCTATTGAGGGGTTCATTTGGTTCGTTTTTTGAATATGAGGGCCACTGAATCCAAGATTGTTTGACGAACAACAGGAAAAGAGTAGTTTCTACAAGATCCATCTATATTTAAAATGCGTTATTTTAGTGTTTCAAAATAATGATAAAAGTTAAATTGATAATTACGTGTTCTTGTCTCCTGTGTTTTTCCAGTTAACATCTCCCACTGGCATTTCGTCCCCATGGTCCAGTTCTGTACAAAAGTGAGTAATATTTTCTAGTTAATTCTATGAGCTATGAGTCACTAATAACTTTCTGTTCATAACAAATGAAATGTCTACGCAATTAGTAAGTTACATTACGAAAGAGAAATACATTTGGAGAAAAAAGAAATAATTAGTAAACACAAGTAAATTGGATTTTCGAATAAGGACACTTGACAACTTTTTTTTTAAATAAAATTTTCATAATTTGCTGACGTTGCTCGTTCGTGTACCTTACCATGATGAAAATGTTGAGTTTACTGAGTAAATTGACAATGACAGTTCGATGATTAGTGAAAGGGTGCGTTCACAAATTCGATTCAAAGTTGTCAATTCCCTATTGGAAAACCCGGAAGAAAAAAGATATTAAAAATTAACGGTTATATCCACAAGCCTCGGATATAACGGGCCGGATGTTGACGACCCTTGGAAAAAACGAAAAAAGGACAATGATCTTCGGCTTTGTACGTGGAATGATAGGTCCCTAAACAGGCCACGTTTAGGTGACATTGACGTTATTGGACGAACAAAGCGAGACGTCAATGAGGCGTTCACAAGCACTGAAGCAGAAGCGGCTAAAGTGAGTCTAAGGGTAAATGGGGACAAGACCAAATATATGCTGTCATCCAAGAAAGACGCACAACACCGACGTCTTGGTCAGAACGTCACCTTTGGCAGCTATATTTTTGAAGTAGTCAAGGACTTCGTCTACCTTGGCTCGGTAGTGACAAGCAGCAACGACACCAGCGCTTAGATAAAACGCAGAATAACTCTTGCCAATCGCTGCTTCTTCGGGCTCAAAAGGCAATTGAGTAGTAGAGCCCTCTCTCGAAAAACTAAGGTTTCCCTCTACAAAACCTTAATCATCCCGGTCCTCCTCTACGGCGCTGAGACTTGGACGTTATCAAAAGCGGATGAAGAGGCTCTTGGACGTTTCGAGAGGAAAATTCTGCGTGCAATCTTTGGTCCCGTTTGTGTAAACGGAGAATGGAGGAGGAGATTCAACCAAGAATCTCTGGTTAGACGTCTTCGGATCCCACGTCCAACCTCAACCGACTGGGCGTGCGGCACTGAAAGCGGCTGGCCGAAGATCGGGCCGGCTGGAGAGGCTTTTTGGTTGAGGCCCTGGTTCACTCCGAACTATAGCGCCATCAAAGTAAATAAGTAAACAGGCCACGTGCAACCGAACAACTTGCGGACGCCCTAGACCGCTATAAAGCGAACATCACCGTCATCCAGGAAATGCGATGGAATGGATCGGGTATAAAGCGGATGAAAAACTGCGATATTTACTACGGCGGCTGCTATAGGGAGAGAGGGCAACGATTGTTCGGATGCGGATTTGTTGTTCGAGGTGGACTAAGGCAAAAAGTCCTAAGCTTTCGGCATGTGAGCGAACGCCTCATAACATTCCGTATCAAGGCTACATTTTTTAACATCAGCCTGATCTGCGTCCACGCCTCCGCAAGGATGACAAGGATGACTCCACCAAAGATGAGTTATACGATCTCCTAGACAGAACGTATGCCCAATGTCCCAGCTATGACATCAAAACTGTACTAGGAGACTTCAATGCTAAGCTGAGTAAGGAAAGCATCTTTGAACGAGTCATCGGCAAACAAAGCCTTAACGACACCACCTCCGATTAAGGACACAGGCTGATTGATCTTGCTACGGGGCGAAATCTCCTTCTGGCCAGTACGCGCTTCCGGCACCTCGATATACACAGGGTACGAATGAGGATATCAAGAATGCTTAGGAGTCGAGTATTACTACGTAAGTTTGACGTCGGAAAGCTACAATCGCAAGAGACTGCCAGAATCTATGCCGATCGTGGCTCCTCCAAGCTCTCTCAAAATCCACCCACAGCAGCACAAGCAATAGAGCAGGAATGGGCGCATTACCAGAGCGCCGTCAGAGACGCTGCCTCAGAGGTGCTGAGTTTCAAACCGCCACCACCTAGAAACCCCTGGGTTCGATTAACAATACGAACAAGCTCATGCAGCACAACAAGAGGCATATAAAGCCATGCTGCAACGACGGGCGAGAGCTGCTCGCGAAATCTATGAGCAGAAGAGAAGAGAGGAACACCGAAGGAGAGCACGGAAAGCGTGAGATCGAGAAGATGGCGAGATGCTTCCGCAGGAATGACGCCCGTAAGTTTTACAATAAGGTAAAACGAACACGCCATGGCTACAAGGCCAGAGCGGCGACCTGCAGGGATGAAAATGGAGAACTGGTAGTAGAGTCGCAGTCGATGCTGAGGATTTGGAAAGACAACTTCTGCAGACTATATAACGGCGATGATAGACAAGATACCGCTGTCAGGCAGAACGAGCCATTCGTAATGGACGACAGAATTCAGTCCACCCGACCTAGACGAAGTCACAATAGCGATATCAAGACTTAAGTCTAATAAAGCCGCGGGCGCATACGGCCTGTCTGCTGAGCTTCTTGAGGCGGCTGGAGATGAGCTGGTAAGGTGCATGCACCATCTCATTTGCAAGGTATGTTAGGAGGAAAGCATGCCCGAAGAATGGAATCTCAGCATCGTTTGCCCGGTCCATAACAAAGGAGACCCCTATAACTGCGCCAACTATAGGGGAATAAGTCTCCTTAACATCGCATATAAGATCTTCTCTGCCGTATTGTGTGAACGCCTGAAACCGTTAGTGGATAACCTGATCGGCTCTTATCAGTGGGGTTTCAGGCCAGGTAAATCCACAATAGACCAGATATTTACGCCACGGCAGATCTTGGAGAAGACGAAGGTATACCAAATCGACACTCACCACCTCTTCGTCGATTTCAAGGCTGCATATGACAGCGTGTATAGAGAGGAGCTATACAAAGCCATGTCTAGTTTTAACATCCCTGCCAAACTTGTCCGTATGTGCAGGATGACAATGGAGAATTCTCGCTGCTCCATTAAGGTCGGTAATGAGCAAACCGAGACCTTCGATGTTAAAAAAGGATTTAGGCAGGGCGACGCGCTGTCGTGCAACTTTTTCAACATCGTGCTTGAAAAGATCGTGCAAGAGTCACTGGCCAACACAAGCGGTACGATTTATTTCAAGTCTACGGAATTGCTTGCGTACGCCGACGACAGTGACGTGATTGGACGGACACAGCGAGACGTCAATGAGGCCTTTGTAAGCATTGAGGTAGAAGCGGCTAAGATGGGTCTCAAGGTTGTGTATGTATGTTGGCGTTACAGTCCATGAAGAACCTGAGCCGAGCTTCTCTCAATCACCCATGTTGTGTGTGATTTCATTTTCCGGTTCCGAACGGCGAATTTCGAGAAGCTTTTCATGACAATTTTACTACAGGGAGTTTTGTCAGAACCCCGCTGAGGAGAAACAGCGTGAAAAACACGTTCGGTATTCGAGCCCGAGTCATCGGCGTCAGAGGCCAACACACTACCCACTGCGCCACGGTGCTCTCAAGGTTAATTAGGGTAAAACCAAATATCTGCTTTCATCTAAAAGGGACGGACAACACCGACGTATTGGCCAGAACGTCACCATGGGCGGATATAACTTTGAAGTAGACAAGGAATTCGTCTACCTTGGCTCACTGATGACCAGCGACAGCAACACCAGCGCTGAGAAAAAACGCAGAATCACTCTTGCCAACCGCTGTTTCTTTGGGCTCAAGAGGCAATTGAGAAGTAGAGTCCTCTCTCGGAAAACCAAGGTGACACTATAAAAGACCTTAATCATCCCCGTCCTCCTTTACGGCGCAGAGGCTTGGACCTTAACAAAAGCGGATGAAGATGCCCTTGGTCGTTTCGAGAGGAAAATTCTGCGTTTGTTCAAACGGTGTATGGAGGAGAAGATATAACGAAGAACTGTACGGGTTGTACAGCGACATCGGCCTGGTACTACGTCTACGGATACAGCGTCTAAGGTGGCTAGGCCATGTAGAGCGCATGGAAAATACAGCTCCGACCCGAAAAGTCTTCGAATCCACTCCGAAAGGAAGGCGCGGCAGAGGACGGCCGCATCAACGGCGGCGCACGCAACTGGACCTTAACCAACTGGGCGTGCGGCGCTGGAAACAGCTGGCCAAAGACCGTGCCAACTGGAGACGCTTGTTGGTTGAGGCCCAGGTTCACCACAGACTGTAGCGCCACCTAAGTAAGTAAGTAGTATGACCGTTAGTAAAGCTCAAGGACAAACGTTTCAAGTGTATGAAGTGGATTTGGAGGAACCGGACAATTGTACGTATGTAGCATGTCCCAGAGTGGGAGCACTCAACAATTTATTTATTCATGCATGTATCAAACAAAAGTATATAAATGTATCTACGTATCTACAGAATCATTTAATGCTAACCTTCAGTAATATGATTGAGAGAGTTTTGTGATGACTTAGCTTCTAGTCCAACAGTGTCCAGATCTTTGGTTGTATATGAAACAGGTAAGAAGCATGCTGATAACGAGATACAATAATATACGTTAACTCACCTTCCTTATCCATTTGGTCTATTGAGCAACGTTGTCCATTGATATCAGCAGCATCGGGTAACGCCTTGTTGAGAGGAGGTTTTGTTTTTTCGTCGATGTTAAGTGATTCCATTGAAGCTGGCAGAGGAGCTTTCGTTGATTCTTTAGGAGTTAATGCGTGATCTAAACCATGTTTTGCATTATCAAAACCTGACTGATTCATTTGCATTTTTGCGACTGTCGTTTCTACGTAATCAATTACCGGCTCAATATTAAAAATGCACTTGTGAACGATGTCGCTGCGGTTAATTTTATGAAGGGCTTGCTCAAGTGCATTACCATTTGCCTTATCACCTGTTTGTCTAAGCCAAAGTCTTAACATTACCATTGCCTGTTGTGAGGTTGGCTTCCCAACATATTCCGATTTGATTATATCGACATCGTTTGCTGAAATATTCAATTCATTAGCTAATAAGATCCAGTCATCTTCGAGCAGATTGGATATATCTGATAGCCGAATGTCCGCTTTATGTATTTCCTCAGGTCGATGATAGTCGTAATTCAAGATATTGCGGCTGACAAGGCTGTGATCAAGACTCTTTTGACTTCCAGATCGATTTTCTTTAATTATTTCATGATCCGCTAGAGATATGTTTAAAGTACAAACGGGCGTTTGAGGTGCTTCTCCTTTACCAGTCTTGGGCTCATTCATAAAACTAACCCGGCCAAAGGGCTCCTCTTGGTCTTTAACTCGTACTAGAAATGACAATCGATTCTCACGGAAAGCACAAAATTTCATATTCAATTGTTCGCCGGATTTCAGGACCGGAGCTAGGTTTCCAGCAAATTCTAAATAAATATTTTGATCTTCAAGGACCTCTACGTCACGGCTCTTTGCCACCTCAGTGAAATATTCCTGTTGTTCAAGTGTCTTATCTTCTTTATCGTCAGTCATACAAAAGACGCTCAGCTTTGCTTCCGTATTACTAATTTTCTTTGCAAAAACAACGAACTTGACCATGAACGGAACTTGGGACATATACGAGTATAGCTCGGTTGCCATTTTACTAGCTTCCGATATATTCCGGCAGTCCATAAGCCAGAAGCGTGCCGATACAGTAGTGGTAAACGACACACTATTCTTAACAAATGCCAATGGAGTAGAACCGGTTACATCTTCCCAAACAGCTCTGTTTTGCCCACCCGTTATCGAACAAAGCAAACGTAGAGTGGGAGCATTTCCAGAGTACTGATTCACCATGCCCTCGGTATATGCTTTTGGAGCTGGCATGCTTAATGTAATTGCTTTATGAAACTTACGTCGACGCGGTTCAACGGTGACTACCGGCGAAATAGCTATGCCTTGCCCAAGTAATTTGCAACAGCCATTCAAATCGACTGGCTGAGCCTGCAGGCCGACACGTATTTTTTTTGTGAGCGCATTTGGCGGAAATATTGCTTGCACCTGGGGCACCGCAGTTGATGCTACTGTACCACCGTCGGGTCCAATTGCATGCACTTCCTGCCGAATGCGCGACACAACCGCAAAGAAATGTGGAAAGCTTCGTGTAACAATACGTACAATGCGAGAGGTGTGTAGGTCCTCCAAGTGGCTAAGTTCGTTTGAATCAAATGTCTCGTTAAGGATGTCGCGAACGGCTTCCTCGCTCTCATAAGGTGTATGTTCACGCCAGGTTTCGCCGTTGTCTGATCGGAGTATAATTGTTTCTCGTTCTCTATCACGTAATGCGCCGAAGTGTGGCACTTCCAATATAACCGGGCTGGACAAACGAAATTCGATATTTACTTTCAAAAAAAAAAAAAAAAAATTTTATTTACAGATACTCACCCTAAGAATTTTGCTTCTACTGGTGATAGTTCCATAACACGGCTGACTAGAGCTTCACCTTCCATTAAAGGTGGTGGATTGGGCACACGCTGCAGCTTAACATATCGGCAAGTAATCCGGGTTGGTTGAGCACAGGATTTCGGTGGAACTATAACACGAACTCCACTATGTCGACAGCCTCGCATAGCTCCACCACGAGCATCGACCAAAAATGATACGAGAAAACTGCTCATATAAGTAACAAAGTAAAAGTAAATGTCATCTATTAACTAATAGAAAATACATAAGAATAACAGTAATGGAGCGAGCTGACAAACGCCAGCTTCGATCTCTGTCCCTGCTCAATCCAAGTTGACACACAGCCTCCCCTGGATAGCTATTCTGGCACTCGCCAATGTGTGCAGCGGCCCAACCCCTTGTTGCTGGGGAAAGTGGAACCTGACCTTCCAGGTTGGGGGTTGCGCTTAGGGTTAACATCCCTATCGCGTAAAACCAAAGCTTGTTCAGAGACAACTAACAGCCTCGGATACGGACGGATTACATGTTGACGACGACCCCCGCAAACGTCAAAAAGGAAACGAATTTCGGATCTGCACCTGGAACGTTAGGTCCCTCTAAAGACCAGGTGCAGCCGAACAACTGGTCAACTCTATGGACTGACCAGGCAGACATTACCGCGCTCCAAGAAGTGCGATGGGATGGGCCAGGCAAAAAGCAGATGAAAAACTGTGATATATACTACGGAAACGAAAATGTCTCGGCTATGACACCAAAATCGTTCTAGGAGATTTCAATGCGAAGCTGGGTAAAGAAGCTATCCTTGAACGGGTCATTAGAAAGCACAACCTACACAGCACCACGTCAGAAAACGGACTAAGGCTAGTGGCCTTTATGGCGGGACATAACCTGGTAGTAGCAAGTACACGATTCCCACACCTCAACATCCATAAGATAACCAACCAAATTGATCATATTGCGAACGACGGCAGACACTCCTCCGGCATCCTAGATGTCCGAACCTTTCGAGGAGCCAACATCGACTCGGATCATTACCTTGTTGCAGCCAAGGTACGGATGCGAATTTCTCGGAATCAAGTCGGAGTCGAGTAAGAACACCAAAATTTAACGTCGAAGAGCTGCAATCGCAGGAGACCGCCAGGATCTTCGCCGGTCGAGTCTCCCTCAAGCTCTCTCAAGTCCCGAAACCATAGAACAGCAATGGAGTCGTTGTCAGAATGCCATTAGAGAGGCCCCCTCAGATGTACTCGGTTTCGAGCCACCACCGTCGAGAAGCCTCTGGTTTGATGATGAGTGCAGACAGGCCCATGTAGAGAAACAGAATGCATACATGGCCACATTGCATCGACGGACGAGGGCTGCCCGTGAGCTCTATGAACAGAAAAGGAGGGAGGAGCATGCGCTTCTGAGAAGGAAAAAGAAGGAGCACGAGAAGCGCGAGATCGAGGAGATGGAGAGATGTTACGGCAGGAACGACGTTCGAAAATTTTACCAGAAAGTAAAACGAACATGCCAAGGCTATAAAGCCAGAGTAGAAGCCTGCAGGGATGGGCACGGACAACTAGTAGTGGAGTCACAGTCGATGCTGAGATTGTGGAAGGACCACTTCTGCAGATTGTATAACGGCGATGATAGTCAAAATGCCGCCGTCAGGCAGAGAATGGTTATTCACAATGGACGAAGACGAAGGAGAATTCCGTCCACCCGACCTAGACGATGTTGAGATAGCGATTTCGAAACTTTTTTTTTTTTTTTTTTTTTTTTTTTAGAGACTCGCGCAGGTTCAAGAGTTTTTATATTCTCTTATGATGTGTTGACACACACAACCTGAACGGAGTACAGTGGTTGGGGTCGTTGATGTTCGTTCACTACTCTCAGGGGTGGTTGTCCTAGACCTAGATAGGACGAGAGCCGACCAAATTCCGCGTTGGTTATAGTCCGTAGTAATTCGTTCAAGCACTTTTTAGTATTGCATACGCAGAGGATGAATTTCAGTTGACCATATACTGTGAGTGTTATGCCTGCAGCAGTACGTCTGGTCGCTTTCCATTCTCAACAGCGTTGCATACTTCTTGGCGGTATAGAAACTACTTTTTCTTGGCTATGAAGCGAATTTGAACCATAAACCTTCCGCTCGGCGGTCGATGATGTTAACCACTGCACCACGGCCACCCCCTAAGTCCTATAAGTCCACCCCTTAAGTCTTATAAGACTGCTGGAGCAGACGGACTCCCCGCGGAACTGTTTAAAGCAGCTGGCGATGAGCTGGTCAGGAACATGCATCAACTCATCTGCAAGATATGGTCGGAAAAACGCATGCCCGATGAATGGAATCTCATTATCGTTTGCCCAGTTCATAAGAAAGGAGACCCCTATGACTGTGCCAATTACAGAGGGATAAGCCTCCTAAACATCGCGTACAAGATCCTCTCTGCCGTGCTGTGTAAGTGCCTGAAACCGTTCGTGGACAACCTGATAGGTTCCTACCAGTGTGGTTTCACGCCAGGAAAATCCACGATAGACCAAATATTTACACTACGGCAGATCTTGGAGAAGACCCATGAATTCCAGGTCGACGAGCACCATCTTTTCGTCGACTTTAAAGCCGCGTATGACAGTGTTTATAGAGACGAGCTATACAGAGCCATGTCATGTTTTAACATTCCTGCCAAACTCGTCAGACTGTGCAGGATGACTAAGGATGACCATGGAGAACTCTCGCTGCTCCATTAAGGTCGGAGGTGAACTAACCGACCCCTTTGATGTTAAAAAAGGTTTTCGACAGGGTGACGCACTGTCATGTGATTTCTTTAACATGATTCTTGAAAAGATCGTGCGGGACTCTGCGGCCAATACAAGAGGTACGATCTACTTCAAGTCCATACAATTGCTTGCCTACGCAGATGACGTTGACGTTATTGGACGGAAAAAGCGAGACGTCAATGAGGCGTTCGCCAGCATTGAAGCTGAAGCGGATAAAGTGGGTCTAAGGGTAAATGGGCAAATATATGCTGTCATCCACGAAAGACGCACAACACCGACGTCTTGGTCAGAACGTCACCTTCGGCAGCTATATTAGAAGGGAAGGTAACGGTACTGCGGAAATCTCAAATTGGAGAGTATCTGACGAAGAATCACTTTCTGATCACTGTTGGATCCTCTTCGACTTGAATTTCCGTAGGCCGGACAGGAAAGTCTTTCGAAATCCGCGTAAAGCGAATTGACAGAGATTTAACGCGGAGCTGGGTGGGACTCTTAACCGACCTCTGGAAGGGAATCCCGGCTCCACCTTACCAGCAAGCTAAGCCGGTAATTTGAGAAGGCATGTCCTACCGGACGACCGAGTAAAAGAAACCACCCACCATGGTGGAATGCTAAAATAGCGGAGCGGCTTTGTATCTCTAGGCTTAGTTGGAATCTGGCAAAAGAGGGGGCCATTGAATGGTCAACCTATAGAGATAGTGCTAAGCGGCTCAAAAAAGAAATTAGATTCGCCAAGAAGGATAAGCTTCTGTGGCTCTATTGAATCATGTACAGGGGCAGCTCGTCTGAGAAAGGTCCTGGCAAAAGTTCCCACACAAATGTCGTCTATAAAGAGATCTGATGGTAGCTAGACTGACTCAAAAGAGAGCGTGCTTGATTCGTTACTGAAGAGTAGTTTCCCTGGCTGCGAGGATGCAGGAATCTTCAATTTGGCGCTCACGATGCCAAGGGAATGTATTGAGCATGAGATAGTCGATAAGATTGTTATGGAGAAAAAGATCCTGTGGGCAATCAACTCTTTTGATCCGTACAAGGCGCCGGGAATGGATGGGATCTTTCCATCTTCTTCCGTGGCTGAAACGCATCTACCCCTGGGTTATGTTCGTCAATCGTGGAGGGAAGTCAGGGTGGTTTTCATACCCAAGTCGGGTAAAGTCAACCATGCTACTGCAAAGGACCTTAGGCCTATCAGTCTATCGTCGCTCAAACGAATAATAGACTTGTACGTAAGGGAAGAGGAAGAGATTGGTAACGGTTATATTAATGTCATTTTTGTCATTATTTCTGACCAAAATTTAATTCAAAATTTGTTTCTTCCAAGTCAATTCTATTTTTTCATTTACTGACTTAGAATGTGGTACAATCCTGCAAATCTTGCGGTTCCGCGGGACTGATGGTCTCGATCTTGCGGATTTGCAAGATTATACTTTGGGTGCTGGATTGCATTCCCTACACACTAGGTTATTGCCATATTAAGCTACATGCATACTGGGGTTAGTCAATGTCTATCTTAATACGTACCCAAGGTGAACAGGTTGTTTCGTTATAGCAACGTTGTCTACTGACTTGATTTGATATTGATTACTTGGCGATACATTGTGATTTACGTACTTGGATGAAGCATTTTCGTTGATGCCTAAAAGTATATAAAATGTTGTATAAATGAAAGAAGTATGATTAGCGAGGAGCTGCATGGTCAAGCCCATTACAAAGTGATCTCGTAACGGATACAAGATTCGATTTTGATCTTTGAGTGATATCAGAAGAACTCTTCTGTGATCTATGAATGCAAATTACTTCATTAACCCTAGAGTAGTCGCGCCTTTTTGTATAACGCGAGCAGTCGCGTGGGGAGCATTTTGCCGCCCATACTTAACATGAGTTCTTGTTCAAGATGCTAGAATAAACCCAAAACAGTCCTGGCACAGTCCATTGTAAATACAATGCTCGTTGCACAGTAATTTTCCACATCTATTGCACCCTTTTTCGGTCCTTCTATTTCTCTTAGGCGGGCATACTCCGCATATACCCTCTCTACCTTGTGGTATATCTTGATGTTCTGATGGCACAAATCGGGGAAATTTGGTTCCTCAGTTGGTTCTGCAAAGTGTTTACGTTTGATCTTCTGATTATATTGTTGCGGAGACACAAACCGACGGCTAAGTTCGAATTTCGCTGTCGAAGTTCGAAAGCTCTCTCGAAGCGCAGATTGCGATGATGTCAACTGTCAACGGCGTAATGCTACTTAATTGTCAGAGCATTCTGGAGATTTCCGAAGGGGAACTTCCGACGGCGAATTTCTCGAGAAGGTGGACCGAGAGCTATAAAAGCGCGAACACTCGCCCTCGGCAGGCATTCAGTTTGTGGTATTGAACAGCGCAAGGCAAGTCGGTGTTTTTTTTTTTTTTTTCTTTTTTTTTTAAATGATTTTTTTTTAATAATTTATTATGTCGGCGACACAGTGCGGGCAGAAGGTAGAAAGCTCCCTCTTCCGATAGAGGAGATGCCGATGGACATTGATCTTAAATGCTTGCATGTTGCATTGAGGGGGGAAAACCGAGTTCGGCAGGGAGTTCCAGATTCGTGTGGTTCGGTTAATGAAAGATTCTCTATATTTGACAGTACGTCCGAAAGCGGGCTTCAGAGTATATTGGTAAGCATTCCTAGAGAGACGTGTATTGCGGGAGAAATGTTGAAGGGGCGGAATGTGACTGGCTATTTCATCAGAGCATTTTTGGTGGAAGTAACGATAAAACAGGGAGAGGCAGGTAACATTCCTGCGGTGTTCCAGCGAGTCTAATGTTTTGGTAGTGCTGGAGTCACCTATCAGTTTTATCGTGCGTTTTTGTATGCTGTCTAGTAGGTGCAATGAGGTCTTGGAAGCACCGGACCAGACATGAGCGTTAAACTCTAATTTGGGGCGAATGAACGCCTTATAGATTGTAGCCAGATCTAAGGGTGAGAAATATTTCTTGCATCTGTATAAGAATCCTAGGCATTTCGCAGCATTCTTGGCGACACTGAATATGTGGTCGCTCCAATTAAGATTGTGAGCAACACACATACCCAGGATGGAAAGCTTTTCTTTTTCTAAGATGCAAGTGCCATTCATGGATAACGGCTGCGGGTTAGTTATACGCTTTAACGACAAGAGACAGCATTGTGTTTTGGAAGCATTAAATTCCACTCTATTGTTTTTACCCCATTGGATGAAGCTGTCGATATCGGAATTTAATGAGCTTAACATACGCTGCCGCTCATTATCTACAACCGAAGTGCAGGGTCGTAAACTGGTGAACGAATATGAGAAGCTGAAGGTACTGTCGTCAGCGAAGGAGTGCATTGGATTAGAAGTAACAGCAAGAGATCATTTATAAAACAAAGAAAGAGTGTCGGAGACAAAACGGAGCCCTGGGGAACACCAGCATTTACAAAGTGAGTATCAGACTTGAATCCGTCCCAAAAAAACTTGGATTGAACGATTCGAAAGGTAGCTTCTAATCCATTGAAAAAGAGACTCATCGATCCCAAAAGCACGCATTTTCGACAAAAGGGCTTCATGCCAAACCCTGTCAAATGCTTTCGAAATATCCAGTGCAACAGTTTTGCTTTCACCTGCTTGGTGAAGCGAGTGATTCCACTTTTCAGCGAGATATGCCATCATATCACCAGTGGATCTGTTGCTGCGGAAACCGTATTGGCGGTCATTGGGGAGTTTCCGTGATTCAAGATATTTTATAAGCTGACGGTTAATCAGCGTTTCCGTGACCTTGGAAAGAAGGGACGTTAGTGCAATGGGTCGGTAGTTGGAGGGAGAAGATGATTCGCCTTTTTTGGGTATAGGCTGGACAAATGCTGTTTTCCACCTACTCGGAAAGAGCCCAGAGGTGTAGGAAAGGTGAAAAAGCTTACGCAGTGGTTTTGCCAGCGTAGAAGAACACCTCTTCAGAACTATTGAGTTAATACCATGTGATCAAACAGTGTGAAAATAAAAGCTTTCAATAAAGGTTTGTTTGTGTAATAAAGTTTAAAGTGGATAGTATTGGATAATAAAGAAAAGTGGTGAAGCTGCACAGAATTGATCTGTGGTGGAACAAGAAAAGTTCGTGTGTTTTAATTCGGATAAAGAGACAATTGTAGTTTATCGCAATCCAGTGGTGCGAACCCTATTTGGTGTGGGATTGAATACCCAGAGCAATTTCTTTCAAAAATGTTCGTCGTTCTTTGCATATTATTTGACTATTTATGCCGGCAATATTCATAATTGAGAAAAATAATCTCATCAGCGACCTGCGCGTCATTCTGCCCACGGAATATTCCTCTTCCATTTGGTCGACAATTCCAACTCCGCCTTTAGTCCTATTGTAATATGTTATGATCTCTGGTCTGGAATCGGCTAAGGTGATGGGTGATAGTCACTTTGGTGACAGTCATATGTGACTATCATCATCTTTTGATATTGGGTAGGTTGAGAAAAGGAGCAACACTTGCTTTTTCGGAGTTACTGATGGATAAAGGTAGCCTTAAACGGCGAACATGTTCGCCGAATCCGTTCGTTTGCGTTACTCTCTACACGGCGAACATATTTGGAGAACATTCATTTCGTGCTGATTCTTCAGAGGGTAAACATGTACGATAAATAAGCACAAGTGGTTGCGCTTATGGGTATTTATTTATGTTTACTCGGCGACATTCACAGCAAATTTACGAACAAAAGCGGCGAACATGTTCGCCGTGTAGGGCTACCTTAAGACAGCTGTTAGTTAGTTAAAAAGAAATTTTGAAATTAAAATCAGGGCCTTGGCACCGATTGTTTTGCACAAATACTGGGAAAAGTAAATAATGTACATATTAGAAATGCTATTATTGCATTCAGTTCATTTATTGGCCAATTATACATCTTGTCGGCGTACAGGGAAAGGAAACCGATTTAGACCGATTTCTCAAATTCTTCCTCAGAATTCTAACTTCCATCAATATCTCATTGAGCTCTTCATCTTCGCTTAAAAATAGTTCCAAGCACGGAAACATACATATTTTATAAAACACATAAAAGCACAAACAAAGCCATATCACGCACAGAACATAGGAAAGTGATAGCTAAATAGCTGTCACCCGAAAACTATCACAAAATCGTGACAATCACAGTGACTATCACCTTACACGATACCGAAACCGGGAATGTGACTGTCACTTGTCACAAATCACCTTAGCCGATTCCACCCCTGGTTTCTCAGCAGTACCGGTAGCTTCGTCGATCTTGTTGTCATCGTGTAAAGTGGACAACAATAGAACCACTTTTTCCTGTTTTTTATTTGGCACATAAGATATTAGCGAGCACAGTGGCGCAGTGGATAGTGTGTTGGCCTCTGACGCCGATGACACGGGATCGAATCCCGACACAGCCATGTCATCGAACGTGTTTTTCACGGTGTTTCTCCTCAGCGGTTTTCCTTCATACATAGGAATTCTTGCATCGTCGCACTGAATTTGTTTTAATTGTAGCAGCAGCAATGGTTCTTCGCCTGTTAACCAACCGAGCCAGGGGCTCATCACTTGAGAACGGTGTACCAGATCTAGTTGGCGACGGCGAGATAGTCGTTGTATTACTGTGGCTCCATGTCCGTGACCACGTCGACATGATTTCTGCGAAGACACACTAACAATTAAAGACGACCCTTGAGAGGTTGATGCTGACTGCTCTATTTCCGTATTATGATCACTCTGTTCACTTTCCCTATCACTTTCAGACACACTTTCCAGTAAACCTTGAATACCACCTTCCTCGAAATCCGCCTCTTCTTCGAACCATGAAACGATTTGTGCAACTTGTGGATATGTAAATAAACTAAACAAAACAGAAGTAAACAAGAAAACAATAAATTCTATTATTACGATACTTACATCAAGGTCGGAGTCTACACGAGGGCTATCTGACGAGGGCTGAACTAAGTGAGGGCAAGTGAAAGAGAAATACATTGGCACAGTCACGCGCGGGTAGCTACTTCGTGTGGCTTTTTGACATTTCCTTATCTCCTTTTCTTTGTTTTGCGATGTCGGCTCACTCCTGTTCCTGACTTGGAAGTGTACGTTTGGATACCATTCTTACCTTTCAAACATCACCACAGGCTAACGCGCAGAAAAGCTCCGTGTGGACGCGTCCTCAAATTGGAATGTATGTAGGTTCAAAAGAAAAAGGCGCAACAAGAAAGCCCTCGTGTAGACCCCGCCAAAGCAACGCAATATAAACTAATAACATTTCGACTACAGAACAAAACCAGACACACAACATTAACTTACGTGAGTTGTCGCGCAGTGAGCAGTTTGCCATCAAACGGGTCACAGCGGCCACAACCCTTGCCTCCTGCAGTCATTCGTGCACTAAACTTCTCCGAATTTCTAAAATAAACACGTGAAGAATGGAGCGCCAGCTACTGGGACGCTTTGCCTTGAAAAATGAACTCTTTTCAAGAAATCACAGTTTTCTCGCCGCGGGCGACAAAATGCTCATAGCGCGAGCACTCTAGGGTTAATTTGCTTTACAACATTTGATTGAAATAGGAAGAGTTCTTCATCAATCTACCACCCGACTGAAATATAAATCTCACTTTTACGAATAGCTCCATCAAACTGCTCATCTGTAGTATCATAGTTTTGTTGATCGTTCATTATAGTCTTCAGTTCGTCTGTAGCCATGTATTTATACTGATGTTGATCAACATGGTCCTCACCACCTTCTTCTTCCGAGTCGGACATAAAAGCCTCATGCATCATCTCAGGAGCTACTACCGTATATTTCTCTTCTAGGACTCCAGTTACTGCATTGAAAACATGATTCTTTGTTACTGTTTTTAATGTTTCAACCGCCGTAACATAACCAAGTTTATTGGCAATGCTTAACGCCGTCTGTCCACTCTATCGTTAACAAATAAAAGTAAAAGAGCAATTAGAATTCAATTAATATCCAGCGAACTTTGATTATTTTAGTGAATATCTTCCCTACACCACGAATTACTTCTTTACAAAGTACAAACTAAAACAATGGCCGTGATGACACCGCCTAACATACGATTTAAAACGGACCAAGCTAACTGGCCTTGCTTCAACAAGGCCATTCTAGACTATTTGTTGGCCCACCCCCCATTCTCGCGATATAAACAAAGAGGCTGCCATTATCCTAAAATCAATCCGTACTACAGCAAACATCGCGATTCCCCAAAACAACCCTCGCTCAAAAAAGAAACACTCGGTTCCCTGGTGGACAGGTACATAAAACTTCTTGAGAAAAGGAAAAATGACGGCCTGGCAAGCATTTAAAAGATTCCCTAACACAAACAATCTTACTTACTTACTTATCAGGCCAGCGATCCATGGACGATCTGAGCCTGAGTTATAGCTGCCTTCCATCCTTGACAGTCACGGGCACGCTGCTTCCAGTTGTCAAGACCAAGATGTCTTAAATCCGCGATTACTTCGTCTTTATACCGGAGGTTCGGTCTTCCTCTTCTTCTCGAACCAGGAGGCTCGGAGTCGAAGACCCTCTTAGCTGGAGCGTTGATGTCCATGCGCTCGATGTGGCCGAGCCGGTGTAGTCGACGGATCCTTGCCTTCCGGACTACATCCACATCTTGGTACAGCTCGTAGAGTTCGCGGTTGTGTCTTCTTCTCCATTCACCTTCCTCACAGACAGGACCAAATATCCGGCGCAGAACTTTTCTTTCGAAAGAACCCAAAATCAGCTCCGCTGTCCTACTTATCGTCCAGCTTTCGGCTCCGTACAGCAAGACTGGCAGAATGAGCGTTTTGTAAAGCATGACTTTGGTCTTTCGAGTGAGGAGTTTTGACCCCAGTTGCTTGGACATGCCGAAGTAGCAGCGGTTGCCAAGGGCGATTCTATGCCGGATCTCCACTGTGGTGTCATTTGTGGAATTTACGTTTGCCTCGAGGTAGACAAACTCCTTGACTACCTCGAAATTGTAGCCGTCAATTGTTACATTTTGTCCCAGGTGGTGAGCGACGGATTGGTTTTTGGTTGACAGCATGTACTTCGTCTTGTCCTCATTGACCTTAAGACTCGTTTCGCCTGTTCTTCAATCGCCGTGAATGCTTCCACAATGCCACGGCGAGAACACGCGATGATGTCGATATCATCCGCGTATCCTATAAGCTGGATGGACTTGTAAAAGATAGTGCCTTCCCTGTTGACGCCTGCCCGTCGCACTATCTGCTCCAGCACCAGGTTGAAGAAGTCACATGACAGCGCATCTCCTTGCCGAAATCCGGTGCATGTTTCGAATGGTTCCGAGGTCCTAGAGCCGAGTTGCACGGTGCATCGCGTGTTTTTTAGCGTGGCGTGACACAACTGAATTCGGCCATCGCTCCAGACAATTCTTCACGATGAATGCTGTCGTATGCGGCTTTGGAATCGATGAAAAGATGATGTGTATCGATTCGAAACTCGTTGGTCTTTTCCAGGATTTGTCGAAGTGTGAAAATTTGGTCTATAGTTGATTTGCCGAGCCAGAAGTCGCACTGGTAGCCGCCGATTAGTGCGGTGCAAAATGGTTTTAGACGTTCACACAATATGCTGGACAGGATCTTGTATGCGACATTGAGCAGGGATATACCTCTATAGTTCTTGCAAGAGGTAGGATCGCCTTTTTTGTAGATGGGGCATATAGAGCTGGTATTCCAGTCGTCGGGCATGCTTTCATCTTCCCAAATTCTGCAGATGATCTGGTGCATGCTCCCTACCATAACGTCGCCGCCAGCCTTGAAGACCTCTGATGGCAAGCCATCTGAGCCTGCGGCCTTGTTGTTCTTCAGCTTCTGAATAGCTGTGCCAACATCTTCGATGCTGGGTGGGAGGACTACTTCAGCGGCTGGAGTTGGGATTTCCTCGGTCTCCCTACCACTCTCTCTTGGTCATGCTCGTTAAGCAGCTGCTGAAAGTGCTGCTTAAATACATCCACTGTTCCCTGTGGGTCGGTGACAAGATTACCCTCGCAGTTTCGAAGAGCCTGGGTGCCCTTTTTGAAGCCTCCTGCAAGGCCTTTGGCTTTCTTGTAAAAGGCTCGTATTTTATGTTTATCCCTAGACTCCTCGATATCCTTGAGCTGGGAGGCTGCGAAAATTCTTTTCTTTTGTCGCAGTAGTTTTTTCTCCTCCCTTCTTCTGGCTCGGTACTCTTCTTGCGCTGCCCTGGTTTTCCTCTGCAGCGCCTTTTGGTACGCCTCGTCGGTTGCTGCCTTTTTCTGCTCACACTCGCCATCATACCACGGGTTTCTTGTCGGGGGTGGTAGGTATTCTAAGGTGGTTTCGGCTACTTCCTGAATGGCTCAGCGGCAATGCAGCCACATATTATTGGCATTTGTCTTCGACGTAGGCATACCGTAGAGTCTTTCGCTCAGCTGCTCCCTGTAGGCTCTGGCAACACAATCTAGTGATATATAAAAAGGCAAATGCCAAATTCCGCAAAGAGCTAAAAATCAGTAAAACGCAAAGCTTACAGCAACTCACATTAATCCTTTCTCCCCGTTCCTCTCCTAAACATATCTGGCACAGGATACGTTGTCTTACTGGAGATTTCATTCCCAATCCCATAATAACTCTAGAAACTCCCGAGGGTACAATATCGGACCCCACAGACATCTGTAATCACTTTGCTTCCTGCTGGTCCAACAATTCGAAAGATTCTAACTTCCCACTAGCTTTCAATACAAATAAAACAAGCTCACTATTGACGGCAGTCAACCCCAATGACATATTAACAACAGCCTTATTGAAGGTCCTATTTCAATCCTAGAGTATGAATCCACCGTTGCAAAACTTAAAGGTAAAACACCAATGATAAGAAATCTTTGTCATCCCTGCTAAGTTGAGACTCATTCTAATCTACAACAATATCTTACGACACTGGAATCATTCCCCAACAATGGAAAACGGCAACGGTCCTTCCAATCCCGAAACCAAATAAAAAACGAAATACACTGAATGGTTTTCGACCAATATCGCTTCTCCCCTGCCTATCGAAAGTTCTCGACAAAAATTGTTGCCAAAAGGCTTCTTCTTCTTCGCTTCACCCGACCTAGACGAAGTCAAAATAGCGATATCAAGACTTAAGTCTAATAAAGCCGCGGGCGCAGACGGCCTGTCTGCTGAACTTCTTAAGGCGGCTGGAGATGAGCTGGTAAGGTGCATGCACCATCTCATTTGCAAGGTATGGTCAAAGGAAAGCATGCCCGGCGAATGGAATCTCAGCATCGTTTGCCCGGTCCATAAGAAAGGAGACCCCTATAACTGCGCCAACTACAGGGGAATAAGTCTCCTTAACATCGCATATAAGATCTTCTCTGCCGTATTGTGTGAACGCCTGAAACCGTTGGTGGATAACCTGATCGGCGCTTATCAGTGTGGTTTCAGGCCAGGTAAATCCACAATAGACCAAATATTTACGCTGCGGCAGATCTTGGAGAAGACTCAGGAATACCAAATCGACACTCACCACCTCTTCGTCGATTTCAAGGCTACATATGACAGCGTGTATAGAGACAAAGCCATGTCTAGTTTTAACATCCCTGCCAAACTCGTCCGACTGTGCAGGATGACAATGGAGAATTCTCGCTGCTCCATTAAGGTCGGTAATGAGCAAACCGAGACCTTTGATGTTAAAAAAGGATTTAGGCAAGGTGACGCGCTGCCATGCAACTTTTTCAACATCATGCTTGAAAAGATCGTGCAAGAGTCACTGGCCAACACAAGCGGTACGATTTATTTCAAGTCTACGGAATTGCTTGCGTACGCCGACGATATTGACGTAATTGGACGAAATCAGCAAGACGTCAATGAGGCTTTCCTGAGCATTGAGGTAGAAGCGGCTGAGATGGGTCTCAAGGTTAATGAGGGTAAAACCAAATATCTGCTTTCATCTAAAAGAGACGGACAACACCGACGTATTGGCCAGAACGTCACCATGGGCGGATATAACTTTGAAGTGGTCAAGGAATTCGTCTACCTTGGCTCACTGATGACCAGCGACAACGACACCAGCGCTGAGATAAAACGCAGAATCACTCTTGCCAAACGCTGTTTCTTTGGGCTCAAGAGGCAATTGAGAAGTAGAGCCCTCTCTCGGAAAACCAAGGTGACACTATAAAAGACCTTAATCTTCCCAGTACTCCTCTACGGCGCAGAGGCTTGAACCTTAACAAAAGCGGATGACGATGCCCTTGGTCGTTTCGAGAGGAAAATTCTGCGCACTATCTACAGTCCCGTTTGTTCAAACGGTGTATGAACTGTACGGGTTGTACAGCGACATTGGCCTAGTACGACGTCTACGGATACAGCGTGGCTAGGTCATGTAGAGCGCATGGAAAATACAGCTCCGACCCGAAGTCTTCGAATCCACTCCGGAAGGAAGGCGCAGCAGAGGACGGCCGTGGCGCACGCAGGTGGAAGGGGACCTTAACCAACTGGGCGTGCGGCGCTGGAAACAGCTGGCCAAAGACCGTGCCAACTGGAGACGCTTGTTGGTTGAGACCCAGGTTCACCACGGACTGTAGCGCCACCTAAGTAAGTAAGTAATAGACAGAAGCAGATGTCAGTAATTGCGCCAATTACAGAGGAATAAGTCGGCTACCAAATTCACCAAATTTGTAAATAAGCTAATAGGTCCTTATCAGTGCGGATTCAGGTTAGGGAAGTGCACCATCGACCAGATCTTCACACTACGGCAGATCCGGGAAAAAAGTCAAGTCGACACTTACCATCTTTTTGTCGACTTCAAAGCCGCCTACGACAGCGTAATTAGAGACGAGCTATACAAATGTCTACCTTTGCCATGCCTGCTTAACTCATCAGACTATGCAGGATGACTTTGGAGAATGCTCGCTGCTCCATCCGAATCGGTGAACACCTTACCGATAGTTTTGATGTCAAAAAAGGATTTAGGCAGGGCGATGCGCTGTCGTGTGATTTTCTTCAACATCATATTGGAAATGATTGTGCAAAAAGAGGCACAATCACGCCGACGATATCGACATAGGTAGATCACAGCGAGCTGTCAATGAGGCGTTTGCGAGTATTGAGATGGAGGCGGCGAAAATTGGTTTGGCGGTAAACGAGGGCAAAACTAAATATATGCTGTCGTCAAAAAAGGACTCTCACCACCGACGTCTTGGCCAGAACGTTCGTATTGGCAGTTATAAGTTCGAGGTAGTTAAGGACTTCGACTACCTTGGCTCCGCAGTGACCTGGAACAACGACATCAGTTCCGAAATCAAACGCAGACGCATATAAGGCCCTTATCATCCCGGTCCTGTTGTACGGCGCAGAAGCATGGACACTATCAAAAGCGGATGAGGAGGCCCTTGGTCGGTTCGAGAGAAAGAGGTTGCGCGTGATTTTTGGGCCTATAAACGCAGACGGGGGATGGAGAAAAAGATTCAACCACGAATTTCACGGGCTGTACAGCGGCATGAACCTAGTCAGGCGTCTACGGATTCAACGCCTAAGATGGCTGGGCCATGTAGAGCGAATGGACACCACAGCTTTCACACACCACACCACTTTGAATCCAACCCCGAGGGACGAACAAGCAGAGGACGGCCGCACTTAAGATGGGGCACTCAGGTGGAAGGGGACCTCAGCCAACTGGGTGTGCGGCAATGGAAAAGGCTAGCGAAAGATCGTGCTAGATGGAGGGGCATGTTGGTTGAGGCCCAGGTTCACCCCGAACTGTAGCGCCCACTAAGACGAAGAAACGCACATCAGTTATAAAATAAAAAAAGCTGAACCTCTCTTTTTAGACTTTTGGCACAACACTGTGCTATTTATCTGAACACCACTGTAACTGCCCCACCAGATGTCATCTTAACAATTTCTTAAAAACCAACGCGACTCCCTATGAATTACTGCGCGACACTTAGTTATGTTCCAGTGCTAGTGCTCATTAACCTTTTAAGTTAGTACTTAGGCTTAACCAATTGCTAATAAATAAATGACAATAAAGCAATGAATACACCAAAACAAGTACTGATATCCGCCTTCACCGTCCGACGTGCACTATTCGAATTCAGATGTTATTATTAGACTTAGTTTGGATTTAAGAAAAGTATTTTTACCTCACATCCACAGAATTAATTATAAAAAGTGTACATAGGGAACGGAAAGAGACAGAGGCAGTGGAAGAGAAACAGGGAAACCCAAGCTTTCCGGTTTTGGAATTCGGTTGGGTGCATTGAAATACAAATGTGTCGTCATGGTTTTCTTAAATTAGAACTCTTGAATATACATAGTATGAATAAGGACATTTTGAAGAACTAGATAGATTTAGACCACACATTGAGATGAGTATCTTATAAATGTGTGTAGGATTAAAGAATACATTTTTGTTTTTTAAATAATTTGCGCGCACTCAAGGTCTAATAACCTTATTATGTCGGCGACACAGTGCGGGCAGAAGGTAGAAAGCTCCCTCTTCGGATAGAGGAGATGCCGATGGACATTGATCTTAAATGCTTGCATGTAGCATTGGGGGGTTCCAGATTCGTGTGATTCGCTTAATGAAAGATTCTCTATATTTGACGGTACGTACGTGGCCGTGGTGCAGTGGTTAACATCATCGGCCGTCGAGCAGAGGGTCTATAGTTCAAATTCGTTTCAAAGCCAAGAAAAAGCAATTCCTATACGGAAAAAAGTATGCAACACAGTTGTGAATGGAAAGTGACCAAACGTTCTGCTGCAGGCATAACACTCACAGTATATGGTCAACTGAAATTCATCCTATGCGTATGCAATACTAACACCAAAAGTTCATGAACGAATTACTGAGAATTATAACCAACGCGAAATTTGGTCGGCTCTCGTCCTATGTAGGACGCGTGTGACTCTAAAAAAAAAAAAAAAAAAACGTCCGAAAGCGGGCTTCAGAGTATATTGGTGAGCATTCCTAGAGAGACGTGTATTGCGGGAGAAGTGTTGAAGGGGCGGAATGCAACTGGCTATTCATCAGAGCATTTTTGGTGGTAGTAACGATAAAACAGGGAGAGGCAGGTAACATTCCTGCGGTGTTCCAGCGAGTCTAATGTTTTGGTAATGCTGGAGCCACCTATCAGTCTTATGGCGCGTTTTCGTATTCTGTATAGTAGAGTTAGAGTTAGAGAGGGTACGGGGGTGGTACAAAGTCGCCTGATCACTGCGGCCACGAGCGGGCCTATTGTGTTGTCCCCCACTTACAGTTCACTCAAAAATCCTGAGTTCGTGATAAAGCTTAGTATGCTTTTGAGTGAGCTAGCAGCGATTTCTTCCGCTTCAAGATAATACTTGCCTAAGTGACGATGACGTGTACTGACAAGGCAGTTACAGTGGCATAGTATGTGCTCTGCTGTTTCTTCGTCTTCATTACACATTCTGCAAGTGTCATCTTGTATGATGCCCATCGTCTTGAGATGTTTGTTGACTGGGCAGTGTCCAGTAAGGAAACCTGTGATTAAGCGAATCTGACTCCTGGAAAGCATGAGGAGTTGTTTCGTTCTACTGAGAGATGTAGTTGGGAGGAACAACTTGGCTTGTCTGCTACCTTTCGTTTGTAACCAGTAGTGATCCGTCGTGTTCCTTAACCAATTGTTTGTGCAGCATTTGGTGGTGCTGATGGGTATGCCGCAGAAAGGCTGTGGCATCATAAATGGTGATGCAGAGCCTTTCCTTGATAGTAGGTCCGCCTTTTCCTTGCCATTCTGTCTAGTAGGTGCAATAAGGTCTTGGAAGCACCGGACCAGACATGAGCGTTAAACTCTAATTTGGGGCGAATGAACGCCTTATAGACTGTAGCCCGATCTAAGGGTGAGAACAATTTCTTGCATCTGTATAAGAAGCCTAGGCATTTCGCAGCATTCTTGACGACACTGAATATGTGGTCGCTCCAATTAAGATTGTGAGCAACACACATACCCAGGATGGAGAGCTTTTCGGTTTCTAAGATGCAAGTGCCATTCATGGATAATGGCACGACAAGAGACAGCATTGTGTTTTGGATGCATTAAATTCCACTCTATTGCTTTTACCACATTGGATGACGCTGTCAATATCGGAATTTAATGAGCTCAACATACGCTGTCGCTCACTATCTACAACCGAAGTGCAGAGTCGGAAGCTAGTGAACGACTATGAGAAGCTGAGGGTACTGTCGTCAGCGAAGGAGTGAATTGGATTAGAAGTAACAGACAAGAGATCATTTATAAAAGAAAGAAAGAGTGTCGGAGACAAAACGGAGCCCTGGGGAACACCAGTATTTACAAAGTGAGTATCAGATTTGAATCCGTCCAAACCAACTTGAATTGAACGATTCGAAAGGTAGCTTCTAATCCTTTGAAAAAGAGACTCATCGATCCCAAAAGCATGCACTTTCGACAAAAGGGCTTCATGTCAAACCCTGTCAAATGCTTTCAAAATATCCAGAGCAACAGTTTTGCTTTCACCTGCTTGGTGAAGCGAGTGATTACACTTTTCGGCGAGATATGCCATCCAATCACCAGTGGATCTGTTGCTGCAGAAACCGTATTGACGGTCATTGAGGCGTTTCCGTGATTCAAGATATTTCATAAGCTGACGGTTAATCAGCGTTTCCATGACCTTGGAAAGAAGGGACGTTAGTGCAATGGGTCGGTAGTTGGAGGGAGAAGATGATTCGCCCTTTTTTGGGTATAGGCTGGACAAATGCTGTTTTCCACCAAATGCTACTCGGAAAGAGCCCAGAGGAGTAGAAAAGGTGGAAAAGCTTACCATCTGGACCAGGGGATTTGTGTATGTCGAGATCCTTAAGAACCCTTGCGACTGTACGAGTACGGAAGTGGATTAGTCCCATGGTGGAATTGACGCACTCTAGTACAGGCGGAGACAAAGTACAAGCTGGCAGCTGAGAACTGGTTGCGAAATGGGCAGCAAGTAGGTTAGCTTTGTCTAAGGGGGTGACAGCTGGAATGACATTGTGTATGAGCGTCGATATAGACGGCTTAGTTGAGTTATTTACAAACGACCAGAAACTTTTGCTACCCTTGGGACATTCAAGGGTTTTACGCCTTAATTTTTGATCAGATTGGAATATAACCCGTCGAATGTGGGTGTTGCAGTCATTTCTGGTTCGTATGTACTTTTTTCGGTTTTCCCCGGAACTGTTTGCCTTGTAGGCCCGAAAACTTAGCTCCCTGAGCCTAATAGCCTCTTTGCAGCTCAAGTCAAACCACATTTTATCCTTAGGCCTGGTGCTTTTCATCTTGCTGGGAATAAAATTTTCCATGCCGATTCGGATAATATTTGCGATATCAGTTGCGGCGTCCACGTCGTTGTCGAGGAAGCACAACGACCAGTTAAAGGTCCGAAAGAAGTTGTTAAGGCCACACCAGTTGGCTTTCTCGTATTGCCATAGCGTTCTCTTAGGAGCTTTTTCTTTAATTGGATGGTGGGAGTTCGAGAATTTTTTTCTGATATCACGCAGTGGTCAGACGAGCCTAGGGGCGCCAATACATCGACCGTGTATTTGTCAGGCTGAGAGGTAAGAAACAAGTCCAGTGTGTTGGCGGTATGACCAGCAACATCGGGGATAGGTGATGGCATGTACAAAAATAGCTTAAGGTTGGTTAAGGAATCAATGAAGCAAGAAAGAAAGAAAGAAATATAAAACAAAGAGCTGACGAAGTAGTGTACATGGATAGGTGGAGAATAGATTATGATCATTGGCCAGATACTTAAGTCGTTCGGTTTTGAATTGTTTTAAATTTCTGATTCTTCTCAGTGCAATGGGGAGAGAGCTCCAAAGGCGTGTGGAATGTTAAGATGTTAATGGGAATATGGGATAATGGGAAATGGGAAACTCAACTTATTAAAGAGGTAATTAGGCTGTCGGGTATGCTGGATCTTATCAAGGCAAGTCAGAGTGTGGCAGATGAGGATGTTGTCAAATGTGCTGCCAAAATGGTCTTTGAATAGCTGGAGATATGTTCTCGGGCAATTTTATAGCCACATTGTAGTCGAGCTTTAAGTTCGCTTGCGTAGTTGTCATAGTTGTACGAAATTCAGGGGGTTTCTGGTGAGTGAAGTGGGTATTTTTGCGGGATAACCATACAAAAGTTCGTGTGGGCTATAAGACGTGCTAGTGTGCCCGGAATGCTGTTAAAAGCCACAAGAAGTTTTCGCTTAGATCTGAAATCTAAATTGCAAACAATTTCGCAACAATATGTAAGACTTGGAAGCAGCAGAGTCTTGGCGGTAATCATTTTAGTCTTTACAGGGATGTAGTGCTGTGATGCCCAGGGAGTTCGCAGCATGCCGTACACCTTTCCGATGATGGCGTTGACGTGATCGTCCCATGTAAGAGTGCGGCTAAAGATTAGTCCTAGATTCCTCGCGCTCTCAACAAAATCGATGTTATATTGACGTAGTTTGATAGCCGGGAGGGTAGATGTGTCCACCAGGTTTCGGTATATAACCAGTGACTTCGATTTACTGGGATTGAGGCAAAAGGTATTGGCTTGGGCCCAGTCAAGGATACCTTGAAGGTCTTCATTCATTTTGGCAACGAATGATACTGCCGAGTGAAATGGAAAGGATATTTGTAACTGCACGCCATCTGCAATGTTTGACAATATTGGGTAACTCATTAACATACAGCAGGAATAAAACTGATCCAGTTGTGTCGCGCCACGCTAAAAAACACGCGATGCACCGTGCAACTCGGTTCTAGGACCTCGGAACCATTCGAAACATGCACCGGATTTCGGCAAGGAGATGCGCTGTCATGTGACTTCTTCAACCTGGTGCTGGAGCAGATAGTGCGACGGGCAGGCGTCAACAGGGAAGGCACTATCTTTTACAAGTCCATCCAGCTGCTAGGATACGCTGTTGATATCGACATCATCGCGTGTTCTCGCCGTGGCATTGTGGAAGCATTCACGGCGATTGAAGAACAGGCGAAACGAATTGGTCTTAAGACCAATGGGGATAAAACGAGCTGTCAAGCAAAAACCAATCCGTCGCTCACCACCTGGGACAAAATATAACAATTGACAGCTACAATTTCGAGGTAGTCAAGGAGTTTGTCTACCTCGGAGCAAACGTAAATTCCACTAATGACACCACAGTGGAGATCCGGCATAGAATCGCCCTTGGCAACCGCTGCTACTTCGGCTTGTCCAAACAACTGGGGTCAAAACTCCTCACTCGAAAGACCAAAGTCATGCTTTACAAAACGCTTATTCTGCCAGTCTTGCTGTACGGAGCCGAAAGCTGGACGATAAGCAGGACAGCGGAGCTGATTTTGGGTTCTTTCGAAAGAAAAATTCTGCGCCGGATATTTGGTCCTGTCTGTGAGGAAGGTGAATGGAGAAGAAGACACAACCGCGAACTCTACGAGCTGTACCAAGATGTGGATGTAGTCCGGAAGGCAAGGATCCGTCGACTACACTGGCTCGGCCACATCGAGCGCATGGACATCAACGCTCCAGCTAAACGGGTCTTCGACTCCGAGCCTCCTGGTTCGAGAAGAAGAGGAAGACCGAACCTCCGGTATAAAGACCAAGTAATCGCGGATGTAAGACATCTTGGTCTTGACAACTGGAAGCAGCGTGCCCGGGAACGTCAAGGATGGAAGGCAGCTATAGCTCAGGCTCAGATCCTCCATGGATCGCAGGCCTGATAAGTAAGTAAGGAATAAGGCCGGACCTAGTATAGAACCCTGTGGCACACCGGCATGCGTGGTAAGAAGGTCCGACATTTTATCGCCAATTACTACTTTCTGTTGTCTGCCAACCAAGTAGGACTGGAAGAACCTTGCGGTATACCTTGAAATGTTAACATTTTTCAGTAGCTTGTTACACAAGATAGTGTGGTTCACTGTGTCGAAGAAGTCAAGTAACGTAAGGATGGACAACTCTTATTTATCTAAACCTTTTCTGATCTCATCAATGATAAACAACAGAGCAGTTTTACAGCTGTGCTGGGGGGCGGAAACCTGATTGGCTATCGTGCAGTAGTCTTTCAGCGGAGAGATGTCTAAGTATTTGGGGGTAAGATTGCTTTTTAAAAAACTTTAGATAGTAAGGGAACGATCGATAATCGGTGAGGTTACAGTTTGGTTTCTTAGGTAGGGGAACTATATTAGCCTGCTTCAATTCACTGCGAAAAATACAGGTAGTGATGATGCGGTTAAAGATATAGGTAATGAAAGGCAATGTAACAGGAAGGGCAAAAGAAAAATACAAATACTTACGTTTGTTACAGCATTGGGATCCGCTTTATGTGTGAGCAATAGATTGATTACCAATGTATGTCCTTGCTGTGCGGCTTGGTGTAATGGTGTGTAACCAATATTAGTAGTTAGCTCTATTTTTGCATCGTTTTCTAATAGAAACTTAACCATTTGAATTTGTCCAAAGTGCGCAGCTATATGCAATGGTGAATAGCCACCTTTCGTACGTTCTGAAATGCGAGCACCATTATCGAATAAAGCTCGAGCAACTTCTACTTTTTCCTCTTGAGCACACAAATGCATAGGATTTAGTCCATTTTTCGCAGCAGCATTTGAATCAGCACCATGCTCCAATAATAGATTAACCATATCAAGGTGACCTTCTTGCGATGCTAAATGTAAAGGGACAAATCCAGACTTACTTTTAGCATTTGGATCAGCGCCAAATTGCAATAGATTCGTAGCAATTTCCATTTGATTTTTTTTTGCCGCAATATGTAAGGCAGTATGTCCATTCTTAGCACTTGCATGTGGTGAAGCATCTTTTTCTAACAGAAGAAGAGCAACATTTTGATTGTCATAATGACTGGCAACATGTAATGGGGTCACGCCATTCTTGCCGGGGCTGTTGACATTCGCACCTTTCTGAAGTAATAATTGTGCTACTTGAACTCTTCCATATTTCGCAGCTAAATGGAGTGGTGAGAATCCCTTTTTGGTAACAGCATCAAGTGATGCATTATTTTCTATTAATAATGCGGCAACATTTTCTTGGCCCTCTTTCGCAGCTATGTGAAGAGGCGTATATGAATCTTTTGTTGTTGCATCCACATGAGCGCCATGCTGTAGCAAGAGCATTATAATGTCTATATTTCCAAGACGAGATGCAACATGTAGGGGAGTTTGACCTTCACGAGCTTTTACATCTACCTGAGCTCCGTTGCGCAATAGTATTCGTATTATATCTGTTTGATTCGCACGTGCTGCTAGGTGCAGCGGAGTTTCTCCCCGGATAGTGGGAGCATCTGGGTTAGCATCATATTGAAGTAAATATATTACTATATTCATACAACCCATAAAACTGGCAACATGAAGAGGCGTTAGTCCACTCTCTGTTGTTACACTAATACTAGCATTGTATTTCAATAAGAGTTCAACGACTTTTATACGATTCTTTTTGCAAGCTATATGCAAGGGTGTAAAGCCATTAAGAGCGCGTGCATTAGGATCGGCATCATGATCTAAAAGCAACTTAGCTACCTTTACGTGACCGCAATGGGCAGATACATGCAATGCGGTAAGATAATCAACGGTTACTTCGTCAACAGGCGCTTTATGACTAAGGAGGATAGAAGCCGCTTCGTCATGCTCTCCTTGAGCTGCCATATGTAATGGAGCAAGTCCATTTTTAGTTTTCGATAGAATTGGTGCACCATTTTTAAGCAAAAGTTCGATTACTTCTTTATGACCGGAACGTGCTGCGCAGTGTAATGGGGTCAAACCGTCGCGAGTCGTCGAATCAATACGAGCATTTTTCGATAGAAGTAATTGTAGAATATTTGTCTTACCCCATTTACATGCCACATGTAATGGAGTGATATTATGTTTCGCAGTGTAGTTGACATCTGCTCCTCGTTCGATTAAAAGATTCGCAATATCAGCATTACCATAGTGTGCGGCAATATGTAGAGGCGTAAAACCGCTTTTTGAAACGATATCGGGATTATGTTCGTTCTCCAAAAGCAATGTAGCTGCTTTAACATCATCTTTTTTAGCAGCAATATGTAGTGCGGGAAGACGAACTTTACCCCTTGAATCACTTTCAAGTAAATCGGCAACAACTTTGTCGTGTCCCTGTTGCATAGCGACAGCTAATGGTGTGAAACCATCCTATATAAAAGTTCGGTTTTATGGTTTGTTAATCGGAAACACTTAGGTAAAAATCGAATAATACCTCCGTAGCTAGAGAAGGATTAGCGCCTTTAGCTAGTAAATATCGGACACATGAATCATGATTCTCTTGTGCGGCCATATAGAGTGGAGTAAAGCCGTTCAGTGACTGCACATTAACATTCGCATTATACTGTATCAATAGTCGAATGACCTCTTTCTGTCCTGCTAGTGAAGCAATATGAAGTGCCGTATTACCTTTTTTTGTGGCATTATCAACATTCGCACCACGACGAAGCAACTCACTTACAATATCGACATATCCATCTTTAGCCGCTAAGTGAAGAGCATTTAGGCCGTTCTTAAATAAATGTCGCAGATGCAAGTTACTTTTCTTTTAAGTGTTATAAACTACTTACAGCATTGCAAGTATTTATATCAGCAACTTGGCCAGTTTCCAGAAATTCAATAACTTTCTCAAGATCACCGCTCCGGCCGGCTCTAAGGAATGATATAGTAGCGCCAAACTGAAAAGGAAATGAGCCACTCAATGAACGTACGCACGTACAGACTGGAATGTGACTTATGTACTTACCTGCTTACTTGTTTTTGATAGCATCTTGTCGCTTGAATCATTTTCCGATTGTTCGTTATTTTGCGAAGATGGGACCACAGCTGCTGGAAACGGATTGTCCTTTGCCAAAGTAGTCACGCTGCCAATTTTTGTGTCATCAAGTGCCATCTTAAGGTATTTATTCAAATTTTTTATTCACGACTTTGTTTATATAATGACACTATGCGTTTCAAATATTTGTATATCGAATGTCGTTTGTAAACATTTGCGATACGGGTATCTAAATAGAAAAACATTTATATTACTTCTCCGTTAACGAGACTCTACCCTATACAAGAAAAGACACATCTCCCTCGTCTACCTCGACTTTAACAAAGTCTTTGACAAAATAGGTATTCACACTATCATCAATCAACCTAAAGCATGGAAGCTGGGTCCCCACATCATTAGATATATCCTCCAATTCATGTCTAACCGGAAAATCTCTGTCCGCATTGGTAACTCCCTCTTCAACGGCATCCCCCAAGGTTCACCTCTCTCCGTCCCTCTCTTCCTTATAGCATACAACAACCTCTGTGAAACCCTCTCCGTCCACAAACAAATCAAATTCTGCGCATACGCAGACGATTTCACAAAAATCAAAAAAACTAAACAAAAAAAAAAAAAAAATAAAAGAACAAGAGCAGCTCGTGAGCTCTACGAGTTAAAAAGAAGGGGGGAGCATTAGCTTCTTAGAAGGAAGAAGAAAGAGCACGAGAAGCGCGCGATTGAGGATTTGGAGAGGTGTTACTGCAGGCGTGACGTTCGAAAGTTTTATCAACAGATAAAGCGAACATGCCAAGGTTATAAAGCCAGAACGGACACCTAGTAGTAGAACCCCAGTCAATGCTGAGAATATGGAAAAACCACTTCTGCAGACTGTATAGCGGCGATGTTAGTCAATATACCGCTGTCAGGCAAAATGATCCATTTCTAATCGACGGAGACCGCAGAGAATTCTGTCCCCCTGACCACGACGAAGTTAAGATTGCCATATCGAAGCTCAAGTCGAATAAAGCTGCTGGCGCAGACGGACTGTCTGCTGAGCTCTTCAAGGCAGCTGGGGCTGACCTGATTTGAAGCCTGCGCCAGCTCATCTGTAAGATATTATCAGAGGAAAGCATGCCCGAGGAATGGAGTCTCAGCATCGTATGCCCGATCCACAAGAAAGGAGACCCCTCTTATTGCGCCAAATACAGTGGAATAAGTCTCCTTAACAACGCCTACAAAACCTTCTCTGCCGTTTTGTGTGAACGCCTGAAGCCTTTTGTAAATAAGCTGATAGGTCCTTATCAGTGCGGATTCAGGGCAGGAAATACCACCACTAGATCTTCCCATTACGGCAGATCCTGGAAAAAACCAATGAATTTCAAGTCGACACTCACCATCTATTCGTCGACTTCAAGGCCGCATGTATGTATGTATGTTGGCGTTACAGTCCATGAAGAACCTGAGCCGAGGTGAAAGGGACCTACAGTTTTATTGCCGGTTCCGAACGGCGAATTTCGAGTAGCTTTTCATGACAATTTAACTACAGGGGATTAAGTCAGAACCCCGCTGAGGAGAAACACCGTGAAAAACACGTTCGATGACATGGCTGTGTCGGGATTCGATCCCGAGTCATCGGCGTCAGAGGCCAACACACTACCCACTGCGCCACGGTGCTCTCAAGGCCGCATACGACAGCGTAATTAGAGACGAGCTATACAACGCAATGTCTACCTTTGACATACCTGCTAAACTCGTCAGACTATGCAGGATGACTTTGGAGAATGCTCCCTGCTCCATCCGAATCGGTAAACACCTTACCGATAGTTTTGATGTCAAAAAAGGATTTAGGCAGGGCGGTGCGCTGTCGTGTGATTGCTTCAACATCATATTGGAAATGATTGTGCAAAAAGAGGCACAATCACGCCGACGATATCGACATAGGTAGATCACAGCGAGCTGTCAATGAGGCGTTTGCGAGTATTGAGATGGAGGTGGCGAAAATTGGTTTGGCGGTAAACGAGGGCAAAACTAAATATATGCTGTCATCACAAAAGGACGCTCACCACCGACGTCTTAGCCAGAACGTTCGTATTGGCAGTTATAAGTTCGAGGTAGTTAAGGACTTCGTCTACCTTGGCTCCGCAGAGACCTGGAACAACGACATCAGTTCCGAAATCAAACGCTGAATCACTCTTGCCAATCGCTGTTTCTTTGGGCTCAGGAGGCAATTGAGTAATAGAGACCTCTCCCGAACGACAAAGTTGACTCTATATAAGACCCGGTCCTGTTGTACGGCGCAGAAGCATCGACACTGTCTAAAGCGGATGAGGAGGCCCTTGGTCGGTTCGAGAAAAGGAGTTTGCGCGTGATTTTCGGGCCTATAAACGCAGACGGGGAATGGAGAAAAAGACTCAACCACGAACTTTACGGGCTGTACAGCGACATGAGTCTTGTCAGGCGTCTACGGATTCAACTCCTAAGATGGCTTGGCCATGTAGAGCGAATGGACACCACAGCTCCAGCCCGGAGAGTCTTTGAATCCAACCACGAGGGACGAAGAAGCAGAGGACGACTGCATTAAAGATGGCGCACACCGGTGAAAGGGGACTGGGTGTGCGGCAATGGAAAAGGTTAGCAAAAGATCGTGCTAGATGGAGGAGCATGTTGGTTGAGGCCCAGGTTCACCCCGAACTTATTTTTGTTACGTATTATTAAAAAAGTATTTAGAACAAAACTGCATCATTACTTTTTCCTATAATTATCTTGGATTCGTCAAACAGTAAAAAAAAGGTAGGTACCGTACGTAGACTTTTGTCAACCACTGTAGCTTTACGCATCCCCATGTACATATACACCCACATATGTATCGAAAAACAGGTATCAGCATCATCTATCTATCCATTTGGAAATATTAAATCCACCGATGATGTCACAATATCTAGTCGTTACATAGGTACATGTGTATGTATCTGCGTTAAGCCGGTAAATTAACATTTTCTTTAAAAGAGCCCACAGACCTCACACTTGTGTGCACACATGTGGCGGTGTGCGGACATGTGTGCTGTGTGTGGGCTGGTGCACACACCATTTTCGGTGTCAGACACGGAGCGAGTAAAAATCAAAACGGTGACGTGTGTGACGGAATCGCACACCGGTGTCGATACACATGTGTGAGGTCTGTGGGCTATTTAACGGAAATAATTATCAACACAACCGGAAATACATTGAGTTATTTCCTGCATATGTACATCTTGTTAACGCTCTACCTACACATGCCCATTCACAGGCATTTACTGTCTCTAAGCATTATGTGCATACATATGTAACTATGCTATGTGATTAGCAAGGCTGTTTTTCAAGTACATACATAGGAGTAGCTTCCACTAAATACATATATGCATATACGAAATTACATTTGTTTTTTACACGCACACACGTTGAAAGTAAATTTAAATATGTAGCACGATCCCACACATGTTTGGGCTTCACATCATTTTGTGTTAAAAAATGAATAATGGCATCGTTGTCAGCGACATGGGCATATTAGTAAGACAGAACGAGACGTCTGCATTTAGGCAATTAGAAAACAAATTACTTGACCTTCGCAACCCAACCCCTCACAAAGGCGAGTTGTTAAACAAAAATGCTAACAGCGTGTCCAGGATTATGTATATGTGTCTATGTACGCATACACCCATGTTTTATTGTTTATTCCAAATTATATGTACACACATCCGCTTTTGCTTTATTTTCGAAATAGTTTCGGTCAATGGAGATTTAAATGTCGAATCAAAAACAGCAAACAAAAGTTTACGAGATAATTAGCTTTATATTTGTATGGGAAACGCATCGGTTACCAATATTTTCATTGAATTTTGATATTCACAATTTGAGTTAACTAATATTGGAGGCAGTCATCAGTAAAAAGGTTTTGCTTGGTATCAAAACATGCACATACATATGACCAACGAATCAATTGCATGCTCTCAGCAAACGCAGATGATTTAATCGATTTTTTATGAATGACCTGCTTACATACATATGTACATATATACACATGGCACCAAAAATAATTGTTCGCATGGAAAAGAACAACCAGTTCGCTCAAGTATTTCAAATCAACTTTTACATACTATTCCACTTAAACATGCCTTATAACGCACGCATGAAAAGGTCTACTTGCTTCACTTTGATATCACCACCCAGGCTTCGTTAATTCAACCAATTCACACTACCGACGCACCACCAACGCATACCAACTGAATCTAAACTGAAATAAGAAAAATATGTACTCTAACGTGTAACCTCTTTAGCTGGAATGGATCAAGATGTCTAGTATAAAAGCAGCGAAGCAAAATAAAAAAAAAAAAAACAGAAATAGGAAATTATGTCACTTGAGGGGAGTTGCCAGAAATGAAAATTCCATTGAATTGGTTGGGGTTGTACTTAACAAGTTGGTATTTGTTTTACTACTCAATTTAAACTAGGACGGTAATCCGTCTATTCGCTATCTACCCAAATTAAGCGTAGCGAGCGCGATCGCATCCGAGATAAGTCCCTTATTCCACGGCGCGTCCTTTTGAGGTGCAGGTCTCGGTGATTTCCTTTTGGACTGACATTCCGAGCAGCAAGAGTTATTCCATGGAGCTTTTTTTTCATTTCGCAGCAGTGTGCGTTTTTTTTTGACATTTCATTATCGTTAGCCTGTGGTGAAATTGGAAAAGTAAGAATGTCGGAGTCTACACGAGGGCTTTCTTTTTGCGACTTTTTCTTTTGAACCTACGTTCCAATTTGACGACGCGTCCACACGGAGCTTTTCTGCGCGTGCCTGTTTTTTGACATTTCGCTTCACATTTCAATTTCGTTAGCCTGTGGTGATGTTTGAAAAGTAAGAATGGTATCCAAACGTACACTTCCAAGTCAGAAACAGGAGTGAAGCGACATCGCCAAAGAAAGAAAAGGAGATAAGGAAATGTCGAAAAAACCCACGAAGTAGCTACCCGCGCGTGACTGTGCCAATGCATTTCTGTTTCACTTACCCTCTCTTTTACACTTATTTTAGCCCTCGTGTAGACTCCGACAATGGTATCCAAACGTACACTTTCAAATCTGAAACAGGAGTGAAGCGACATCGCAAAACAAGGAAAAGGAGATAAGGAAATGTCAAAAAAAAAACCCACGAAGTAGCTACCCGCGCGTGAGTGTGCCAATATATTTCTGTTTCACTGACCATCTCTTTCGCACTTATTTCAATCTATACTAAAAACGCGCCGTGGAATAAGGGACTAAGCAACATCTCGTCACGTACCTTCGAAGGATGTAAATCTGCGCAACAGACATGTTGATTTTTGGTACGTTTTTGACATCAGACTTCTCTGTTAAGTGGGGTACACACCGTCGATCAAAAGTGACGTCAGTTTTGAGTGAAGTTTCTCATGTACACAACGCAAAACATCATTCAAGTACTGCCAATACGAACGTTCTGGCCAAGACGTCGGTGGTGAGCGTCCTTTTTTGATGACAGCATATATTTAGTTTTGCTCTCGTTTACCGCCAAACCAATTTTCGCCGCCTCCATCTCAATACTCGCAATACTGCCTCATTGACAGCTCGCTGTGATCTACCTTTGTCGATATCGTCGGCGTGATTGTGCCTCTTTTTGCACAATCATTTCCAATATGATGTTGAAGCAATCACACGACAGCGCACCGCCCTGCCAAAATACTTTTTTGACGTCAAAACTATCGGTAAGGTGTTCACCGATTCGGATGGAGCAGCGAACGTTCTCCGAAGTCATCCTGCATAGTCTGATGAGTTAAGCAGGCATGGCAAAGGTAGACATTGCGTTGTATAGCTCGTCTCTAATTACGCTGTCGTAGGCGGCTTTGAAGTCGACAAATAGATGGTAAGCGTCGAATTGACTTTTTTCCCGGATCTGCCGTAGTGTGAAGATCTGGTCGATGGTGAACTTCCCCAGCCTGAATTCGCACTGATAAGGACCTATCAGCTTATTTACAAAAGGCTTCAAGCGTTCACACAAAACGGCAGAGAGGATTTTGTAGGAGACAATTACTGACAGCTGCTTCTGTCTAATACTTACTTACTTAGGTGGCGCTACAGTCCGTGGTGAACCTGGGCCTCAACCAACAAGCGTCTCCAGCTGGCACGGTCTTTGTCCGACTCTTTTAGATGAAAGCAGATATTTGGTTTTACCCTCAATGCTTACAAAGGACTCATTGACGTCTCGCTGTGTCCGTCCAATCACGTCAATGTCGTCGGCGTACGACATCCATCGAGATCTTCAAATGCGAACAATAGAGGAAGACGCAATAAACACAGGCAGAAGACATCACATCTTTTCATCGATTTCAAAGCCGCATACGACAGCATTCATCGTGAAGGAATGTTTGGTGCGATGGCCGAACTCGGGATCCAGGGAAAACTGATCCAGTTGTGTCGCGCCACGCTAAAAAACATGCGATGCACCGTGCAACTCGGTTCTAGGACTTCGGAACCGTTTGAAGCATGCACCGGATTTCGGCAAGGAGATGCGCTCTCATGTGACTTCTTCAACCTGGTGCTGGAGCAGATAGTGCGACGGGCAGGGGTCAACAGGGAAGGCACTATCTTTCACAAGTCCATCCAGCTGCTAGGATACGCAAATGATATCGGCAAAAACCAATCCGTCGCTCACCACCTGGGACAAAATAACAATTGACAGTTACGATTTCGAGGTAGTTAAGGAGTTTGTCTACCTCGGGGCAAGCGTAAATTCCACAAATGACACCCCACAATGGAGATCCGGCATAGAATCGCCCTTGGCAACCGCTGCTACTTCGGCTTGTCCAAGCAACTGGCGTCAAAACTCCTCACTCGAAGGGCCAAAGTCATGCTCATACTGCCAGTCTTGCTGTACGGAGCCAAAATCTGGACGACAATCGGGACAGTGGAGCTGATTTTGTGTTCTTTCGAAAGATAAATTCTGCGCCGGATATTTGGTCCTGTCTGTGAGGAAGGTGAATGGAGAAGAAGACACAACCGCGAACTCTACGAGCTGTACCAAGATGTGGATGTAGTCCGAAAGGCAAGGATCCATCGACTACACTGGCTCGGTCACAACGAGCGCATGGACATCAACGCTCCGGCTAAGAGGGTCTTCGACTCCGCGCCTCCTGGTTCGAGAAGAAGAGGAAGACCGAACCTCCGGTATAAAGACCAAGTAATCGCGGATGTAAGACATCTTGGTCTTGACAACTGGACTGACCGTCAGGGATGGAAGGCAGCTATAGCTCAGAATCAGATCCTCCATGGATCGCTGGCCTGATAAGTAAGTAGTAACCGTCCGACGCCGCGGCGAAGTGGTTAGTGTGTTGAACTCTGACGCACGATGAACAAGTTCGGATCCCGATAACACCGACGCCGTCGAATGTTTATTTCGCGGCATTTCTCCTCGGCGGGGTACTGGCAAAACCCCCCGTAGTAAACTTGCCATGGAAAGGCTTCTCGACTCACGCCGTTCCGAATCGGCATTAAACTGTAGGTCCCTTTCACCTGTGTAAAAAGTAAATCACACACAACATGGGTGATTGAGAGAAGCTTGGCTCTGGTCCTTCATGGGCTGTAACGCATTCAAAGAAGAAGAAGAACCGACATTTAATCTGACATTTGATCTTTTGCAAGTACACGGGCAAATTATGTCATGACATTTCATTCCGTGAGTTTACGTTGGACAAGAATATTAATGTTCGTGTGTAAAATGCGTAAAAACAGTAAAATGATATTTATTTATTTAGTCGTTATACATACGTTTACACTGTATATTCACTCACACTGACACACGCTGCCAAAAAACGTCCAAAACGACGTTTGGAAAAAAGTCCGACATCTATGTCCATGCGTCTGTCTGGTCCGAAAACTACCGGTCTACACGAGACATATTTATGTCATGATTGAAATCTTGACACCGCTGAGGTCTCGTGGAGACGGGGTGTAAGATTCAAAGGAAATGTAAGTTACCCATAATGGCCATACTTACCTTAAGCGATGGAATTGTCACATCGTTCTCATTCGATTTGTTTATTTTAGGTGTGGCTACAACCATTTTGTTTAAAGTGAGAAAAATGGAAAACGAAAGAATCGAAAATAAATTAAAACAATTAAAAACTGTAAAAGTGTTTCTTAATTGTACTTTTGGTTTCTTTCACTGTCAACTGTCAAAATTCCGTACGGAATGTCTTCTTTTATTAATACCTTCCGTAAGCTCGTTAAGTTACCGAACATTTAACGAAACCGCGCATGTTACCATTAAGCGCGGTTCACATTGAACGATTTATCAAGCGATTTGCTTGACGACCAAATAATGCGTAGCGTTCACACCAAACGACTTCACTTGCGATAGAAATTTCGAAGTATTAACATGGCGGCACATGCTCTGGTTACAGGGATGATTATTGATGAAATACTCGAAAATGAAGAAAAAAAAAAGCGAATGTGGATTAAACCATGGGTCGGAAAACGTAATAATTTCTCATCGGTAACTGTTAAGAGAATTTCACCAAAATTTTTTCGTAATTATTTGCGAATTGTTGGGAACGTATGATGAGTTACTGAGAGAAATAATTCCAAAATTATTTTTCTTTGTTTGAAGTCATATCGTTCATTCCGCTCAAAGTTGGTGTTGTTTCTCTGAACGCACAAGCGAAAGTGAAAAAATGCTCTGAAGTTGTATGACAACTGTTCACACTTAACGATAAATCGTTCAACCACGGCTGTCAAACAAAAAGTTGGAAATTTTCAACTTCCTGACTACAAATCGTACCGACTTGTAGCTAGAGCGTTCACATTGGTTTTGCATACACAATTTGTCGTCCAACCACGATTGTCAAGCAAATCGCTCGATAAGTCGTTCAATGTGAACCGCGCTTTACGGGGAAGTCATACGCTTTGCATGTATTAAGACATTTCCGTAAGCTGGCGTAAGCTCGCTTAAGGTAGCCCTAAACGACGAACATGTTCGCCAGATTTGCTCGCTTGCCGTACCCCCTACACGGCGAACACATTTGGTGAACATTCATTTCGTGTTGATTCTTCATAGAGTAAACTTGCGTGATAAAGAAGCGCAAGTGGTTGCGCTTATGGTCATTTTTTTATGTCAAAGTCAACCGTTTGCATCGTGGTTCTTCCACGACGTTCACAGCAATAATGAGGATTGTTCGCGAACAAGGCCCCACACGGCGAACATCGACACCAACGAACACGAGAAAATCGAAATATTTCGCCAAAAACTACGTGAACACGAGCAAATCTGGCGAACATGTTCGTCGTCTAGTACTTACTTATCAGGCCTGCGATCCATGGAGGATCTGAGCCTGAGCTATAGCTGCCTTCCATCCTTGACGGTCCCGGGCACGCTGCTTCCAGTTGTCAAGACCAAGATGTCTTACATCCGCGATTACTCGGTCTTCCTCTTCTTCTCGAACCAGGAGGGTCGGAGTCGAAGATCCTCTTAGCTGGAGCATTGATGTCCATGCGCTCGATGTGGCCGAGCCAGTGTAGTCGACGGATCCTTGCCTTCCGGACTACATCCACATCTTGGTACAGCTCGTAGAGTTCGCGGTTGTGTCTTCTTCTCCATTCACCTTCCTCACAGACAGGACCAAATATCCGGCGCAGAATTTTTCTCTCGAAAGAACCCAAAATCAGCTTCGCTGTCCTGCTTATCGTCTAGCTTTCGTCTCCGTACAGCAAGACTGGCAGAATGAGCGTTTTGTAAAGCATGACTTTGGTCTTTCGAGTGAGGAGTTTTGACCCCAGTTGCTTGGACATGCCGAAGTAGCAGCGGTTGCCAAGGGCGATTCTATGCCGGATCTCCATTGTGTGGTGTCATTTGTGGAATTTACGCTTGCCCCGAGGTAGACAAACTCCTTAACTACCTCGAAATTGCAGCTGTCAATTGTTATATTTTGTCCCAGGTGGTGAGCGACGGATTGGTTTTTGCTTGACAGCATGTACTTCGTCTTGTCCTCATTGACCTTAAGACCAACTCGTTTCGCCTGTTCTTCAATCGCCGTGAATGCTTCCACTATGCCACGGCGAGAACACGCGATGATGTCGATATCATCCGCGTATCCTAGCAGTTGGACGGAATTGTAGAAGATAGTGCCTTCCCTGTTGATGCCTGCCCGTCGCACTATCTGCTCCAGCACCAGGTTGAAGAAGTCACATGACAGCGCATCTCCTTGCCGAAATCCGGTGCATGTTTCGAATGGTTCCGAGGTCCTAGAACCGAGTTGCACGGTGCATCGCGTGTTTTTTTTAGCGTGGCGCGACACAACTGAATTCGGCCATCGCTCCAAACAGTTCTTCACGATGAATGCTGTCGTATGCGGCTTTGAAATCGATGAAAAGATGGTGTGTATCGATTCGAAACTCGTTGGTCTTTTCCAGGATGTGTCGAAGTGTGACAATTTGGTCTATTGTTGATTTGCCGGGCCGGAAGCCGCACTGGTAGCTGCCGATTAGTGCGGTGCAAAATGGTTTTAGACGTTCACACAATACGCTGGCCAGGTTGAGAGTTGTTGATCGCTCTCAACCTGGCTCGCTTAGCTCAATCAACCAAAATTCGACAAGATTTTCAGTAAGGTTCTACTGCTTAATACATTCGTACTTCGATTATAGTTTGTCAAATGCATACTAATTAAGCTTTACTGGTGCAAAGTCAATCGGATCGAAATCCATATCATTCTCGTCTTTCGCTACTCGTCTACCACTGGCCTGGTTGAAGAAGTGTGTACTTAGCGGTGTACTTCCCCAGAGAACTGCTGAACCTCTTTAAACAAAAATGAACATATTAGTACTTCTCATTTTATACAAAAGTTGTATTTCTTATTCTTATACATCAATTACTTAACTAATTGCAGTGTTCGAAAAAACAGATACGAATGCGTATAGGAAACACAATGGTCGACAAATGTTAAACTTTTCTTGTAAAGAATATTAAATGCCACACGTAACCGCATTAAAATAAAGCGAGTCCTTACTTGATTTACGTCCACAAAGGGTCTGAATCGTATATCGGTAAATTGTTTCCCTTGTTAACTACAGTTCTACGTCTTTTTGAATAGCCTTTACGTAGCAACACCTATGAGCGAGAAATCATCACATTAATCACAGGTCCCGAGTTATTCAAGATTTGTTTAGCGCATTTGAGATTCATTTTAGTGAAATCATAGCCATCGACTTCTAGGAGTTTATCGTCCGGATACAATAGAGAAGCCGCTGATGTATTCGGATGCGTCTCTCGAACAAATATTCCCTAAAAACAAAAAATTGTAAATGAAGTTCCACACTATTGACGTTGAAACCACCTACTTGGTTTGGTTTTTCTTGTATATCAAAACCGATGTCAGGTTCTCTTTTAATGGAGATTTGCTTCTGCAATGATAAGTCAAGAAATAAACTTTTAAACTTATAGAATCTCTAAATAGCACTGTTAGTGAAACGAAATACTCTGGTTTTGGTTGTCCGTAAGGTCGGTTTACGGACGATTATTTTACGTGATAACGTCATAGAGGGATAGAGGGTATGGGCTCGGTAAAGTTGTTGATCGCTCTCAACCTGGCGAGATGCCAGCAACGATCCCTGTTTAAATGCCCGGGTCAAGTTGACATACGGCCTCCTCGCGGCGCCCTCTGGATAGCCTCTTCAACAACCGTTGGGAGGTGAACAAACGTATGCAGCGACAAAACCCCGACCAGAATGGCGGTTGTGCGGCGGGCTAACAATCCGCCCACGTAAAGATGCCTCGGATACACGGTCGGATACTCGACGACGACAACGCATGAAAAAGAAACACGATTTGCGAGTATGCTCCTGGAATGTCAGAACCCTGTACACTTCCGGAGCTGCTCATAAACTAGAAGGAATCCTCACGCAGTACAAGGCGGATATTACTGCGGTCCAGGAAATACGCTGGATAGGAAACGGTATGATTAGGAAGGAAAATTGCGACATTTATTACGGCTGTCACAAAAGGTTGCACTTACTGGGATGCGGTGAAGGTCGAAGGTCATCGACTTTAAACCTATAAGTGATCGCTTGGCTGTGATCCGCATCAGAGGCCTTACATGTGCACACGCCCCTACCGACGAGGCTGAAGATCCTATCAAGGAGGACTTCTAAGCTCGGGGACTTCAACGGCTAGATCGGTAAGGAAAACACCCTCGGCGGAGTGATCGGAAAGCACAGCCTCCACGATACAACAACAGATAACCGCTTCCGACTCACGGACTTTGCATCAGCTCGACATGCTCGTAGCACAAGATTCCACCGCAAGCGAATCCACACAGCAACCTGGCGATCTCCGGACGGTTGAACCCGCCAACCAAATCGACCATATGCTCATTGACGCAAGGCACTCGTCAAACATCCTGGATGTGCGAACATACAGAGGGGCAAATGTCGACTCTGACCACTTCCTCGTAGCAGTCATCGGCGTCAGAGGCCACCACACTACCCACTGCGCCACGGTGCTCTCTATTAGGATTACAAATAAATGTTTTATGAAAGATTTCCAGGATTTTTTCATTTATTCGGCCGGTTTTGCACGCTACTATATGTAATTGAATCTTCCTTCCTTCCATGGTGGCGTTACAGCCCATGAAGGACCAGAGCCAATCACCCATGTTGTGTGTGATTTCATTTTCCCATAGGTGAAAGGGACCTACAGTTTAATGCCGATTCGGAACGGCGTAAGTCGAGAAGCTCTTCCATGGCAAGTTTACTACGGGGGGGTTTTGCCAGTACTCCGCCGAGGAGGAACGTCGCGAAACAAACATTCGATGGCATTGGTGTTATCGGGATCCGAACTCGCTCATCGTGCGCCAGAGTCCAACACACTAACCACTGCGCCCTCAGAATCTCATATCATCGTAAATGCCATACCGAGTCGCATGCACGGATATTTACACATCAGATTTCATGAGTGTGTAAATATCGAGGAATGGAGTCTCAGCATCGTATGCCCGATCCACAAGAAAGGAGACCCCTCTGATTGCGCCAACTATAGAGGAATAAGTCTCCTTAACATCGCCTACAAAATCTTCTCTGCCGTTTTGTGTGAACGCCTGAAGCCTTTTGTAAATAAGCTGATAGGTCCTTATCAGTGCGGATTCAGGCCAGGGAAGTCCATCATCGACCAAATCTTCACACTACGGCAGATACCGGAAAAAAACCAATGGATTTCAAGTCGACACTCACCACCTATTTGTCGACTTCAAAGCCGCATACGACAGCGTAATTAGAGACGAGCTATACAACGCTATGTCTACCTTTGACATACCTTCTTAGCTCGTCAGACTATGCAGGATGACTTTGGAGAATGCTCGCTGCTCCATCCGAATCGGTGAACACCTTACTGATAGTTTTGATGCGATGCGCTGTCGTGTGATTTCTTCAACATCATATTGGAAATGATTGTGCAAAAAGAGGCACAATCACGCCTAAGATATCGACATAGGTAGATCACAGCGAGATGTCAATGAGGCGTTTGCGAGTATTGAGATGGAGGCGGCGAAAATTGCTTTGGCGGTAAACGAGGACAAAACTAAATATATATATGCTGTCAGGAAAAAAGGACGCTCACCACCGATGTCTTGACCAGAACGTTCGTATTGGCAGCTATAAGTTCGAGGTAATTAAGGACTTCGTCTACCTTGGCTCCGCAGTGACCTGGAACAACGACATCAGTTCCGAAATCAAACGCAGAATCACTCTTGCCAATCGCTGTTTCTTTGGGCTCAGGAGGCAACTGAGTAATAGAGCCCTCTCCAAAACGACAAAGTTGACTCTATATAAGACCCTTATCATCCTGGTCCTGTTGTACGGCGCAGAAGCATGGACACTATCTAAAACGAATGAGGAGGCCCTTGGTCGGTTCGAGAGAAAGATTTTGCGCGTGATTGTTGGGCCTATAAACGCAGACGGGGGATGGAGGAGAAGATTCAACCACGAACTTTACGGGCTGTACAGCGACATGAGCCTAGTCAGGCGTCTACGTATTCAACGCCTAAGATGGCTGGGCCATGTAGAGCGAATGGACACCACAGCTCCAGCCCGGAGAGTCTTTGAATCCAACCCCGAGGGACGAAGAAGCAGAGGACGGCCGCACATAAGACGGCGCACACAGGTGGAAGGGTACCTCAGCCAACTGGGTGTGCGGCAATGGAAAAGGCTAGCGAAAGATCGTGCTAGATGAAGGGGCATGTTGGTTGAGACCCAGGTTCACCCCGAACTGTAGCGCCCACTAAGAAGAAGAAGAAGATTTCATGAGTACCTCGTACTCACGCCTTTTGAGTTTGAAAACTTATTTCTCAAAAACTATTCCTTAAAACAGCTTCGTTTTAAAACAAGGTAAGAGGAGAAGTTTCTGGTTTTACAAAAAAGTATATCACGGCATTGTGGATGTAACCGTTGACTTTTGATATCTTTTTTTAGAAAATTGCTCCGCCCGGCTAAACGGGGCGATTTTTTCTATTTTTTTTTCTTGTCTTGACCAGACCTACACGCTCTAGCTTTTTTGGACCCACTGCCCGTGGGGCATCCTGCATATATATATATATATTTTTGGAAAGTAAGAACTAAAAGTTAAAATTAGAAACAAACGAAACTTACGACGGTTGGATTCTTATGCGTTCCGAAAAGCCAAGTGCCTGGTGAACCACAATGTAGCAACATTTTTATTTTCTTATTACCAACAGCTGGTCCTTGTGGGGTTTTATCTGTGACTTCACAATCGACAGATTCATCATACGCTGGATTTTGGCAACTGTTTGAAACGCATTTAAAAAATGGTCTCTGAATCTCAGAAGTATGTTGTTGGCGTTCTTTTCTCGTAGATAAAACGTATATACTCTGGTCATTTGTTAAACCTCGCACAGACTCAGTAGAATTAACGGTTTTACTATTTTCAATTTCTATTGTTTCGTCCTCATTTAAGCTATGAATTGAAAACTGATTTCGGACATGAGATTGCGCCTCATAGCCATTTCGTTCGTAACATTCCATTTGATTATGAATGTTTTTCTGAGTGCAGTTTGTTGGAGCTTGCTCGTAGTTATTATTACATATTTCCTTAGGAAGATTGCCGTTGTGAATCTGATTTCGGAAACTGTCATAATTCAAAAGATCTTCCCGGGATTTTTTCGTAAATGCACGAGCAATATGATAAGGTGGAGGCTTACACTGGTGTACGCTATGTATAGCTTGACAGCCAACTTGAATGTTATTTTGCATATTTGAAATCGGATTTAAGGAATTCGAGTGATCTAGTAGTGGATCATGTGGCCTTGGATAACATTGTGGTAACTGCAGACCATTTTGATCTTGGCACTGGTAATACTGATGATGTTGTGCTGATTGCAATGTCTTGACTTCTCTTAAACCAACCAATTGCATGTTTTCCTGTTCCTGGTTACTTGTTATCTCGCTAATTGAATCTTTTCTGCATCCATATAAATGTTGGTGCATTTGTTTATTACTTAAGTCCTTTTCGGCCTCTTCCACATTCAGATCTAAACTCGTTTCCGAATTAAAAAATGGTTCATTCATAGTATTACGCTTTAACAAGGCAAAATTACTATTAGGATTTAGTGAAACCCGAGCTTCAGCTTCTGCACTGCTCATTGGTGTTGCGTTTTGCGATACACTGAGTGACAGGCATTTATCATCATCTAATTTATTCAATAAATTTGAGGTTGATTCGGCTAGAATTGTCGATTGCACTTTATCTATCTTGCGACTATACGTAGAGAATTGTTCTGTTGGCGTATGATTTCGAACATATTTCGCCATGAGAAGTAGCTCCTTTGGATATGGCGTCGGAGATCTCATTAAACGAGTTCCCATCATTTCTACACCTTTCACTTCATCGGCAAAGCAAATTTTGCGTGATGGGTTTACAACTGCATCATTCTGTGCTGCGATCGTATTCAATGCCCTCTCATTGTAAGCGTAGGCTAATCTTGTCCTATGAGGTTCTGAAAAGTTTTCATTTGCTGTTAGTGGTGCCTCGAAATTTTCGACTTTCAATACATGATCTACCTCTTTTCCTCGTTCGTTTTGTTGTAACCACGAATTGGTTGAGTAACTATCACTGTTGGGATCCTCTGTCTGAGTCACTTGTTCGTGAAACGATGTCTGTTGCGGCAACATAAAGCAGGTGAGGTGAGTTTTATTCGATGTATTCAAATATTGTAAGGGTACTAAAGGTTGCGATTGATTATTGCTAATCCATAGAGCTGTTAGCTTTGTCAAATTTAAAATAGAAACTGGTAAGAATGTCATGCAATTGTCGACCAAATTCAATACATTTAAGTTAACCAAGTGTCCAATGTTCTGGGGCAATTCAGTAATCTTATTACATCGCACACTGAGCACCGTCAGATTGATGCAACTACATATTTCGGCAGGCAAACTTCGCAACACATTTTCGTCTGCACAAAGAAATCGCAATTTTCTCAACATCCCGATTGTGTTTGGCAATCTTAATATATAATTGTGACTTATAACCATCTCCTCTAGATTCTCCAAATTGCATACACTATCCGGCAATTCGCCAAGTTGATTATCATCACATTGTAGTGTGACAAGGTTTTTCAATAAACCAATATTTGGTGGTAGTGATTCCATATCATTCTTAGAAATCGAAAGTACTTCGAGATTTTGCCAATTGGTTATTTCATTTGGCAACGACAGTAGTAAATTATTGTTTGCTTCGAAGTGTTTCAGTTCCTTTAAGTTTGACACGTTGGGGGATATACGCCGAATACGATTTACATCAATCCAAAGCTCTCGAAGTTGTACCAACTGGCAGATTACTTCAGGCTATTCGATAAAAATTCATATTAAACACACATCTTCACTCTTCACCAATCATATTCAACAACTTACCAATTCTGTAAATTCATTTGCGCCGATGTCTATTCGAGTTAGGTTAACGAGGCGCGACATAGATTTTGGTAAAGTAATTAGATTATTTGAACGTAATTCTAAAATTCTTAAATATACTAAGCGTCCGAAATTGCCAGGAAGAAATTGTAAATTGGTTTCATTTAGTAAGAGCTCCTGTAGCGATATTAAATTGGTTATGGCATCTGGTAGTTTTTCCAAATTGTTCAAACTAAGCTCAAGTCGAGTTAGGTTCTTGCAAGACCTTATATTATCTGGAACTGTCGATAGTCCTGAAAATATAAATTGGCATCTATCAGAGATATCATGAGCTCAACAAGGAGAACATTGTAATATACGTTATTTGTAATATCCTCGTAAGCTTCGAAAGACGCATTCTTATCTATGCAATGTAATGTAGTATTATTGTCATGGAATGTAGTATTATTTATAAAAGATAAGTACAGTGCTGTCTGGGTAGGTAGGTAGGGCCGTAGCCTTCCCAAAAGAGAATTGAGAAGATACACATAGGCCAAAAAGGCCCGTTGTGCAGCTACGAGGGGGTTTTGCCCCCTATTCGTGGAACCATTTAGTGCTTCTTAGGAAATTAAGAAGATCAGATATCCCAACTTGCTGAACTTCGGTCAGATCGTTAAGGAAGTAAGATCCTAGGTATCGTTTCCTGATTGTGCAGAATGCCGGGCAGGCACAGAGAAGGTGATGAATGGACTCCACCTCCTCCTCGTCCTGACAGCTCCTGCAAAAATCATTCGGAGTTATACCTAGTTTTTGCGCGTGACTACCAATAAGGCAGTGTCCAGTGATGACACCAATGACTTTGTGGATGTCATTTCTTTTAAGGGAGTTAATACTCCTAGTCCGTTGACTGTTGAGCCAGGGCCAGATTTGTCTGGTGATGAGGCAGGTATGTCCCTGAGTCCATCTCCGGTTCGTCTCGGTCCTGGCGAGATTTATAAGATTGTGTTTAATGGTTGCAAAGGGCATACCCTCACAAGCCACGATTGATTGTAGCGTCGTTCCTTGTTTGGCGAGTTTGTCGGCTCTTTCGTTTCCTGGAATGTCGCTGTGTCCCGGTACCCAGATAAGTTGTATGTTGAACTGTTCAGCCATCTCGTTAAGAGATAGGCGACAGTCGAGGCTAGTTTTTGATGTGTACACGTAGGACTCCAACGACTTTAAGGCTGCTTGGCTATCCGTGAGAATGCGGATATCCGTGGTGGATATCACGTTCCACTTCAGCCAAGACAAAGCCTCTTTTATAGCCAACAGTTCCGCCTGGAAAACGCTGCAGTGATTTGGTAGTTTTAGAGCTTTGTTCAGCTTAAGTTGTTTGCAGAATACCCCACTACCCACCCCGTCTTTGGTCTTAGACCCGTCAGTGTAGAAGTCTACGCAGTTTCTACGAGGTTGCGTCTGACGAGTCCAGTTTCGTCTATCCGGGTAGGTCGTTGTAAAGTTTTTTTCCAAGACTGTGGTGGGTTCTGTGAGGTCTAGGTATTCTGCCATGATTGACCTGTTATTCAGGATGGAGGAGTGACCAGTGACATAGCTCGACCAGTTTGAGTTTGCTTTAAGTCTGATGGCCGCTTGTGTAGCAATTTGCTTGCCGAAAATATCGAAAGGTGTAAGGTCAAGTATCATGTTAAGCGCAGCCGTTGGGGTGGACCTGAGGGCCCCGGTAATGCACATACACGCTAACCTTTGTACCTTCTCGAATTGCTTGAGGTATGTTGTCTTGTCCAGTGCTGTCCACCAGACTGTTACTCCATACATTAGTATGGGTCTGACGACCGTGATGTAGAGCCATAGGGTAATCTTGGGGCTGAATCCCCATTTCTTCCCTATGGCTTTCTTGCATGTTTAAAGAGCTATAGTTGCTTTTTTAACTCTTTCGATTGTGTTGCTTTTCCAGGTTAATTTCCTATCTAGTATTATGCCAAGATATTTGGCATTGGAGGAATAGTTTAATCTGGTACCAAGCAGAGTAATAGGGCAATGTTCCGGGATTTTATGCTTTTTGGTGAATAGCACGAGCTCCGTTTTCTGGGGATTCACCCTGAGCCCGTTGCTATGCGCCCAATTGCAAAGAATTGAGAATGCCGTTTGCATGCGGTCATTCAGTGTGGAAAGGTATTTACCTGAGATTGAAATAGCAACGTCATCAGCGTAGGCAATAACGTCCAGGCCTTCTTTCTCCAGTTTAGTTAGTAGTTCGTTAACGACTACGTTCCAGAGAAGAGGTGAGAGGACCCCACCTTGTGGGGTTCCCATGGTAACCACTCTGGTGGTTACTTGGCTTCCCCATTTGGACTGAATCCTGCGCGTTAATAGTAACTCGCTGATCAGTTCTGTCAGAGTCCCCTCTACCTTAAGCTTTTTTAGCCCTTCTATTATTGCTGTGGGAGTGACGTTGTTGAAAGCGCCCTCTATATCTAGGAAGGCTGTTAGAGTATATTCTTTTAGATGGATTGATCTTTCGATTTTCCTCACCAGTGTGTGCAAGGCTGTCTCGATAGATCTACCCTTACAGTAGGCATGCTGTGCCTTGGAAATTAATGACGGATCCAAATTGTGGCGTATGTGTAAGTCTATCAGCCTTTCCAAAGTTTTTAGTACAAAGGATGATAGACAGATAGGCCTTAGATCCTTGGGAGAAGTGTGGGAGTTTTTGCCGGCTTTGGGGATGAAAATTACCCTTGCGCACTTCCACATTTCTGGAATGTGACTCCAAGCTAGGCTGTCTGGGTAGCGTGAACTAATTATTGCAATCTTGTTCACGCAAACAAGATTGTCTTCTTACCCATAAAATGCTCTACCGACCATGAGAACAACCCCCACAGCAGCACTAAAAGTCATCACAGACCTGCCACCCCTTCACCTCCAACTGAAGAAAGAAGCAATGGTCTTCGCCCACAGATTGATCGTGGAGGATGACTCTAATCGTAGGCTCTTTCACCCTGATATCCTTACGGAGATAAACAGGCATGAAATCCTAATGATATCTCTCTCAGACAACTGTCTCCCCTGATACAACTTCAGCCAAAACTGAAAGGTCACATTCCCCAACCGACAAAACTGGGAACAGGATAGACCCCCCTTCAATCGTGGATCCTACGTGTGTGTCACACAGATGGCTCCAAAACGAACGAAGGCGTTGGGACTGGAGTTTACGGAGCAAATACTGGCACATCCATCTACGTCAGCATGGACAGAGATATTTGCTATAGAACTCTGCCTCAGAGAAAATTTAAACAGAAAAATACTTAACAAAAAACATTTACATTCTCTCTGACAGCAAGGCTGCACTTCTAGCCCTAAAGAGCTATGAAGTCACCTCCAAACTGGTATGGGACTGCCTACATTTACTTCACCAGCTGGCCAACACAAACAGAGTTCATCTCATTTGGATACCTGGACACAGCGGCCATTCAGGCAACGAAAAGGCGGACCTACTAGCAAGGAAAGGTTCTGCATCACCATTTATGATGCCACAGCCTTTCTGCGGCATACCCATCAGCACCACCAAATGCTGCACAAACAATTGGTTAAGGAACACGACGGATCACTACTGGTTATAAACGAAAGGTAGCAGACAAGCCAAGTTGTTCCTCCCAACTACATCTCTCAACAGAACGAAACAACTCCTCATGCTCTCGAGGAGTCAGATTCGCTTAATCACAGGTTTCCTTACTGGACACTGCCCAGTCAACAAACACCTCAAGACGATGGGCATCATACAAGATGACACTTGCTGAATGTGTAATGAAGACGAAGAAACAGCAGAGCACATACTATGCCACTGTAACTGCCTTGTCAGTACACGTCATCGTCACTTAGGCAAGTATTATGTTGAAGCAGAAGAAATCGCTGCTAGCTCACTCAAAAGCATACTAAGCTTTATCACGAACTCAGGATTTTTGAGTGAACTGTAAGTGGGGGACAACACAATAGGCCCGCTCGTGGCCGCAGTGATCAGGCGACTTTGTACCACCCCCTGTACCCTCTCTAACTCTAACAGTATCGGCGGTTAGAGGATGCCCACAAGGAGGAGTCCTCTCACCACTGCTTTGGTCGATAGTCATCGACGATCTACTACGCAAGCTAATCACTCGGGGCTATGAGGTCATCGGATATACTGATGACCTAGTAGTCATCAGTGCGGATGCAGGCCAGGTAAATCCACAATAGACCAAATATTTACGCTGCGGCAGATCTTGGAGAAGACCCAGGAATACCAAATCGACACTCACCACCTCTTCGTCGATTTCAAGGCTGCATATGACAGCGTGTATAGAGGTGGGCTATACAAAGCCATGTCTAGTTTTAACATCCCTGCCAAACTCGTCCGACTGTGCAGGATGACAATGGAGAATTCTCGCTGCTCCATTAAGGTCGGTAATGAGCAAACCGAGACCTTCGATGTTAAAAAAGGATTTAGGCAGGGCGACGCGCTGTCGTGCAACTTTTTCAACATCGTGCTTGAAAAGATCGTGCAAGAGTCACTGGCCAACACAAGAGGTACGATTTATTTCAAGTCTACGCAATTGCTTGCGTACGCCGACGATATTGACGTAATTGGACGAAATCAGCAAGACGTCAATGAGGCTTTCCTGAGCATTGAGGTAGAAGCGGCTAAGATGGGTCTCAAGATTAATGAGGGTAAAACCAAATATCTGCTTTCATCTAAAAGAGACGGACAACACCGACGTATTGGCCAGAACGTCACCATGGGCGGATATAACTTTGAAGTGGTCAAGGAATTCGTCTACCTTGGCTCACTGATGACCAGCGACAACAACGCCAGCGCTGAGATAAAACGCAAAATCACTCTTGCCAACCGCTGTTTCTTTGGGCTCAAGAGGCAATTGAGAAGTAGAGCCCTCTTTCGGAAAACCAAGGTGACACTATATAAGACCTTGATCATCCCAGTCCTCCTTTACGGCGCAGAGGCTTGGACCTTAACAAAAGCGGATGAAGATGCCCTTGGTCGTTTCGAGAGGAAAATTCTGCGCACTATCTACGGTCCCGTTTGTTCAAACGGTGTATGGAGGAGAAGATATAACGAAGAACTGTACGGGTTGTACAGCGACATCGGCCTGGTACGACGTCTACGGATACAGCGTCTAAGGTGGCTAGGCCATGTAGAGCGCATGGAAGCTACAGCTTCGACCCGAAAAGTCTTCGAATCCACTCCGGAAGGAAGGCGCGGCAGAGGACGGCCGCCTCAGCGGTGGCGCACGCAGGTGTAAGGGGACCTTAACCAATTGGGCGTACGGCAATGGAAACAGCTGGCCAAAGACCGTGCCAACTGGAGACGCTTGTTGGTTGAGGCCCAGGTTCACCACGGACTGTAGCGCCACCTAAGTAAGTAAGTTTGCAAAGAAACACTTAACTACACTGCACTGTTCTAATTGTATGCAAAAAGGAACAAATCAGGAACATTTTTGGTTCACGTTATCGAGGTTTCTTTTGTTCACGCTATAGAGTATTCTTCATAAAAAATGGGTGTTCGCGCCAGCGGAGTGTTCACGCAATCAGGGGCTTCACGCTACCCAGACACTACTGTAGTACTGACTATTCACATCTGTCGAAAAAAGCCTTGTTGCAGTCTGTCAATTAAAATCAATAATGTAAATATCAAAAATGTCGATAGTTTAAGTATCCTAGGTTTAACGTTAAATAATAAATATACTTGGAAGTCCCATTGTTTACGCTTAAGAAAAAATCTAGCTGCTAGGGTCAATATTATTAACTATCTTGCTAGCAAAAATTGTAACACCCGTATAAACACCTTATGTGACATAACAAAATCTCTAGTTCTAAGCAAAATAGACTATGCATTATGTATATACGGAAACGCACCAACATCAACAATCAACTCCATCAAAGCTCCTTACCACCAAGCTGCCCGGAAGAGTGTTAGTGCCTTCAGAACAACACCCGTCAAAAACATTTTGGTTGAAGCAGGCCTTCCCACTATTGAAGAACGCATTAAAGCATGCCTTTCGAAACTGTTTTCAAATAACTCAGCTATAAGCAACGACTTTAAACTAACCAAACGCAGAAAAAGGTTGCCAAGAACTCCATCAGCCATCGTAAAAGCCATACAAATTGCAGAAAAGTTGGATCTACCTCAAAAGATACCCTATTCAAACACCATAACTCTTCCACCTTGGATCATAAACCCAGCATCCTTCGTCTTAGATCTAACCTATTACGCAAAAGCTAATACACCAAGTGCAGTTTATCGGGCAATATTTCTTCAAACTACTTCAAACCTCACAGCGGAAGGATGGTCTCTGATCTTTTGCGATGGATCAAAAATGAACTATAGTACGGCTTTTGCAGTTACAAGAGAAAATGGCACCGTAATCTCCAAGGGACTTTTTCTTCTTCTTTTGGTGGCGTTACAGCCCATGAAGGACCAGAGCCAAGCTTCTCTCAATCACCCATGTTGTGTGTGATTTATTTCTCACATACATAGGTGAAAGGGACCTACAGTTTAATGCCGATTCCGAACGGCGTGATTCGAGAAGCTTTTTCACGGCAAGTTTACTACGGGGGGTTTTGCCAGTACCCCGCCGAGGAGGAACGTCGCGAAATAAACATTCAATGGCGTTGATGTTATCGGGATCCGAACTCGCTCATCGTGCGCCAGAGCCCAACACACTAACCACTGCGCCCTCCAAGGGACTACTATCGCCTTATGCATCCATTTTTACAGCGGAAGCCTTAGCGGTCTACAAAGCAGTGTCAATTTGCTCCAAAGACAATGGGAAATACTTCATCTGCTCAGACAGCATGTCCGTGTTCAACGCCTTACGCAATCCGAACCGCAGGGCTGATATAATCACCCACACTAGAAACTGCTTGGCCAAATGTATGTATGTATGTTGGCGTTACAGTCCATGAAGAACCTGAGCCGAGCTTCTCTCAATCACCCATGTTGTGTGTGATTTCATTTTCCCATAGGTGAAAGGGACCTACAGTTTATTGCCGGTTCCGAACGGCGAATTTCGAGAAACTTTTCATGACAATTTTACTACAGGGGGTTTTGTCAGAGCTCCGCTGAGGAGAAACACCGTGAAAAACACGTTCGATGACATGGCTGTGTCGGGATTCGATCCCGTGTCATCGGCGTCAGAGGCCAACACACTACCCACTGCGCCACGGTGCTCTTTGTTTGGCCAAAGCATCAAACAAAATCAAAGTCATGTGGGTTCCAAGCCACGTTGGTATTAAGGGAAACGAAAAAGCTGACAAGGAAGCGCGCAACATTCATTATACCCCAGTTCACCAATTCTACTCTATCACCAAACTCGATCTTCTGCGCGCTGCTCACAACAAGCTAAAAACTAAATTGTTAGTAAACTGGATTAACTACCACCATCACTATAAACTTTTTAACCCTGACCGGTCTCGTGTAAGGTATCCCACGACAACATCCAAATTGCAAAATAAAATTTTTGCAAGACTTCGATTGAGACATACCACGATCACCCCCCTACACATACTAAAACGAACGCCCCCTCCAATTTGTAATACCTGCAACTCACGCTATGACTTAAGCCACATTATAGGTCCCTCACAATGTACAGCCACCACTATGAGCACAACCCCACCACTACTTCACCTACTGAAAACACCAACTCAGCAGAATATTAATTTAATTAAGAAACACATTCTTCTGTGTTTTCCTGAGGAACGATTCTACTGGTATAAAGAGAATCGACTGTAATATCAATTTGAATATTGCATAAGATCTTCACTCAAACCATAAATAAATTAGATTAACAGACCATACCGTTTCGAGTCAAGTTTAGTGTCTGTAACTGGCGGAATGATCCGATTGCATTTGGCAAGGATTCCAACTCGTTATCGTTCACGAACAGAATGCGCATACTTTGACAATAGAAGAGTTGTGGTGACAAGGCTTTGATCTGTAACAAATAGCAGTTATGTAGTATACAATTCTATATATCCTGTTTAAACGTACTCTATTCGATGATAGATACAGTTCCTCCAATGTCCTTTCGTGTTGAAAAACATCTGGTGGCACGTCGGTGAGTGCACAGCTGCTATAATCAAGCACAGAGACGATTTCGTCGGTTTGAAGCCGCATGCAAGGAAAACATTTCCAAACTGACATCTTTTCGATATTAAGTCTACTTTATCATACATTTATAAATACAACCGTTCTCAAGACATTAAAACGCTACTTTGGCTTTAAAAGAAATACAAGGCACATGTGTATCATTCTGTATTTTACACATAAATGTTAAATTGAATAACGTTAACACCATAGCTAAGGCACAGTGGGAGATTACGTTCCTTATATTTCTAAATTCATATGTGTATCAGTCTTCTACATATCATTAGTCTAAGTCTTGATTGCGTACATCTGAAACGAATTATTCAATTAGTTAACTACCAACAAAGAAAATAATTATTTGTTTGGGTTTTGGTACACCCACTTTTGTTTATACCAATCGATGTATAGTAATGGGAAACCAAGTGAGCAACCTAAATCCTATCGCCCTATCAGTTTGACTTCGTTCTTTTTAAAAACAATGGAGAAACTGATAGAGCTCCATATTAGAGGTATCCTGGAAAACCAGATACCTCTGCATTCCAACCAGTATGCATATCGCAAAGAGCGATCTACCGATAATGCACTACACCACTTGGTGACGCACATTGAAAACAGTTTCATACAAAAGGAGATCGCAATGTGCGCCTTCCTCGATATAGAGGGATATGATTCGATCACCACTGTACTATCCTGCAGGGGTGTAGACCATCCCACTAATCACTGGATCAGGGCGATGCTAAATAGCCGTATTATATCAGCCACATGCGGAGCGGTCTCAGTGACAGTGACAGATGCCCACAAGGGAGAGTCCTCTCACCACTGCTTTGGTCGATAGTCATCGACGATCTACTACGCAAGCTAACCACTCGGGGCTATGAGGTCATTGGATATACTGATGACCTAGTAGTCATCAGTGCGGATTCAGGCCAGGGAAGTCCACCATCGACCAAATCTTCACACTACGGCAGATACTGGAGAAAACCAATGAATTTCAAGTCGACACTCACCACCTATTTGTCGACTTCAAAGCCGCATACGACAGCGTAATTAGAGACGAGCTATACAACGCTATGTCTACCTTTGACATACCTGCTAAACTCGTCAGACTATGCAGGATGACTTTGGAGAATGCTCGCTGCTCCATCCGAATCGGTGAACACCTTACCGATAGTTTTGATGTCAAAAAAGGATTTAGGCAGGGCGGTGCGCTGTCGTGTGATTTCTTCAACATCATATTGGAAATGATTGTGCAAAAATCACTGGCCAATACAAGAGGCACAATCATGCCGACGATATTGACATAATAGGTAGATCACAGCGAGATGTCGGTGAGGCGTTTGCGAGTATCGAGTTCGAGGCGGCGATAGTTGGTCTGGCGGTAAACGAGAGCAAAACTAAATATATGCTGTCATCAAAAAAGGACGCTCATCACCGACGTCTTGGCCAGAACGTTCGTATTGGCAGTTATAAGTTCGAGGTAGTAAAGGACTTCGTCTACCTTGGCTCCGCAGTGACCTGGAACAACGACATCAGTTCCGAAATCAAACGCAGAATCACTCTTGTCAATCACTGTTTCTTTGGGCTCAGGAGGCAATTGAGTAATAGAGACCTCTCCCGAACGACAAAGTTGACTCTATATAAGACCCTTATCATCCTGGTCCTGTTGTACGGCGCAGAAGCATGGACACTATCAAAAGCGGATGAGGAGGCCCTTGGTCGGTTCGAGAGAAAGATTTTGCGCGTGATTTTTGGGCCTATAAACGCAGACGGGGGATGGAGGAGAAGATTCAACCACGAACTTTACGGGCTGTACAACGACATGAGCCTGGTCAGGCGTCTGCGGATTCAACGCCTAGGATGGCTGGGCCATGTAGAGCGAATGGACACCACAGCTCCAGCCCGGAGAGTCTTTGATCTTGGAGAAGACCAAATCGACACTCACCACCTCTTCGTCGATTTCAAGGCTGCATATGACAGCGTGTATATAGATGAGCTATACAAAGCCATGTCTAGTTTTAACATCCCTGCCAAACTAGTCCGACTGTGCAGGATGACAATGTAGAATTCTCGCTGCTCCATTAAGGTCGGTAATGAGCAAACCGAGACCTTCGATGTTAAAAAAGGATTTAGGCAGGGCTGTCGTGCAACTTTTTCAACATCGTGCTTGAAAAGATCGTGCAAGAGTCACTGGCCAACACAAGAGGTACGATTTATTTCAAGTCTACGCAATTGCTTGCGTACGCCGACGATATTGACGTAATTGGACGAAATCAGCAAGACGTCAATGAGGCTTTCCTGAGCATTGAGGTAGAAGCGGCTAAGATGGGTCTCAAGGTTAATGGGGGTAAAACCAAATATCTGCTTTCATCTAAAAGAGACGGACAACACCGACGTGTTGGCCAGAACGTCACCATGGGCGGATATAACTTTGAAGTGGTCAAGGAATTCGTCTACCTTGGCTAACTGATGACCGGCGACAACAACACCAGCGCTGAGATAAAACGCAGAATCACTCTTGCCAAACGCTGTTTCTTTGGGCTCAAGAGGCAATTGAGAAGTAGAGCCCTCTCTCGGAAAACTAAGGTGACACTATACGCCTTTACGGCGCAGGGGCTTGAACCTTAACAAAAGCGGATGAAGGTGCCCTTGGTCGTTTCGAGAGGAAAATTCTGCGCACTATCTACGGTCCCGTTTGTTCAAACGGTGTATGGAGGAGAAGATATAACGAAGAACTGTACGGGTTGTACAGCGACATCGGCCTGGTACGACGTCTACGGATACAGCGTCTAAGGTGGCTAGGCCATGTAGAGCGCATGGAAGCTACAGCTCCGACCCGAAAAGTCTTCGAATCCACTCCGGAAGGAAAGCGCGGCAGAGGACGGCCGCCTCAGCGGTGGCGCACGCAGGTGGAAAGGTGACCTTAACCAACTGGGCGTGCGGCACTGGAAACAGCAAGACCGTGCCGGCTGGAGACGCTTGTTGGTTGAGGCCCAGGTTCACCACGGACTGTAGCGCCACCTAAGTAAGTAAAAAGGTCAACATTAAATGGATGCTGGAAACAACTTTGGCCGTTGTCGAAGGCGAAGGATTTGAAGACATGTCAACCGAAGACATTCATGGTTTATTGCAGGACACGGAGTTAGAAGAAACAGACCTAATTGACATGATTTCACAAAGCTCTAACCAACAGAATGCAAGTGGCAGCGATACAGAAAGTGAACCTGACAAGATAACAGTGAGGGACTTAACACATGGAATAGGCCTCGCATTAAGCTTGGAGGCGTTTCTTTTTTACATGCAGAAGAGAGTTAGCACTATGCATGCCACCTTATGGGGAAACGTACAAATGGCTTTGTACCAATCAAGCGAAAATAACAGATTTTTTCAACAAAAGAACAACATTGCCGAAACTCACACCCGGCCGCGTATGAAGAACTAACTTTATAACAGTCTCTGTCGACTTTTGTGTGATTTACATATCGCACAAAGAGAAGGTCTTTTGCTTTGTTTATGTTCTTCTGTACGAATTAATAAAAGTTTTAAATAAAAGTAATCCGAACGTAACTCCTCTTTTGCACTTGATTTCTTGCTTCGTTTAGCACGATTTTGTTTAACACGATCGTTTTCAGGAGCGTTACCCCCGTGTTAAGTGAGGTCTACCTGTATAACATCATAACAAAAGACTGCAATGAATCACTGCACAATGTTCGTGGACAAGTCGCGAAGCATCTACATATTTATTTAGGAAAAACATTAGAAATCCGAAACCCAATTTCTTTTTCGTAGATAACTTTTACCAAATATTACATATTTCCCCGCGATTCACAGCACATTACCAGTAGCCGACACATTTAGACAATTCCGCTTCCTAACTAACAAAGTCAGTATGAATAGGTCTTCGTTTAAAGATTCAATTTTCTGTGTTGACATTTCTACTTTGAGCGCATTTTAATGTGTTAGGTATGCATTACTTTGCCAGACAAGTCCTTCAATATTTACGTAATTTTTTCATGCGAGTTCGACAATGCACGCCTATTTTATGTTGTAAATGCCGATGCCAGCAGGCTTTTATCATCGGGGATAATGAATTACTTTTAACTCTGTTTCACATTTCCCTTTACCTTTCCAAACAGCAGGGACAATGATGACGTTTATCAGAGATCAGTGATTAAGGAGATGGAAAACTTTTCCAGTTGGCATGAAGGGATACATAGAGATACCAAGGCTCTGATGGTTTGCACTCATTTTTGATGTATTTGCCCACGAACTTTATTTCTGGAAAAACTGGAAATTCGTGTGAGGAATTGGTGTGTGGAAGGCCGATCGTGGAACAATTTAATGCCTGTTTCACAATGCTACTACACGGCGACGCGACAGCGCAACTACAAACGCCGTAGCTGTCAAATCCATATTCATTCAATGGAATTATATGGAGTAAGTCACATAGGCACGTATGTAGTCGTGTCGCAGCGCTGTAAGTGAGCTGTCGCGATACCAGCCACCTATAGTGGCCTGGTGAGCTGTCGCGATACCAGCCACCTATAGTGGCCTGGTGAGCTGTCGCGATACCAGCCACCTATAGTGGCCTGGTGAGCTGTCGCGATACCAGCCACCTATAGTGGCCTGGTGAGCTGTCGCGATACCAGCCACCTATAGTGGCCTGGTGAGCTGTCGCGATACCAGCCACCTATAGTGGCCTGGTGAGCTGTCGCGATACCAGCCACCTATAGTGGCCTGGTGAGCTGTCGCGATACCAGCCACCTATAGTGGCCTGGTGAGCTGTCGCGATACCAGCCACCTATAGTGGCCTGGTGAGCTGTCGCGATACCAGCCACCTATAGTGGCCTGGTGAGCTGTCGCGATACCAGCCACCTATAGTGGCCTGGTGAGCAGTCGCGATACCAGCCACCTATAGTGGCCTGGTGAGCAGTCGCGATACCAGCCACCTATAGTGGCCTGGTGAGCTGTCGCGATACCAGCCACCTATAGTGGCCTGGTGAGCAGTCGCGATACCGGTCACCTATAGTGGCCTGGTGAGCTGTCGCGATACCAGCCACCTATAGTGGCCTGGTGAGCAGTCGCGATACCGGTCACCTATAGTGGCCTGGTGAGCTGTCGCGATACCAGCCACCTATAGTGGCCTGGTGAGCTGTCGCGATACCAGCCACCTATAGTGGCCTGGTGAGCTGTCGCGATACCAGCCACCTATAGTGGCCTGGTGAGCTGTCGCGATACCAGCCACCTATAGTGGCCTGGTGAGCTGTCGCGATACCAGCCACCTATAGTGGCCTGGTGAGCTGTCGCGATACCAGCCACCTATAGTGGCCTGGTGAGCTGTCGCGATACCAGCCACCTATAGTGGCCTGGTGAGCTGTCGCGATACCAGCCACCTATAGTGGCCTGGTGAGCTGTCGCGATACCAGCCACCTATAGTGGCCTGGTGAGCTGTCGCGATACCAGCCACCTATAGTGGCCTGGTGAGCTGTCGCGATACCAGCCACCTATAGTGGCCTGGTGAGCTGTCGCGATACCAGCCACCTATAGTGGCCTGGTGAGCTGTCGCGATACCAGCCACCTATAGTGGCCTGGTGAGCTGTCGCGATACCAGCCACCTATAGTGGCCTGGTGAGCTGTCGCGATACCAGCCACCTATAGTGGCCTGGTGAGCTGTCGCGATACCAGCCACCTATAGTGGCCTGGTGAGCTGTCGCGATACCAGCCACCTATAGTGGCCTGGTGAGCTGTCGCGATACCAGCCACCTATAGTGGCCTGGTGAGCTGTCGCGATACCAGCCACCTATAGTGGCCTGGTGAGCTGTCGCGATACCAGCCACCTATAGTGGCCTGGTGAGCTGTCGCGATACCAGCCACCTATAGTGGCCTGGTGAGCTGTCGCGATACCAGCCACCTATAGTGGCCTGGTGAGCTGTCGCGATACCAGCCACCTATAGTGGCCTGGTGAGCTGTCGCGATACCAGCCACCTATAGTGGCCTGGTGAGCTGTCGCGATACCAGCCACCTATAGTGGCCTGGTGAGCTGTCGCGATACCAGCCACCTATAGTGGCCTGGTGAGCTGTCGCGATACCAGCCACCTATAGTGGCCTGGTGAGCTGTCGCGATACCAGCCACCTATAGTGGCCTGGTGAGCTGTCGCGATACCAGCCACCTATAGTGGCCTGGTGAGCTGTCGCGATACCAGCCACCTATAGTGGCCTGGTGAGCTGTCGCGATAGCAGCCACCTATAGTGGCCTGGTGAGCTGTCGCGATACCAGCCACCTATAGTGGCCTGGTGAGCTGTCGCGATACCAGCCACCTATAGTGGCCTGGTGAGCTGTCGCGATACCAGCCACCTATAGTGGCCTGGTGAGCTGTCGCGATACCAGCCACCTATAGTGGCCTGGTGAGCTGTCGCGATACCAGCCACCTATAGTGGCCTGGTGAGCAGTCGCGATACCAGCCACCTATAGTGGCCTGGTGAGCAGTCGCGATACCAGCCACCTATAGTGGCCTGGTGAGCAGTCGCGATACCGGTCACCTATAGTGGCCTGGTGAGCTGTCGCGATACCGGTCACCTATAGTGGCCTGGTGAGCTGTCGCGATACCGGTCACCTATAGTGGCCTGGTGAGCTGTCGCGATACCGGTCACCTATAGTGGCCTGGTGAGCTGTCGCGATACCGGTCACCTATAGTGGCCTGGTGAGCTGTCGCGATACCGGTCACCTATAGTGGCCTGGTGAGCTGTCGCGATACCGGTCACCTATAGTGGCCTGGTGAGCTGTCGCGATACCGGTCACCTATAGTGGCCTGGTGAGCTGTCGCGATACCGGTCACCTATAGTGGCCTGGTGAGCTGTCGCGATACCGGTCACCTATAGTGGCCTGGTGAGCTGTCGCGATACCGGTCACCTATAGTGGCCTGGTGAGCTGTCGCGATACCGGTCACCTATAGTGGCCTGGTGAGCTGTCGCGATACCGGTCACCTATAGTGGCCTGGTGAGCTGTCGCGATACCGGTCACCTATAGTGGCCTGGTGAGCTGTCGCGATACCGGTCACCTATAGTGGCCTGGTGAGCTGTCGCGATACCGGTCACCTATAGTGGCCTGGTGAGCTGTCGCGATACCGGTCACCTATAGTGGCCTGGTGAGCTGTCGCGATACCGGTCACCTATAGTGGCCTGGTGAGCTGTCGCGATACCGGTCACCTATAGTGGCCTGGTGAGCTGTCGCGATACCGGTCACCTATAGTGGCCTGGTGAGCTGTCGCGATACCGGTCACCTATAGTGGCCTGGTGAGCTGTCGCGATACCGGTCACCTATAGTGGCCTGGTGAGCTGTCGCGATACCGGTCACCTATAGTGGCCTGGTGAGCTGTCGCGATACCGGTCACCTATAGTGGCCTGGTGAGCTGTCGCGATACCGGTCACCTATAGTGGCCTGGTGAGCTGTCGCGATACCGGTCACCTATAGTGGCCTGGTGAGCTGTCGCGATACCGGTCACCTATAGTGGCCTGGTGAGCTGTCGCGATACCGGTCACCTATAGTGGCCTGGTGAGCTGTCGCGATACCGGTCACCTATAGTGGCCTGGTGAGCTGTCGCGATACCGGTCACCTATAGTGGCCTGGTGAGCTGTCGCGATACCGGTCACCTATAGTGGCCTGGTGAGCTGTCGCGATACCGGTCACCTATAGTGGCCTGGTGAGCTGTCGCGATACCGGTCACCTATAGTGGCCTGGTGAGCTGTCGCGATACCGGTCACCTATAGTGGCCTGGTGAGCTGTCGCGATACCGGTCACCTATAGTGGCCTGGTGAGCTGTCGCGATACCGGTCACCTATAGTGGCCTGGTGAGCTGTCGCGATACCGGTCACCTATAGTGGCCTGGTGAGCTGTCGCGATACCGGTCACCTATAGTGGCCTGGTGAGCTGTCGCGATACCGGTCACCTATAGTGGCCTGGTGAGCTGTCGCGATACCGGTCACCTATAGTGGCCTGGTGAGCTGTCGCGATACCGGTCACCTATAGTGGCCTGGTGAGCTGTCGCGATACCGGTCACCTATAGTGGCCTGGTGAGCTGTCGCGATACCGGTCACCTATAGTGGCCTGGTGAGCTGTCGCGATACCGGTCACCTATAGTGGCCTGGTGAGCTGTCGCGATACCGGTCACCTATAGTGGCCTGGTGAGCTGTCGCGATACCGGTCACCTATAGTGGCCTGGTGAGCTGTCGCGATACCGGTCACCTATAGTGGCCTGGTGAGCTGTCGCGATACCAGCCACCTATAGTGGCCTGGTGAGCTGTCGCGATACCGGTCACCTATAGTGGCCTGGTGAGCTGTCGCGATACCAGCCACCTATAGTGGCCCTGGTGAGCTGTCGCGATACCAGCCACCTATAGTGGCCTGGTGAGCTGTCGCGATACCGGTCACCTATAGTGGCCTGGTGAGCTGTCGCGATACCAGCCACCTATAGTGGCCTGTGAGCTGTCGCGATACCAGCCACCTATAGTGGCCTGGTGAGCTGTCGCGATACCAGCCACCTATAGTGGCCTGGTGAGCTGTCGCGATACCAGCCACCTATAGTGGCCTGGTGAGCTGTCGCGATACCAGCCACCTATAGTGGCCTGGTGAGCTGTCGCGATACCAGCCACCTATAGTGGCCTGGTGAGCTGTCGCGATACCAGCCACCTATAGTGGCCTGGTGAGCTGTCGCGATACCAGCCACCTATAGTGGCCTGGTGAGCTGTCGCGATACCAGCCACCTATAGTGGCCTGGTGAGCTGTCGCGATACCAGCCACCTATAGTGGCCTGGTGAGCTGTCGCGATACCAGCCACCTATAGTGGCCTGGTGAGCTGTCGCGATACCAGCCACCTATAGTGGCCTGGTGAGCTGTCGCGATACCAGCCACCTATAGTGGCCTGGTGAGCTGTCGCGATACCAGCCACCTATAGTGGCCTGGTGAGCTGTCGCGATACCAGTCACCTATAGTGGCCTGGTGAGCTGTCGCGATACCGGTCACCTATAGTGGCCTGGTGAGCTGTCGCGATACCGGTCACCTATAGTGGCCTGGTGAGCTGTCGCGATACCGGTCACCTATAGTGGCCTGGTGAGCTGTCGCGATACCGGTCACCTATAGTGGCCTGGTGAGCTGTCGCGATACCGGTCACCTATAGTGGCCTGGTGAGCTGTCGCGATACCGGTCACCTATAGTGGCCTGGTGAGCTGTCGCGATACCGGTCACCTATAGTGGCCTGGTGAGCTGTCGCGATACCGGTCACCTATAGTGGCCTGGTGAGCTGTCGCGATACCGGTCACCTATAGTGGCCTGGTGAGCTGTCGCGATACCGGTCACCTATAGTGGCCTGGTGAGCTGTCGCGATACCGGTCACCTATAGTGGCCTGGTGAGCTGTCGCGATACCGGTCACCTATAGTGGCCTGGTGAGCTGTCGCGATACCGGTCACCTATAGTGGCCTGGTGAGCTGTCGCGATACCGGTCACCTATAGTGGCCTGGTGAGCTGTCGCGATACCGGTCACCTATAGTGGCCTGGTGAGCTGTCGCGATACCGGTCACCTATAGTGGCCTGGTGAGCTGTCGCGATACCGGTCACCTATAGTGGCCTGGTGAGCTGTCGCGATACCGGTCACCTATAGTGGCCTGGTGAGCTGTCGCGATACCGGTCACCTATAGTGGCCTGGTGAGCTGTCGCGATACCGGTCACCTATAGTGGCCTGGTGAGCTGTCGCGATACCGGTCACCTATAGTGGCCTGGTGAGCTGTCGCGATACCGGTCACCTATAGTGGCCTGGTGAGCTGTCGCGATACCGGTCACCTATAGTGGCCTGGTGAGCTGTCGCGATACCGGTCACCTATAGTGGCCTGGTGAGCTGTCGCGATACCGGTCACCTATAGTGGCCTGGTGAGCTGTCGCGATACCGGTCACCTATAGTGGCCTGGTGAGCTGTCGCGATACCGGTCACCTATAGTGGCCTGGTGAGCTGTCGCGATACCGGTCACCTATAGTGGCCTGGTGAGCTGTCGCGATACCGGTCACCTATAGTGGCCTGGTGAGCTGTCGCGATACCGGTCACCTATAGTGGCCTGGTGAGCTGTCGCGATACCGGTCACCTATAGTGGCCTGGTGAGCTGTCGCGATACCGGTCACCTATAGTGGCCTGGTGAGCTGTCGCGATACCGGTC